>CM060267.1:16686447-17055673 GCA_030684275.1 Acipenser oxyrinchus oxyrinchus
CGGTTAGCTACAGTACTGACTTTGATGCCAGTAATGTTGTCTTTTAGTTTAAGTATAAATGTAGTTTTATCCTATAGCAGAGTTAAAGAACTTCAGTACCCAGAAGGCAGGGCGTTTATAAAGCAGTATGGCTTAATTTCATTGGGCTGTTTTTATCCAATGAGAGAAACGTTTATAGGCTGCTGCTATTTAAAATGGTGGTGGGGGAAGAAGAAGAGGGAAGAAAAAAACACAAACAGCAGGGAGCTGGAGAAGAGAGCAAGCTGGTGGATTACAATTCATCCAAACTTATTTGGAATACAAGGATCGCGTTATAGTTAAGCTTAACTTGCATTAGCTATTTTTTGTTTAAGCTTTTTGATAAAATAGATCTACTGGGGCCCTAGTTAGAAACCGTGTTTTATTGGTTTTTGTATGCACAAATATAACGCTGTGCATTATAAATCTACCACGCTTCAGTTTCTGGGTTTTTTTGGATATCTTTGTTTGGAGTTTTGGAGAACAGAAGACTCGGCAGCTGGTTAAATATCCGGAAGACTGGTGAGGTCGTTTCAGTTTCTTTACAATGACTCAAAAGATATAAAAGGATTGTTTTTTCATGCTGACTGTTTTAGCTTTAATACCTATTGGCAGAGGAAGCACCAAATGGAACTATAGCTGCTCAAATACTTCCAGCTGACTCGTATTGTGTTTTATAATAGGCTACATTTGTTGATTTGTTTGCTTGGTTGTTTGCTGATGTGGTTATTTTGTATTGCTGGGATCAGGGGTGAACAGGATGTTGTCATTTCAATGCTGTGTCAGTATTTATTGTATATGGTGAGTTATCTGCTGTTATGGAACATAAACACCATAGTACAATAAAAAATAGTTATTAATTGTGTACAGAGCTTGTCCCTTGTGTTTTTTTGCTGTCGGTATTTCTAGCTGATTTGGGAGTTATTAATTTTGTAACCTTGATCGGTGGTTATTTGAGCGTTAATCTGTACTCAGATACACTCGATATAGAGCGTCCGCTACAGATTGGTGGCCCGTACGAGGACAAGTGGTACACATTTAATTGTATATTTATTTTTTGGGATAAATTACTGAAATAATAATACTGAAATGGAAGATCAAACCTGGTCTCCCGAAATATTGCCAGTAGATAGGGAAGCACGTCATGTGACAGTTAGAGAGCCTGTTGAGAATTTAATTACAAGACTTAGTGATATGTACGTTTCTCGTATAGAGGCAGATGATACTGGAGGCAATGATGAACAAAGAGATGAAACTGACTTGAGTGCTTTAATGCCATTAGCAGAACAAATAAGTAGTTGTTTGCAGCAGACTGAAGCGCTTGATAAGGGGCTTTCCCAATTTATTGAGAGTACCCTTAATCGAGAAGAATTGGTAAGAGATGCTGTTAGAGCTCAAATATTAGAGCTTGAAGAGAAGCTGGAAAAGTCTATTGTTCAGTTAGAAAGGGGAGTGGTTGATTGCCTAAAACGTAGAGATGCCCACTGGGAGGCGCAAATACAAAAATGTATGAAGAGAACTAGTACTCCAAAGTTATTCTTTGGGGACAGGCTACCATCAGACCGGCAAAGTAATCCATCAAGATTTACCTTTGATGCTGTTGATGGGAATATGTGCCAAGCCAAATTACCAGTAAAAATTAATTTTCCAACTTTCGTGTGGGAACTGGTAGCGATGCCATTGAATTCTTGGAAAATGTGAAGATGTACTGTCATTACGACCTATGAGTGATATTGAGACACTAGCAGTCCTGTCTAATACATTGAAGGGTTCAGCCAAAAGTTGGTGGATCGCAGAGAGACGACACATACAGACCTGGGAACAGTTCAAGAAGAGTTTTCGACAAGCTTTCCTGCCCTCTGATTTCCAGTCTGAAATTGAAGACAGGCTGAGAAATAGAGTTCAAAATCCTGGTGAATCAATAAGAGACTTTGCCTATGATTACAGAGCTCTGTGCTTACGTTGGAGTTCAGAACTGGGAGAAGCTGAGTTGGTCCGGAGAATCCTCAACAACAGTAACCCTAAACTTGCTAGTTCTCTTAGAGGCACTGTTAAGTCAGTAGATGAGCTAGTCAGAGTGGGGACACTGGTGGAGAGGGATAACGCTGCCCAAAAGGAATATTGGGGCAGGGTTAATCAGGGCAAGACCAATCCAACGAAGAGGTTCCAGAAGGATGCTACTAACAAGGCAGAAGTCAGCCTTGTTAGTAAGGAAGAAAAATTTAAGAGAACTCAGTTTGTCTCTGACTTGACGTTGTTGATTGTTTCGATTGGGGTCCGAGATATGCAAGGATCAGCTATCATGGACACTGGTTGCACTTTCACGCTTATGAGAGAAAGCTTGTGGAAGAAAATTGTCAAGCCAGGGGAAAATCTAGATCTGGCATCTGATCAGAGGTTTGTTTTGGCAGGTGGCAAGATGCACGTCGCTCTGGGTCAAACACACCTTATTTTCAACTTTCATGGCAGACTTTGCAGTTTGAGGACTTATGTGCTTGCAGATTCCAACTTAGTTTTCCCACTCATTTTGGGGTTGGACTTTTTAGCATTAACCCAGACGCGCATCGACATAAGTAATCAAAGGTACGGGGTCCGACATAAGAAGCATTATTCTTATTATCCATTTCTGAAGAATGTAGACTGGGAGACTTCCTGGAACAAATCTACAGTTGCTGTCCATCTATATTACTGTATATCACAAACCCAGACTTTGGAGGCGGAGACTACAAATCACCCAGCATTGCAAGTAGAGCTGTACAATGTTAGTGATGAGCAAGAGACATCCATGCAGCATCTTAAATGTTTGCAAGAAAAATGGTCTTCAGTTTGCACGGGTAATTTGGGTAAGACTAATGTGACTCAACACACTATACACACTGAGAATGGATTTCCTGTGCGTAGTCGATCCTATCGCTTATCTCCATCAAAGAAGAGCATAGTTAAAGAGCACATCGAAGAAATGTTAAAAGATGGTGTGATTGAACCCTCTGTTTCACCTTGGTCTTCTCCAGTAGTTTTAGTACCCAAGAAGGATGGAACCTATAGATTCTGTGTTGATTACAGAAAAATCAACGCCAAGACTGTCTTTGATGCCTATCCAATGCCCCTAATGCATGATTTACTTGAGTCTTTACAAGGTGCTGCTGTGTTTAGCTCATTGGACCTGAAGTCCGGATACTGGCAAGTCGCCATGGAAGAACACAGTAAGCAAAAAACTGCTTTTATAACCCCTTTTGGACTATATCAGTTTAGAGTCATGCCATTTGGGTTAAAGAATGCAGCTGCCACGTTTCAGAGGTTGATGGAATTGGTGCTGGGAGATCTACGGGGTAGTATATGTTTGGTGTACATCGATGATATAATTGTTTATTCACCAAACAAGTACCAACATCTTCAAGATCTAGAAAGGGTTTTTAGAAAGTTGCATCAGGCTGGCTTAACCCTTAATCAAAAGAAATGCACATATTTCAAACCATTTCTTACTTTCCTTGGGCATGTGGTGTCAAGCGAGGGTATTGCCGTTGATTTGCAGAAAACCAAAGCTGTTTTGGAGTATCCAGTTCCTACAAACCTGAAGGAGGTGCAAAGGTTCCTGGGAATGGCGGGATGGTATCATAGGTATATACCCAGATTTGCAGACACAGCAGCTCCACTTAATAATTTAAAGAAGAAGGGTGTGACTTGGGAGTGGTCAGCTAAGTGTCAGGAGAGCTTCGAGCTGCTTAAGGAGGCTTTGGTAAACCCACCTGTGTTAAATCACCCTGATTTACAGAAAAGTTTTCGCGTCTGTACTGATGCAAGTGATGTCGGGATCGGTGCTGTCTTGGTCCAGCAGGAAGAAGAGGTTGAGAAGGTCATTGCCTATGCTTCAAGATTGCTTAACTCTGCTGAGGTCAAGTATTCCACTTCTGAGAAAGAATGCCTTGCTGTGGTGTGGGCTGTCGAAAAGTGGAGACATTATTTAGAAGGTTCTCAATTCGAAGTGGTTACAGATCATGCAGCCTTGTCTTGGGCATTTAATCATCCTAAGCCTTCCTCTAGATTAACCAGATGGACCCTCCGACTTCAACAATTTACATTTAAGGTTATTTACAGGAAAGGTAGTCAATATGTGGTTCCAGATGCACTTTCTCGTGTTCCTGTTGTACCTGCAACAACGGCGACTGTGACGGTGGATAGTCAATATAAGTATAGCTTGGAGTTACCAACGACTTTGGATCAGATTGCAGTAGCTCAATCTGAAGATCCAGTTATTCAGGACATGATTAAGGATTTACCATCTAAACATGCCAAGGTCAGTCGTGTCTCCTTTGTGTTGCAGCAAGGTCTACTATACCGACGAGTGCCAAATCAGGAGATGGACACAAATTTCAACTGGTGATCCCGAAAAACTCAGTTCTGTTTTTATTGACTATTATCATGACACTCCTTTGGGGGGGCACCTAGGTAGAATGAAGACCCTTGTACGCATCCTGGAGGTTGCATGGTGGCCGTCGGTGCGGAAGGACACTTGGCTACATGTTAAGTTATGTCAAATTTGTCAACAATACAAACCATCGAATACCAAACCAGCAGGTTTTATGCAGCCGACTACTGTGAAGGAGCCGGAGAGATGCTGGGTCTGGATTTCATGGGACCTTTCCCAAGGAGTAAGAAAGGTAATACCTATGTGTTGGTCATAGTTGGTTATTTTACCAAGTGGGTGGAGTTATTCCCACTGAGGGACAGTAAGACCACTAAAATTGTGCCTATTTTAATACAACAAATGTTTACAAGATGGGGAACACCACAGTATATATTATCGGATAGAGGACCACAGTTCACCAGCCAATTGCTGAAAGATCTATGTAAATCTTGGGGGTTACACAGAAGCTTACTACCAGCTATCATCCACAGACTAATCTCACCGAACGTGTAAATCGGACTTTAAAAGTCATGATTGCTTCATTTGTTGGTGCAAATCATGAGATGTGGGATAGATGGTTGCCAGAATTTCGCTTCGCAATTAATACCGCTAAGCATGACACCACCGGATATACTCCTGCAGAACTGGCTTTGGGACGGAATCTTAAAGGCCCTCTTGATCGATTAATTGCTGTTGCTCCGGAACCGTCTTCAAGCCCTTACGAAGTAATTGATCATCAGCAAAAGATCACCAGATTAGTAAGAGAGCAGATTAACAAGGTACAGCAGAGGCAAGCGCGGAATTACAATACTAAGAGAGCTGATTGTCAGTTTTCAGTGAATGATCCGGTTTGGATCAGATCTCATCCTGTATCTGACGCCTCTAGTAAGTTTTCTGCTAAACTAGCACCTAAGTGGATAGGACCTGCTGTCATTGTTAAAAGATTAGGACCAGTTAATTATCGGGTTAAGTGGGGTGACTTGCAGGCAGTGAAAGAAGATACCATCCATGTGGTTAATCTAAAACACTATTATGGTTATCATCCCATAAGTGTAGTTTTCGGAGAGGGAATCTGTAGCGGTTAGCTACAGTACTGACTTTGATGCCAGTAATGTTGTCTTTTAGTTTTAAGTATAAATGTAGTTTTATCCTATAGCAGAGTTAAAGAACTTCAGTACCCAGAAGGCAGGGCGTTTATAAAGCAGTATGGCTTAATTTCATTGGGCTGTTTTATCCAATGAGAGAAACGTTTATAGGCTGCTGCTATTTAAAATGGTGGTGGGGAAGAAGAAGAAAGAAAAACACAAACAGCAGGGAGCTGGAGAAGAGAGCAAGCTGGTGGATTACAATTCATCCAAACTTATTTGGAATACAAGGATCGCGTTATAGTTAAGCTTAACTTGCATTAGCTATTTTTGTTTAAGCTTTTTGATAAAATAGATCTACTGGGGCCCTAGTTAGAAACCGTGTTTTATTGGTTTTGTATGCACAAATATAACGCTGTGCATTATAAATCTACCACGCTTCAGTTTCTGGGTTTTTGGATATCTTTGTTTGGAGTTTTGGAGAACAGAAGACTCGGCAGCTGGTTAAATATCCGGAAGACTGGTGAGGTCGTTTCAGTTTCTTTACAATGACTCAAAAGATATAAAAGGATTGTTTTTTCATGCTGACTGTTTTAGCTTTAATACCTATTGGCAGAGGAAGCACCAAATGGAACTATAGCTGCTCAAATACTGCCAGCTGACTCGTATTGTGTTTTATAATAGGCTACATTTGTTGATTTGTTTGCTTGGTTGTTTGCTGATGTGGTTATTTTGTATTGCTGGGATCAGGGGTGAACAGGATGTTGTCATTTCAATGCTGTGTCAGTATTTATTGTATATGGTGAGTTATCTGCTGTTATGGAACATAAACACCATAGTACAATAAAAAATAGTTATTAATTGTGTACAGAGCTTGTCCCTTGTGTTTTTTTTTGCTGTCGGTATTTCTAGCTGATTTGGGAGTTATTAATTTTGTAACCTTAATCGGTGGTTATTTGAGCGTTAATCTGTACTCAGATACACTCAATATAGAGCGTCCGCTACAACTTTCCCCAGAAAACATTATTTAACATTATTTTTTATGAAGAAACAGAAACCAAATGTAAATGCTTTTTTTTTTTTAAAAAAAGGTTATTTCTTTATTACAATGAAGAAACTAGATTGCACCGAAATATATACATGAAAATTCATTAAAACAGTCATTTCCCTTTATTAAAGGTTAATATTAAAAATATATATATTTTTGAGAAGGAACACAGTATTTTATTTGCTTTTGGAGTATGCAATTATAATAGCTAAATTCCAATTCAGGCACTTACAATCTGAATTGGAATTTAGCCATTATATTTGCATACTCCAAATGTTTAAACATTATCCATAGTCTACAGTTTAAACTATTAGGAATAGATAAGGACTATTTTAAAAAAAAAGTATTTATGTTAAGTTGTTGAAGGTCACTGGTCTCTTAAAACCCTTAAGTGAAAGAGCTGATATAGGCATTTATTGTAGTTTTGTTTTTGTGTGTGATAGGTGAATAAAATATATTGAACCCCACCATTCTATTAATTTTGGGGTCTGATAAACCACTACGGATGACTATATAATGATGGACATTACATAAAAAAATGAGTTGTCCTTTTTTGGAATACCAAGTTCCTTCTCAAACATGCAATGCGGTTGTCCTTTTTTTTTTCTTTCTTGCTTTATTTTTTTTTTAAACGGACAACCGCATTGCATTGATAGTACGCAGATTCGTTTACATTTTAAATCTCATTAATCCCGCGGCGGTTCTAGTGTTAATATTAACCTTTAATAAAAGGAAAATGACTGTTAATGAATTTTCATGTATCTATTTCAGTGTGATGTAGTTTATTCATTGTAATAAAGAAACATTTAAATTTGATTTCTATTTCTTCACAAAAAATGATCTTTCCTGGGGAGAGTAGAAAAACACATTAACCTTCGACCAGATATTGTCTTGTGGTCTGGATCAGCACGCCTTGTTCACCTGGTAGAGTTAACAGTGCCATGGGAGGATGCTGTAGATGAGGCGTATGAGAGGAAGAAACTGCGGTATGCTCAACTAGCCACTGAAGCGGAACAGCGAGGATGGAGAGTCTGGGTTTACCCAGTGGAAGTGGGATGTCGAGGATTTGTGGCACACTCTACAACCCGGTTTCTCAGAGATGTCGGATTCAATGGCCAAGAGTTGCGTCGCACAGTGAAGAACTTATCTGAAGCAGCAGAGAGGAGCAGCAACTGGCTGTGGTTGAGACGGAAAGATTCTGGCTGGGGATCTCAAGCACAATAGAAAGAAAGGCTGATGTACAGGTAAGTAAGCTGGGCTGAGTTGAGTGGGGGACGGAGGGGGTGATGCTGGGACGCCAGAATCACCGTCGAGCCCTCTTGAGGTGTCGTGGGCTAGTCGACGAAACACCGAGGATGGAAGGTGCCCAGAAGACCCCAGAGATGTACCCTACTTAGCTCAATCCAGGCGGTTGTCATGCTGATGCGCTGGGAGACCGCACTATGGTTGATCCCGGAGCCAGCATCGCAGCCGTTGTGTGTGCTGATGCGCTAGGGAGGCAAAATAAGCTGATCCCTGGAACCAGCATTACACTTCAGCCATCAACACCAGACAGAAGGATATCTACATCATCATATGGAAGGAAGCGCAAATGGATGGAGACACATATGGATCACATTAGTTTACTGTGAAGCTACGTCTTAGTTGGTGCTTATCTTGGCGAGAGCCAAGTTCAAATCAGCATGAAGTTTTAACATCTACTCTCATGTAATGGAAATCCTTGTGTCTTGTTGCTGTGCTCAGTCTTGCCATGGTGTATGACTTTTGACAGTAAACTGTCTTCAGCAACCTCACCTTGTTAGCTGAATTTGGCTGTTCCTCACCCAGTTTTATTCCTCCTACACAGCTGTTTCTGTTTCAGTTAATGATTGTGTTTCAACCTACATATTGAATTGATGATCATTAGCACCTGTTTGGTATAATTGTTTAATCATACACCTGACTATATGCCTACAAAATCCCTGACTTTGTGCAAGTGTACCTAGAAGAATTGATGCTGTATTGAAGGCAAAGGGTTGTCACACCAATGATGGATTTGATTTAGATTTTTCTTCTGTTCACTCACTTTACATTTAGTTAATTGATAAATATAAACTATTAACATGTCTATTTTTGAAAGCATTCTTACTTTACAGCATTTTTTCACACTTTTGCACAGTACTGTATATATATATATATTTTTTTTTTTAAGAAAGAAAATACTTACTGAAAATGATGTTCTTCAGAAGAAGATCCTTGAAAGCTCTTTTGACACCTCGCCCAACCCAGTTGAACTGTACAGCTAAATCATTGGATATTGTGGTGCTCGTCAGCCTCCAAGTAGTAGCTTTGAGTTTTCCACCTCCAATTACGGAAAGCATGCCAACCTGAAATAAAGGATGGATGTTTTTTCAGAAAATATGTTTACATGAGCAGGATTTAAAACATGGTCATTAGTCTGAATTGTTGTACAATTTATTACACCCAGTCTACACATGTAACCTGTTAAATTTAGCCAATATTCTATTTATGAACTATACAGCTTTAATTTATATATAAATCAACAATAGACAACCCTTAAAATATGAAGTGCCCCATGGTGCACTTGTTAACAGGTTGGGTATGTAAGAAGAGTGCAATGTCAGTTTGGCTGGTCATGAATTCTGTCTCAACTTTGGCTGCTAGATTTAAAGATATTTGTGATTGCAATCAATTATCAGTCTCAGGCAGCATTGCTATTACATATAATATTGTAAACAAACGTAATGTGTTCATCAAAATAAAAAACTAGAAAAGCACAACATTTATCACTACACACGTTTTGCAATAATAAAGCCTACTGCCCCAATGCCTCCCCTTGCTATCTGGTCACCAAGTTACACGTCAATGTTTGTTTGAGAAATGGAGCATCTTCTAGCTAACACACACAATTACCAAATCGGTATAATGAATTTAGAAGCATTTTTGTTTACCAAAGCCAAAAAACATCATCCCTCAAAGAGCTTTTAAACATATCAGCATCACAGAAGCACATTGTTCTCGAAGTGTCTAATCTTTCATCCTTTGTACTGAAGAGCTTGGAAACAGACACTAAATAAAAAAAAAAAAAAGAAACGCGCCTGACCCGAAGCAGCCAACCCAAATATCTGTAAAAGATAACAAATAACATGGTTAATAGGACATCTGAGAGATTCATACTAATTCTGAACAAATAATCATAACTTTGTATGTATGTTACACTTCCCTGATAGGACATTGGATGTAATGAGGAGACTGATAGAACGTGTATCTAGCTGTACTGTCAAATTCACAAATCAGAGCTCACAGACCTCCTCCCTGTAGGCGGAACATAGAGTATCCAGTCAAGGCGTACATTCCCTGCACAAACACATATTTATTTTCTTAAATTATTTTCTTAGGCCTATTTAAGTCAATGTGTTTTTTTTTTCTTTTCTTAAAACACCAAAGAGTTTAGCTAATAACGCTTAATGTTATTATTAAGTTGTTCTGAAAGTGTTGCAGAAATGTGTTTAGTTTTTTTTTTTCTTAAAGTTTTAAAATAAATCAAGGTGATTTAACGGCTCTAAATAAAATAACGCAAACCCAATTGTTTTCTAAATATTAGCCTATATAATAGCGATTTGTTTATGTAAATAAAATACATTATTTTTTGCAGGTATTTTGAATACAACGGTGTGTTTAACTAATAAACATATAAGAACATTGAACTGTATAATGTTAAATATATATATATATATATACAGTACTGTGCAAAAGTTTTAGGCAGGTGTGAAAAAATGCTGTAAAGTAAGAATGCTTTCAAAAATAGACATGTTAATAGATTATATTTATCAATTAACTAAATGCAAAGTGAGTGAACAGAAGAAAAATCTAAATTAAATCCATATTTGGTGTGACCACCCTTTGCCTTCAAAACAGCATCAAGCATCAATTCTTCTAGGTACACTTGCACACAGTTTTTGAAGGAACTTCGGCGAATGCGTTGGCGAAACATCTTGGAGAACTAATCACAGTTCTTCTGTGGATTTAGGCAGCCTCAGTTGCTTCTCTCTCTTCATGTAATCCCAGACAGACTCGATGATGTTGAGATCAGGGGCTCTGTGGGGGCCATACCATCACTTCAGGACTCCTTGTTCTTCTTTACGCTGAAGATAGTTCTTAATGACTTTGGCTGTATGTTTGGGGTCGTTGTCATGCTGCAGAATAAATTTGGGGCCAATCAGATGCCTCCCTGATGGTATTGCATAATGGATAAGTATCTGCCTGTACTTCTCAGCATTGAGGAGACCATTAATTCTGACCAAATCCCCAACTCCATTTGCAGAAATGCAGCCCCAAACTTGCAAGGAACCTTCACCATGCTTCACTGTTGCCTGCAGACACTCATTCGGTGTACCGCTTTCAGCCCTTGGTGAACAAACTGCCTTCTGCTACAGCCAAATATTTCAAATTTTGACTCATCAGTCCAGAGCACCTGCTGCCATATTTCTGCACCCCAGTTCCTGTGTTTCGTGCATAGTTGAGTCGCTTGGCCTTGTTTCCACGTCGGAGGTATGGCTTTTGGCCGCAAGTCTTCCATGAAGGCCACTTCTGACCAGACTTCTCCGGACAGTAGATGGGTGTACCAGGGTCCCACTGTTTTCTGCCAGTTCTGAGCTGATGGCACTGCTGGACATCTTCCGATTGTGAAGGAAGTAAGCATGATGTGTCTTTATCTGCTGCAGTAAGTTTCCTTGGCCGACCACTGCGTCTCGGTCCTCAGCGTTGCCCGTTTCTTTGTGCTTCTTCAAAGAGCTTGGACAGCACATCTGGAAACCCCTGTCTGCCTTGAAATTTGTGCCTGGGAGAGACCTTGCTGATGCAGTATAACTACCTTGTGTCTTGTTGCTGTGCTCAGTCTTGCCATGGTGTATGACTTTTGACAGTAAACTGTCTTCAGCAACCTCACCTTGTTAGCTGAGCTTGGCTGTTCCTCACCCAGTTTTATTCCTCCTACACAGCTGTTTCTGTTTCAGATAATGATTGTGTTTCAACCTACATATTGAATTGATGATCATTAGCACCTGTTTGGTATAATTGTTTAATCATACACCTGACTATATGCCTACAAAATCCCTGACTTTGTGCAAGTGTACCTAGAAGAATTGATGCTGTTTTGAAGGCAAAGGATGGTCACACCAAATATGGATTTGATTTAGATTTTTCTTCTGTTCACTCACTTTGCATTTAGTTAATTGATAAAAATAATCTATTAACATGTCTATTTTTGAAAGCATTCTTACTTTACAGCATTTTTTCACACCTGCCTAAAACTTTTGCACAGTACTGTATATATATATATATATATATATATATGTACACCTTGCTAAGTTTTAATGCTCTGCAGAAGACCCGATCATGAAAAGAAATGTTCAGTCTAGTGTTTTATAAATAAAATATCATCAGAAGAATTAAATTCGCAGAGGAAAATATTTCCCCTGTCAAATGTACTTCACAATATTACTGGTAATGTTCTCAATTGAGTTCAAAATAACCTATTCACATCTTCATTTGCAATATCATCAAATCACAATATAGCCTTGTCACAAAGACGGCCGGAGTGGGTGGCGTCAGACCAGAGCCAGGAAATAAAACCATAAGAGAGGTGGAGTTTGGTGGAGCTGAGCGAATGGTTTCGCTCAGCATTTAATAAATAAACCGAACAGAAAATAAAAGGTTTGAACACAAAACAGAAACAGGACACGGCACTTTAGGCCAAAAGAAATAGACAAACAAAACGGACTAACACTTAACAAATGGTGCACGGACAGACACACAAACACGGTGAGTGAAATAAACAAACAAGTATTGTGCTGGTCCTACCAGCACGCGATACAATTATTTATATCTCCTTCTCTCTCTCCCGTTCTCCACTCACCCGAACACACAACCCGAGTGAGTAAGCGTGCATCTATATATACTGTTGTGCTGGGATTCAATTACTAATTAATTATTCACTTGAATCCCAGCCGTGAATTAATACGTGCAACCTCGTGCTCACATATTAAATACTTTAAATGCACGTGAAGTGATGTGCCATCCTCGTGCCTAAATACAATTATACATTTTTAAACACACGTGAAACACAGACCTGCTTATATCCCGTGTACCAATGCCTATACACCAACATTTACAAACAACACGTAACATATAAACATAAACTACGCACAAGGGCGTGGCCACATTGCCACATATACCCCCCCTGTGCACAGCACACATGGCCTCAATGGCCACCTCCCCCCTTAACAACCCAGCAGTCCAGGACAAAGTCTCGGGCTGGGAAGGGAGGCTTCAGTGGGCCCATGGCTGGCAATGCTGTCAGCACTCCTGCTGGTAGTGGCACGGCTGACAGCATGCTGGTCCACTCCTGCAGCGAAACTGCTGCTGGGGAAAGTGGTCTCCTGACCTCTCCCCCTGTCTTTGTAGCCGGTAGCTCTCTCTTCCGGGGCTCCGGCCACAGTATCTCCTGCAGCCCAAGTGCTGCAGTGGGAGCAGGTCTCCTGACCTCCCCCACGATCTCCGGCAGCGAAAGTGCTGCAGTGGGAGCAGGTCTCCTGACCTCCTCCCCCTTCTTTGTGGCCGGCAGCTCCCCTTGGTGGGGTTCCGGCCACAGTACTTCCTGCTGCGATGCGGAGCAACAGGCAGCCCCAGGCGATGCGGAGCAATAGGCAGCCCCAGGCGATGCGGAGCAACAGGCAGCCCCAGGCGATGCAAGGCAACAGGCAGCCCCAGACGATGCAAGGCAAGCATCCTTGGGCGAAGCGAGGCTGGCATCCTTGGCGGCGAGGCAGGCATCCTTGGGCGAAGCGAGGCAGGCATCCTTGGGCGAAGCGAGGCAGGCATCCTTGGGCGAAGCGAGGCAGGCATCCTTGGGCGAAGTGAGGCAGGCATCCCTGGGCGATGCCAGAGTCAGGACCAGTCGTGGTGCTGGTGTTGGCCCTCTTCTCGGCCACTGCGGCCGGGCGGTTCTTCCCCGTGCTTCCCTCAGCAGCCTATGCAAGGGCTGCTGAGGACCGCCAGCATCTAGTCCTGGTCCTTCTGGTGAAGTTAGAGGCAGCTCCTGCTCCTGTCCTCGTGACGGTGGGGGAAGTGATGCCAGCAGGCATTCATCCTCTGCTGGTGGGGAAAGTGTTACCAGCAGGCATTCATCCTCTGCTGGTGGGGGAAGTGATACCAGCAGGCATTCCTCCTCTGCTGGTGGGGGAAGTGATACCAGCAGGCATTCATCCTCTGCTGGTGGGGGAAGTGATACCAGCAGGCATTCACCCTCTGCTGGTGGAAGTGGACCCAGCAGGCATTCACCCTCTGCTGGTGGAAGTGGACCCAGCAGGCATTCACCCTCTGCTGGTGGAAGTTGCGGAGGTAGAGGCAGCTCCTGCTGCTCTGCTCCTGGCGGTGGAGGTGGCGGAGGCAGAGGCAGCTCCTGCTGCTCTGCTCCTGCCGATGGAGGTGGCGGAGGCGTGTAGTCTCCTGACGGCGGAGGTGGGAGCGGCGTGTAGTCTGCTGGCGGCGGAGGTGGGAGCGGCGTGTAGTCTCCTGGCGGCGGAGGTGGGAGCGGCGTGTAGTCTACCCTTATTACAGGGGACTGGTGCGGCTCTCCCTCACTTGCAGGGGACTGGTGCAGCTCTCCCTCACTTGCAGGGGACTGGTGCGGCTCTCCCTCATGCTCTGGAGACAGCGGTGGGACCTCTCCCTCTGGCACTGGAGACGGCAGCAACGGCTCCTCTCCCTCTGGCGCTGGAGACGGCTCCTCTCCCTCTGGCTCTGGAGGTGAAACCAGCAGGCATTCTTCCTCTGCTGGTGGAGATGGGAGCTGCATGTCGTCTCCCTTCAGCCCATTGAGGATGCAGGTAGGCGTGGCTCCTCCCACTTGGAATGCAACCTGCTGGGGCAGTCCCATATCGGCAGCCAAGTAGTTAATCACCACGGCTGCCGGGTTCACGAAGGGCACTGGGTAGAAATGTTGTTCCCAGCGTTCCCAACGTTCCCCATCTTTGGCCCACAGCAGGTCAACAACCAGTGGGAGGTCCTCCCCGCTCCACTCCGGGTCCGACACCCAGTCTAGCATCTCCTCAGAGGATGGGAAAGGCTCTGTTTCCTCCCTCCTGGGCTCTGGAGGCAAAACCAGCAGGCATTCTTCCTCTGCTGGTGGAGACTTGTGCGGTGGAGGCTCTGCCTTCCTCTTCCCCTTTCCCCTTCTCTGCCTACTCCTCACCTTCCTCTCCTGGGCCAGTTCCTCCTCTCCCTCTTGGTAGGGGCAGCGCACCACCGGGTGCCCGAACTCCCCACAGGCAAGGCACCAGCCTTGGTCCTCTAGACCACCGAGGAGGATCTCCAGATCCTGGCAGCCATCTCTCCAGTTCCAGCCTTCCATTTTTTTTTTTTTTTTTTTTTTTTGTTGTTGTTTTTTTTTTTTTAAACAACAAATTGCGGTTCCTGCTCTGGTCGGCGTCTAGGTGGCGCTGGTAATCCCACGATGACACCACGTGTCTCAAAGACGGCCGCAGTGGGTGGCGTCAGACCAGAGCCAGGAAATAAAACAACAAGAGAGGTGGAGTTTGGTGGAGCTGAGCGAATGGTTTCGCTCAGCATTTAATAAATAAACCGAACAGAAAATAAAAGGTTTGAACACAAAACAGAAACAGGACACGGCACTTTAGGCCAAAAGAAATAGACAAACAAAACGGACTAACACTTAACAAATGGTGCACGGACAGACACACAAACACGGTGAGTGAAATAAACAAACAAGTATTGTGCTGGTCCTACCAGCACGCGATAGCAATTATTTATATCTCCTTCTCTCTCTCCCGTTCTCCACTCACCGAACACACAACCCTGAGTGAATAAAACGTGCATCTATATATACTGTTGTGCTGGGATTCAATTACTAATTAATTATTCACTTGAATCCCAGCACGTGAATTAATTACGTGCAACCTCGTGCTCACATATTAAATACTTTAAATGCATGTGAAGTGATGTGCCATCCTCGTGCCTAAATACAATTATACATTTTTAAACACACGTGAAACACAGACCCGCTTATATCCCGTGTACCAATGCCTATACACCAACATTTACACACAACACGTAACATATAAACATAAACTACGCACAAGGGCGTATCCTGGGACTACAGGAAAGTATTTGTCTGTGTTGGAGGTGCTCCCCAACAGTAACCGCTAGGATTTGAACACAGGATCTCCAGTTTACTAGACAGGCGCTTTAACCATCTAAGCGACGACGCCCTGCAGCACGCAAGGAAATGGCGCTACTGTCGTTCTCTACACAATGCAGGACTGTAAAATTAAGCTCGGGGCATTTCTGAAATTAAACTGAAACGCTTGAAAATACACATTACTTGTTATTAAACAATTTTCGACCTCAGATATCGTAATCTGCATTGTATTTTATATGACCGATTGTACCCTTGTGGTCTAGACATATGACATTTGGTAGTTCACATGATCAAAACATATGGTTAAATACAGGTCCCACCGAGATTTGAACTCGGATCGTTGGAAGGAAGGAATGGATGTAACATCCTCAGCTCCCAGGTGTAAAATCCCCCTACTGCTGACAACCCCTGAACCGCAAGGCGTTCTCCCCGTTCTGATTGCCCACAGTCCTTCAACAACATCCATTTCTCCAGTTTGAATCTAAAAAATGTGACGTTTCATTTCTTGGTTCATACTGGCAGCAGGTCTGGAGAACTGCACAATCAGCACCCAACCGTGCGCCAGAAACACTGCTCACATTGAAATAATAAGACACATGTTCATTGACAATATATGTATTACACACATATATATTTAGAAACGGTTTTAATAACATCGGTATTGCTAATTTAAAATAATAAGCATGTCCTTAAAAACTAAACACGTTGCATCTTTATAAGTGAAAATACACTTTCAAATACATATTCGCCCAATGCGCACAGCTGTCTCCTAGCAAGTGAAGGCACCACTGTATTCTGGACGCTGTAGTTTATTCTAGGAACGTGACACCTGATCATGTTAGATATCAGGGGAAATCGCGGAGCCTCCTCTTTCGTTTGGTATGTAGACTGCATGCCTAGCCCTTTTCGTTTTTGAGTTACAGGCACTTGAACGCACCTACCGATTTGCTGCGCGTCACAGCACTGGAGCACTGAATGAGAGGCTGCATAGGATAATTCCGTGTCTCTTTTTAGTCGGTACTTATTGTGTTAACTGTGTGATTGTGTAGAGGGGGGTGGTTAAACCATAGCTGTCCTCTCACTTGTAAGGAGCAATTGTAAAATCATTTTCTGCAGACTGAAAAGAAGATAATGCCCAAAGGGGTTGGGAATCAATGTGCACCGTCCCTGTAATAATATAAAGGGTGTGCTTTTAATTGAATGCAGTCGGGCCACAGCCAAGAAATAGACATATCTACTTCTGATTAATGAAGAGTAATAGAGTGGTTTTAATCGGAATACTAATGGGCAATAAAGTAACTTCCCTGCCAGGGAATCGAACCCGGGCCGCGGCGGTGAGAGCACCGAATCCTAACCACTAGACCACCAGGGACGTTGCTGGGGAAGTCTGCACTGCTGGCCAGGAATTCCTTTGCTATCAACGCTGAAGCATTGAAAACGGAACAGCCCCCAAGCCCTGAGCAATGACAGACAATGAATCATAATAAACTGCCGCATAATAAAATGAATTGCTGTGGTCAGGGGCGGACTGAGACCAAAAATTGGCCCGGGAAGTTCGGGTCCACCGGCCCACATTTATGTCAAAATCAACATACCGAAATAATAATGAAGTCAGCGCACGCAGCGCGCCGTCATAATGAAGTATCAGTGAAAAAATAGAGTTTTAAATTGTTAGGGTAAAACTTCTTTCTAAATTGTAGGCTATAGCTACTACCAGGTTTTCAAACATATTAGGGGCGATTTAGGTATGGCAAAGTATAGGCTATGGCAGTTGCCATACCATGACTTCATGATCTAGAAGTCACAAATAACAGACCTATTGAAAATATCATAGATTTTTCCGTCCACTAAATATTTTTCTATTCATTATTCTTTGTCTCTGTCTGCCACCACTTTGCGGTCATTGAATGCAACATTGTATCAGAGCTAAATTCTTTCACCAATTTGTCCAGTTTACGCACCACGGATTATTTCATTGATGGCTCTATGCAATTACAAATAATAAACATGGGTAGCCCATTTATCAGGTAGAAAGAAACCATTCTCCACACACCAATACCAACCTCATTAGGCCTAATAATAAACTGTAAAGTATAAACACATATCTTATTTATCAATTCTAGAAACCATCACCGACCTCACACAGTTTGCGGTCTCTCAATAGGTCTAATAAAATTTTTTTTTTTTTTTAAACTGTAAATTCTAAACACATCGGCTCATATTTAGCAATTCTAGAAACCATTAGCAGCACTCAGCGCCAATACTAACCCAAAATTACAATAGGGGTTCAGAACCCCTAATTATATCTCAAAATACAGTCAACTACTTCACCCAAATCCACAGTAAACGAGACTGTCCTGCCTTACGTCGCCAGCAGATGTCGCAGCAGCGCACTCTTCTCTGCAATCCTGTCAATAACTCCATCACTGTCTAGGGCCATCAGTATCTCTTTCTCTGTAGACATTAGCATGAACCCTTCCAAGTTGTCTTGGGACATAGTGCTTCTCAGTCTATTCTTGACAAACTTCAGAGTAGAGAAACACCTTTCACATGCTACTTGCGTTACTGACAAAGTCAGGAAGAATTTGTAGCTCAAACCAATTACATGATAGGCATGTGTCAATAAATTGTATCGGTATGGAATCAAATAGCAACACATTGCACAGTTTTTGCATGAAGTTAAATTTTTGTTCTCTAGCTCCAGCTCTTCTTTACATGGTCCACTGTTTCCATCCTCCTCAGGCATCTCACTTGTTGTTCTGACCGTGTATCTATCCAAAGCTGACATCTTCAGTCTATCCCACTGTGTTAGGGTTATAACAAAAAAATGTGTCCAGCTCTTTGGACTGAGGGCCTGTGAAGTAATCAATGCTACCAGCTGACCCCCACCCCTGCATTCACTTCAAATGCCTGCATATTCTCTCTCTCCATCTCTTTCCTCAGCTGTTGTTCTCTCTGCACTGGACCCTGCAACAGCATCCATTTTGTCCCTCTCTCCTCAAGCTCAGCTGCATCTGCTTTAATATGCATAAAAGAACAACAGCAATCAATTTAATTAATACCTTTAGCAAACTTTATTATAATTTGAAAGAATACTCACAAGAACATAGCTTGTTTACTTTATAAAATAGATAGTTCCGGTCCTGCTTTCTGATTGGTCAAAACAGCGATCCAGCCGTGCTATATTCAACCATAGGCCACTGTTAGGCCTTCTCACCGTTCCATAAATTATATCTTTGCGCAAAAACCTAATCAACATCGACCTAAGTATCAAATCCAATCAAATTCATGTGAAACGATTGCTTTCAAATTTGGGATTTTGTTAGTGTGATGCAATACATGCAATGTGGTTAGTCGATTTGCTAGTGGAGCTTAGCATAGCTATACATAGCTGACTAGATCTCAAAAAGTGACTAACGTTACAAATATTGGTGTAGCCATTTTATAAAAGCAATACGGTACGAGAGGCTGTGATATATTGTGTATATAGTCACAGCCAAGGCGTTATTAGGTATGAGGCGCAGCTGAGTCTTTAATCTATTTTAATGCAACCATGAACTCTACTGCTTGTACCTGATGTGCTCGACCCTGCCACAGCGTCATCTTCTGTTCTTTAGTGGGCTCCCTAGGCTGAGTCGGCTGATTAGACCTGGCATGCTGACGTCCCTCGCTCTCTCTACTACCAGCCGGCCTATGGAACATGTCCGTTATGTTTGTGCATTTTGCGGCATCTGCCTCGAGAGACCATTGCCGTTTGTCTCTAATCTTTTCTGCCCCACCTTTTCTTTTTCTCTCCATTTTTTACAATGACACTCATCCACTATCAATACAAGAGGTTCAAACGAAAGACGAAATCTGGCTGACCAATCACGTTCTAAGAAAATCCTGGGAAAGTTCAATCAGGGAGTGGCCACTCCTCGCCCCCCTTAGATGTTGCAATATTGGATCTACCCAAGAGATGACTGGTGTGGTGATGTGTGCGCGCGAGAGAGAGCGAGAATGCCAAGTCAATAACAGCGGAATTCTCAGTATTTAATGGGAAAAAAATAAAATAGTAATAGTTATAAATCAAACGCAGGTCCAAACAGACTGGCCCACCGGGGATTCTCCAGCACTTCCCGATGGCCAGTCCACGCCTGGCTGTGGTCCATTTCTAATTGTTCAAGCACTAGAAGTAGTTCTCCCTTTCAGATTATTCCGGACCATGCCGCGCTTAGTTTGCTGGTAGGTACGTTTGCTTACTGCCCTCGAGAGGCTCTGTGACGCAATCGATAGCGCATTGGACTTCTACTCAAGCACTGAGGGGTTCATTGGAAGGTTGTAAAACCGAGTCCCACCAGTCAATGCTTTTAAAGTTAACAGTGGAAGTCTACAACATTGGTCACTTAAAATCAAAGCCTGAATAGTTAAACTCATTGAATAAATTAAGTATTGGAAACACAAAAGGTATAAAATAGGTTTCCCTTAACTTGCAACTCAGTTTTGATTTTGTAGCAATTATGTTTTTGATTCAGATTAACTATATGTGGGATTTTATGTAAAGAGAACTTGTGATATTAGAATTTCTGACACAAATCTTTTCAGTTTGAGTTTATTAACGTGTGACGTCACAAACGTCATCGACGTTGGATGGCACGGTCGAGAAAAATCATCTAAAATATGGCGGCTCTTCCTGGAGTTCGACTAATATTGTAGGTTAACTAAACGTTTAATCTCTTCTGTCTGTGGCGGTGGTGAAATTGTATACGGTAAACTTTCGAATCACGATCAAGTCTGTATAGTTTGTTATAATTTTACGAACTTCACAGTTCATTTCTGCTAAGCTGTCAGTCCGCTAAATCAGCTCACTAAGCCAGAAAGCTAGCTAGCAGTCACAGTTGAGTTGAGCATGAATTGAATAAGTGCAAGGATATTTGTGTTGTGATGCAGATGCTAAAAATCTAAAATATTTCTGCTTATTTTTCAAACTAATCTATTTTTTGAAATTTACGAAAGGCAATTTTCAAATGCAGGCTAGCCAATCGTGTGTGTTTTTTGCATGACGTTGGACAAACGCGTCGGTGCGATTGGCTGGTTTGCCTGTGTGTCTCACTGCAATCCTGGACACTTTTTTTTTCCACACTTGAGTGAGGAGCAGTGTACCCGCGGATAAGGTCTTGGTGAGTACGAATGTCGATTGCATTAGCTTCTCAGCCGACTAATGATTCAATGATGTAAGCACTGTTTACATATATTTGCTCTGTTTTAGACGACTTCAGCTTTGTCAAGAGCCTTAGATAGCTATCACGATCTGAATTCTGTGCAAACCTACTATGCTAACACGTTCAATGGCTAGCTATCTATCGCAACTAACTGGCAGCTTTCTACAATGTCTTCAGCTTTGGACTATGTAACGTTTACCAGGCCCACCGAGAGGGCGGGGAGGACGGGGAAATAAAATATTTTAAAACAACTAGTCCTGCACAAGACCCTTTGCGTTCCCACCACAACATTAAAAATAAAAACTGCCGTTATATATACCACGGTATGAATTATTCTATTATTAAGATCTATAATTTGTTCAAAACAACGTGGTGCAGCAGTTTGTTAGAAAAATGGTATCGTGTAAAATAAATAAAGTACTTTCATCAGCTGGTGGTAAACACAATTAGAGAATGATCGGTTATATTGCTTAAAATACAAATATATTTACCAATACAGGCTATTAGTTAAGAGCAGAGATGAGTGGTTTATTTTTGGCACGGGATAAATAAAATAGTGTTTAGCAACACCATTAATGTAGTTTATGCTAAAAACGGATGTTATTTGATGTTAAGTAAGCTTCCTATTTAATTTTGCCATGTTTCTTTGAGATTTTTTAATCTCAATTACTCTGAGTATGTCAACGTTACAATCTATTGCAGGTCAATTTAGTCATTGAGCTCTGATTAAATCGGTTTTGAATGAAAATGCATAGTTGACCAAGTACTTAACGTTTCAAATTATTTGTCATGTTTCAAAATGAGGAATTAGGACATCAATTAATTTTTGCCAATGAGATCTGTATTTCTCTCTACAGGCTTGACTGAAGGATGCTGGTGCTCATCTAGCTAGCCTAGGCCCTATGCTATATGCCAGCAGTGAAAGGTACACTTTACAAAAACATGTTGGATTATATTTGTGATAAACATGTTTATCATGTTTATCTTTACCATGTAGGGTAACAACATGTGTTATGCTTCCGGGTTGCTGATGGAATGGAATGGCTTGGAATTCTAAGTTGTGTGCAGCCATACTTCACTCCAGGACAGAGTTGCTAAAACACTGTCGCCTGCAACATAGTCACTATTCAAGAGTCAGTCCACTTCTGTGTCTCTACAATGATTGTGTTTGTACATTCCATTCATTCAATGGACTCAAAACTCATCTATCAAGATACCACACTGCACGCAGGTAACACAATGTACAGTACATCTAAAGTCACTGTTGATGGCACTCACTATGCTACTGGAATGTTTGTATCTGTTGGAGTGAATGGCTGTCTGCCTCAATTCTGCAACATTGCTCAGACCTATCTTGTGAATTACAATGTTTCCTTTCTCTGTAGTCACTTTGAGTCATGGTATGCTGAACATCTGCGTTCCTACGAGCTGTCACCTACACAAGGGAGCCTGTCTGTCCACCTGCTATCTGAGCTCAACGACACTGTCACGTTTGCTGCTTACACCGTTGATGGCTGGCTGCTTTTGACCCCCAAGAGATACATTTTACTGAGAGAGTGCTGAGTTAATCTTGAGGTGAGTAATCTGTTGGTTCACTAGTGATAAAACTTTTTAAAAACATATTTTTTCCCTAAGGTGATACTTGTGCCTAGATCAACCGTGTTTCTAAAGTGAAGGAGTTGCTCTTGTACTTATTGGCTGACACATTGTCTTTTACAAGTGGGAGTAATTGTAAAATTACTTTGGTTTTAGCTCATTATGTAACTACCTTATTATTGCCTCATTGATAAGGTTATGTTTTGATATTGGGCATGCAAAGTGTTGAAACTGTTTATCCTACCACAGAAATATGGCAGCCATATCCTCTGACGCCTTTAAACGTCGCATCATTGTTGAAGCTGACAGTATAAGGAAGATTACACTTGACACCCGCCCTGAGTCTGTTGATGACCTGAAAAGCATTTTGAAGGACAAGCTCAAGTTGCAGAATTCAGCTTGCAGTACGAAGACCCTGATTTTGATGGAGAACTTATCTCCCAGGTGGACATTGACGAGTTGCCACAGAAAGCTACACTGAAACTTTTCATGGCAGAGGTGGAAACCAGTTCTATTTCAACTACAGACACAGAGTTGCTGTCAGATGTGTCCTCTCCAGAGCGACTTAGTAGATGGCTGCCAGGTATTTTTTCCATGCCCACTTTTGCTTATGAGGTCGAATTGAAGCTCAGAGAAGGAAACGCTGCCTTTGAAAGAAACGGAAAGTGTCTTCAGTTATCTAGAGATCAAAAGCATGACATCCTAGAGAAACTTGCAGCTACTCTTTATAGTTTCAAAGCTTTCCCGAGTGACAGAGAGTTATCAAAAGCAGCTGAAGCACTTGTTTCCAAACACCCCTGCCTGAAAGAGCTTGGATCTGAGACTGGCTGGTATGGATGGAAGAACAGCATAAAATACAAATTGGGTAACTGCAGAACCAAGTTGAGGAGAGCAGGATGTCAAGAGGTCAGTGTAAATGCAGGAAAAAGAAGCAGAAGTAATCCAGAGAATGAACCATTGCACTCAAACATAAAGAGACCCAAGCGTGCTGAAGTGAACTTTTTGCCTGACTTCCCCAAAGGACAGGACATGGCAAGTCTTGAAAGGCAGAGGCTGGAGATAATCCAAGACGTGCAGAAGACTGAGAAAACCCTACCCCTCATCGATAGGATGATGCAGACGACATTTGTCCTGCGGCGGCAGGAGGTAGTCACCAACAGCCCACCTGTTAGAGATATCCTTGAGCGCTGGCCGGCTCTACGTTTGGAGTCGCAGGTAAAATTGCACAGCTTTGTTTTTTCACCAATATTTTGTTTTTCCATATAATTTTAATTAAATAACGTCTTGAATACTGTCACTTGTCTGTCATTTCTGTGTGTAGGTGTATGCCGAGTTCCAACGGATTACAAACCAGAACTTGCCGAACATCTTTTATGAAGAGCTTGACCGCCACACTCTTCGCTTGATGACCTTATACCGACGGAGGGCATCAAAGACAGGAAAGACATCTGATGCTTTGGCTGACATTCTGAGGATTCATGATCTACAGGTAAGATGGTCAATGCATACGTCATTAGGTCACTGCATATCTAACGATGGGAATCAGACCTTGGTCAAAGTAAATCAAGCGTAATCTATTTGACTCAGGTGTGGTTGGAATACTTGTACATTGTTATCACTTTAGTGATCTGAGGGTTCATGTACTGGTGCTTGTGTGATGCATGATGTATCCATTCTAACTATTCACAAGATTTGTGTGCCAGGTAGACAAGTATACCCCAATATGAAGGTCAACCCTAAGCCCTCCTGCCCTGTGCACTTTGGAGATCTGAAAGGATATGATAGGTGTAGGCAATATGCTAGCAGCTCCACATAGACCTCTGATAGGCAAGTTGGAATGTATGGCATATTGCTGTCACCTGCCAAATCTTGTCAGATCTCCAGAGTGCATAGGGCGTGAGGGCTTGGGCTTGATGTTGAGATTAGACCTAGGTCTCAAAATGGATTTGGGATTATTATCTCTTCAGGACCAACATTATGTCCACACAACACGTACCACTGTGCTCCATGCCCTTCCTGTGTTGCTGCGCGAGGACGTCTTGGGATTTTTCAAGACATGCAGGGTTAGTTTTTTGCCCCTTAATGTAATGAAAATACTTCATTTCACAAACTCAGTTACAATATTGTACCAGTACACATTGTATTATATTCATAAGTATCATTTAACTACATTCCAGCAAAATAGTTCATATAAAATAACAAATAACAGAGAAAGAAAATAATGCAGTGCTCCCCAACAGTCACAAAATGTAACACAAATACAGCCTAAACTTTGAGGTGCTGAAAAAAATTATAACCAAAGGCACCGCTGGGATTTGAACCCAGGGTCTCCTGTTTACGAGACAGGCGCTTTAACCATCTAAGAAACGGCGCCCTGCAACATACAAAGACCTGTGAAATTAAACGTATCAGTGACATTGGCGGTACTACTGTTCTCTACTACAATGTAGGACTAAAATTAAGCGCGGGGCATTTCTGAAATTAAACAGAAACACTTGAAAATACACATTACTTGTTATTACACAATTTTCAACCTCAGATATTGGAATCTGCATTGTATTTTATATGACCGATTGTACCCTTGTGGTCTAGACATATGACATTTGGTAGTTCACATGATCAAAACATGTGGTTAAATACAGGTCCCACCGAGATTTGAACTCGGATCGCTGGATTCAGAGTCCAGAGTGCTAACCATTACACCATGGAACCGCTGCGGAGCCACTAGCAGAGGAATGGCTGTAACATCCTCAGCTCCCAGGTGTAAAATCCCCTACTGCTGACAACCCCTGGACCGCAAGGCGTTCTCCCCGTTCTGATTGCGCACAATCCTACAACAACATCCATTTCTCCAGTTTGAATCCAAAAAATGCGACGTTTCATTTCTTGGTTCATACTGACAGCTGGCAGCTGGTCTGGAGAACTGCACAATCAGCACCCAACTGTGCGCCACAAACACTGCTCACATTGAAATAATAAGACACGTGTTCATTGACGATATATGTATTACACATGTATATTTAGAAACGGTTTTAATAACATCGGTATTGCTAATTTAAAATAATAAACATGTTGCATCTTTATAAGTGAAAATACACTTTCAAATACAAATTCGCCCAATGCGCACAGCTATCTTCTAGGAAGTGATGGCACCACTGCATTCTGGACGCTGCAGTTTATTCTAGGAACATGACACCTGGGCATGTTAGATATCAGGGGAAATCCTGGAGCCTCCTCTTTCCGTTTTTGAGTTCCAGGCACTTGAACGCACCTAACGATTTGCTGCGTGTCACAGCACTGGAGCACTGAATGAGAGGCTGCATAGCATAATTCCGTGTCTCTTTTTAGTCAGTACTTATTGTGTTAACTGTGTGATTGTGTAGAGGGGGGTGGTTAGACCATAGCTGTCCTCTCACTTGTAAGGAGCAATTGTAAACTCCTTTTCTGCTGTCTGAGAAGAAGATAATGCCAAAAGGGGTTGTGAATCAATGTGCACAGTCTCTGTAATAATATAAAGGGCGCACTTTTAATTGAATGCAGTCGGGCCACAGCCAAGAATTAGACATATCTACATCTGATTAATGAAGAATAAGAGAGTGGTTTTAATCGGAATAATAATAGGCATAAAAGAACTTCCTTGACCGGGAATCGAACCCGGGCCGCGGCGGTGAGAGCGCCGAATCCTAACCACTAGACCACCAAGGACGATGCTGGCACGGCTGGCCAGGAATTTCTTTGCTATCAACCCTGAAGCATCGAAAACGGAACACCCCCCCAGGCCCTGCGCAATTGTTACAGGTGTCATTAGGACAAGTTATTTCTTAGCAGACGCCCTTATCCAGTTCGTAATACCGGGGTAGCAACACCGTGGAAATGCAGACAAGGAAGCCAGACAATAAATCTTGAAAGGGATTAATTTAATTATTAAAACAATCAGATTCAAATATACTAAAATGGCCAAGCACATATATAAAACATAAAAACGAAATATTGGTCGCAATAACAATAGTTGGATCAATAGCAGCAGTATTCACAATGATTATCACAATTCAAATATAGATTTAGCTATAGCAATAGCAACAACAATGGACAAATGGCTATATCCCTAACAGCAGTAGCTATCATAACTTAAATATAGGTTCGGCTACAGCAATAACCAGCTAACTATATCAATATCAGTAACGTTGGAAATGGTTACAGCAACAAAGGTAATGTAATTGTCTAACAGCAGCAATCAATAAGAAAAGTTTATAACAATAAAAAGTCCCAAAGCCGTCTTCTCTGTGCTCCACGGTAGCATTAGCTGAGACTCGAGTAGGCTACAACAGCTCTGGTTAGGGAGGGCCATCACTGGAGACGTTTCTCTAAGAAAGTAAAACAAAATAAAAGAACTTCGGCTAAGCAATCCAAATTGTTGAAAGCAGGGCGATGGAGCAAGCACACACATAGCAGCAAAAGATTGCATACTTAATTTATGCTCAATCCACCTTGAACAGCGTACTCAACGCTCTCCCTCTCAGTTGCTTCCGGAGTTGGGTCTCTCAGCGGCAGCGACCTTCTGTACAATTCCCTTGGTCAGATCCCTCAGGTGTGGGCCCGTCTTTGTTCCTTTAGTTCTTTATTACTTTCTGGTTTATTTTCGTTTCGTTTCGTTTCTGTCTCCTCGCATTTCTCTCCTTTGTAAAGTGTCCTAATCTTCTTGATAAACTGTGAATAAAACTTTTGAACTTCACACGTGTCTCAGAGGTGTTATGATAAAATTTGAATAAAAACCTTTTGAACTACAGACTTGTTGCAGTTGTGTTATTTTGGTTAAAGATGTCACTTCAGCGTATGAAAAAAATATACTACGATCCCTCAAATCCTGGGGGCTTAGGGGGTTTACAGACTGTTCAAAGGGCTCTGGGGCCTGATGGTCCTAAAGTCTCTGAGAGGGCCCTAACAGACTTTTTATCAGAGCACTCATATACGTTGCATAAGCCCTCTAGAATAAACTTTAAAAGAAACTCCGTATTTGTATCTAATATCGATACTCAGTGGCAAGCTGATTTAGTGGATATGTCTAGCTTGTCAAAAGAAAATGGAGGTTACAAGTACATGCTAACATGTATAGATATCTTATCCAAATATGCCTGGGTAATACCACTGAAAAATAAGTCATCTAAGACGGTGACAGATGCCTTCAAGAGGATCCTCAGCACGGGTAGGAAACCTAAAAAACTACAAACTGATAAAGGGACTGAATTTCTAAACAGAGCATTTCAGAGCATGCTAAAAGAACATAATATTCTACACTTTACCATGGGGAATGAACTAAAAGCCTCTATTGCTGAGAGATACAACAGGACTCTGAAAACAAAAATGTGGAAATATTTCACCGCCTTTAACACTCACAAGTATATGGATAAACTACAAGAAATGGTTCAGGCTTATAATAACTCCTTTCACCGTAGTGTTCAAATGAAACCTTCAGAAGTTAATGAAGACAATTCATTTAAAGTGTTTAAAACTTTATACTCTAAGAAGAAAGTCCCTAAACATATAACGTTTAAGTTTACAGTTAGTGATAACGTCAGAATTTCAAAGTTAAGAGCTCCCTTTATAAAAGGCTATGAACAGACGTTTACGGCAGAGATTTTTACTATAACAGAATGTATACCAAGATTTCCACCGGTGTATAAACTATGTGATTATGATGGAGAGGTTATAAACGGCACCTTTTATGAACCAGAATTGCAAAAAATAAATGTCAAGACTGATAGGTTGTTTAGGATAGAGAAGATAGTTGCTGAGAAAAAGGAAAACGGTAAAAAGTCTTATCTCATAGAATGGGCCGGATGGCCTGAAAAATTTAACAGTTGGGTCGCAGGGCATCAGGTGGTGGATCTAAAGAGTTAACAAGTCCTGGGTGTATTTAATTACACTTAAAACATTATTCAAGATGTCTCAAGACTCTTTTTATGTGACTCTGCCTAGTAACGCTTCACAGGATGTTTTCCCTAAAAACGCTATAGCCAATTTTACTACCAAGTTGGTTAAAACAATGAATCTACCAGGAAAATGGGAAGTTTGCTTAGCAGAGATTCAATACCCCCATACCTGGGATAATATAAACCTTAATGACAGCAGTTTTATTACTTTCGATATAGAAAAGGCCATAAAACGTGATTATACTATCCCCTAAAGGATATTATGAAACCCTTCAGGATGTAATAACGACCATAAACGATGTCCTGCTCGGAAAAGGACTAGATCAGAAAGGTGACAAGGCTCCCGATGAACAATATAAAAATGATTTGAAATTAGTCTATAAACCTATCGAAGGAAGAATTTATATAAAAAGTACTACTCCATTTGTGATTTTTGCCCAAGAACAACTCGGACAAATGTTGGGATTTTGTGAGAATATAAAGGGTGAAACTATTGGACTATTGGGGCCTATTGAGGCTAAACTGTATAGTGCTCATTTGAGGACCATCTATCCCGCCGATATCCGAGTTGGTTTTTACACCATGTATGTCTATACAGATATCATTACACATCAAGCCGTTGGAGATAGTTACGTGCCTCTTCTAAGGTGTGTCCCTATTAAAGGCAAAAACAACGATATAATCACGGTAATTTACGACACACCTCATTATGTACCCCTCAGCAAGACCAGCTTTGATACTATAACTATACAAATTAAGACGGATCAAAACAAGTTAGTGCCATTCCGTTTTGGGAAGGTTGTAGTGAAGTTGCATTTCCGACCTGTAAAGCCTCTTTTTTACACCTAATTGAAAAGAAAAATGAGACCTCATGGATATGTCAATCCTTATATTAATTATTACAAAAATCAAGCTGGTAATGGTTTGCCTGGATTTTCAGGAGCTCCTGTGATGTATGGAGCAGGTATAGGGGGTATTTTTCGAAGTCTTTTCAGAAAAGCTTTACCATTACTTAGAAGGGGTTTTGAAATAGTTAAACCTCATTTTAAATCAGCCGCTAAAAATATTGTTAGTGACGTAGTGTCAAATGTCCTAACAAGTCATAACACTCCTCGCCACAACAATAGCCAGTCAGGGGAGGGATTGTGGTGATGTGCAGAGGCTACAAGAGAAAACATAGCAAACCCCCGGGATCTCGCTATCATCATCACAAAAAGGCTAAACTCTATACATTCAGGTCATTTAGTAGCGGCAACCGGAGAAGGAGCAAGAAACCAAAGACTCACGGTACAAAGAAAAACAGAAACATCTTTTAAATCATGACTCTGGTACATCATATGTCTCAAGAATGTGTGAAATCAGAATTGGATCTGTTTACCATCCCCTATACCCAAACAAGTATTGAAAAAAACCTTTATGTGGAAATTCCCCCCCTGTCTGCCTTGTCTGACACAGCTCCGCTCGAATTTTACATAGCGGGGAATGGGGAAGATTATCTTGATTTGAATAATACTCTTTTAAGACTTTCATGCAAAATTACTAAGGCTGATGGCACCGATTTAGCTGCGGACAGCATAGCTGGTATTATCAATTACCCCATAGCTACCATGTTTTCATAAGTGGATGTAACTTTAGGAGACCGCCTAATTAGTCAAAGCAGCAATACTTATCCTTACCGTAGCATTATAGAAGCAATGCTAAACTTTAGTAAGGACACCCTAGAATCTCAATTCACAGCCGGATTGTTTTACAAAGATACCCCAGGACACATGGATGAGACTGCTCCAGCAGGGGATAATGTAGGTTTAGTTAAACGACATGCTTTTACCAGAATGAGCCATACAGTTGAACTTTTAGGACCACAACACTCGGATATATTTTTTCAAGAAAAACTCATGTTAAATGGAATTTACTGAAAATTAAAATGGTGAGGGCCAGTAACACTTTTTGTTTAATGTCTGACGCCGCAGAGGCATTCAAACTTAAAATTTTAGAAGCCTCTCTCTATATTAGAAAAGTAAAAATAGCACCGGAGGTAAGAATCGCTCACGCTCAAGCCTTGATGACCTCTAATGCCAAATATCCTATTGATAGAGTGGCTATGAAAGTTTTTAGTGTTCCTAGAGGGAGCAGGATATGTAATCAGGAGAACTTGTTTCTGGGGCAGTTACCAAAGTTTGTAGTTATTGGTTTAACAGATAACAACGCTTTTAGCGGAACCTACGCTAAAAACTCTTTTAACTTTAAACACTTTGCCGGGAACTTTATAGCTATGTACGTCGATGGTGAACAAGTCCCCTCAAAACCTTTACAACCCGACTATACAGCAGGACACAACCCCGTCCGGGAATATTACAGTCTAATACAAGCCACGGGTAGACATCTCAAAGACAAACCGCTGATAATTGATCGGTCAGAATTTATTAGAGGCTATGCGCTCTATGCCTTTGATTTGACCCCTGACCAAGAATGTGGAGATCATTTTTCCTTAGTAAAAAATGGTAATATGCGTCTTGAAATGCGTTTTACCAATGCTCTGCCAGAGACTGTGAATATGATTGTTTATGCTGTTTTTGAGAACGTGATTGAGGTTTCCCACCAAAGAGCAGTTCTCTTTGATTACTGAAAAGTTTGATACAACTTTGATCCTTTTTAAAATGAATACCACCCAGCTTACAGCATTGCTATCCAGTAAACCCTTGACTGAAAAGTATTTTTATGGGGTTCTAGCTAGTGATCAACTACCTAAAGGAAAAATAAAAAACTTCCTGCGATGCTTATTGTCAACACCAACCCCCAAAATTATCCTGGAGAACACTGGCTGGGAATTTATCTAATGAATGTTAGTCTTCAAAAAACTTATGACAATGCAGATGTTGAATAAATATTTTTACTGTTGTAAAGACTTATACAGACATACAGTACTGTGCAAAAGTTTTAGGCAGGTGTGAAAAAATGCTGTAAAGTAAGAATGCTTTCAAAAATAGACATGTTAATAGTTTATATTTATCAATTAAAAAAATGCAAAGTGAGTGAACAGAAGAAAAATCTACATCAAATCAATATTTGGTGTGACCACCCTTTGCCTTCAAAACAGCATCAATTCTTCTAGGTACACTTGCACACAGTTTTTGAAGGAACTCGGCAGGTAGGTTGGCCCATACATCTTGGAGAACTAACCACAGTTCTTCTGTGGATTTAGGCAGCCTCAGTTGCTTCTCTCTCTTCATGTAATCCCAGACAGACTCGATGATGTTGAGATCAGGGCTCTGTGGGGGCCATACCATCACTTCCAGGACTCCTTGTTCTTCTTTACGCTGAAGATAGTTCTTAACGACTTTTGCTGTATGTTTGGGGTCGTTGTCATGCTGCAGAATAAATTTGGGGCCAATCAGATGCCTCCCTGATGGTATTGCATGATGGATAAGTATCTGCCTGTACTTCTCAGCATTGAGGAGACCATTAATTCTGACCAAATCCCCAACTCCATTTGCAGAAATGCAGCCCCAAACTTGCAAGGAACCTCCACCATGCTTCACTGTTGCCTGCAGACACTCATTCGTGTACCGCTTCTCCAGCCCTTCGCGAACAAACTGCCTTCTGCTACAGCCAAGTATTTCAAATTTTGACTCATCAGTCCAGAGCACCTGCTGCCATTTTTCTGCACCCCAGTTCCTGTGTTTTCGTGCATAGTTGAGTCGCTTGGCCTTGTTTCCACGCCGGAGGTATGGCTTTTGGCCGCAAGTCTTCCATGAAGGCCACTTCTGACCAGACTTCTCCGGACAGTAGATGGGTGTACCAGGGTCCCACTGTTTTCTGCCAGTTCTGAGCTGATGGCACTGCTGGACATCTTCCGATTGCGAAGGGAAGTAAGCATGATGTGTCTTTCATCTGCTGCAGTAAGTTTCCTTGGCCGTCCACTGCGTCTACTGCCCTCAGCGTTGCCCGTTTCTTTGTGCTTCTTCAAAAGAGCTTGGACAGCACATCTGGAAACCCCTGTCTGCCTTGAAATTTCTGCCTGGGAGAGACCTTGCTGATGCAGTATAACTACCTTGTGTCTTGTTGCTGTGCTCAGTCTTGCCATGGTGTATGACTTTTGACAGTAAACTGTCTTCAGCAGCCTCACCTTGTTAGCTGAGTTTGGCTGTTCCTCACCCAGTTTTATTCCTCCTACACAGCTGTTTCTGTTTCAGTTAATGATTGTGTTTCAACCTGATGATCATTAGCACCTGTTTGGTATAATTGTTTAATCATACACCTGACTATATGCCTACAAAATCCCTGACTTTGTGCAAGTGTACCTAGAAGAATTGATGCTGTTTTGAAGGCAAAGGGTGGTCACACCAAATATGGATTTGATTTAGATTTTTCTTCTGTTCACTCACTTTGCATTTAGTTAATTGATAAATATAATCTATTAACATGTCTATTTTTGAAAGCATTCTTACTTTACAGCATTTCTTCACACCTGCCTAAAACTTTTGCACAGTACTGTATATATCAGACATTGATTATACACCATTTGCATGAATATACAACAAATATATCAGACAATGATTATACAACATTTGCATGAATATACAACAAAATGTAAATGTAAATAAAAAACAGTAACATCTTAATAAGTTTCCCATAACTGTTGTTTTTTTTTCTGCTTCTTATTCATAGGGGTCTCTAAGGGTCATTTTTTATAGGCTTCTATGAGTTGTCGTGTTTGAGAATTAGGTACTGTAGAATAAGGTCAAAAGGGGTTGCGAATCAATGTGCACAGTCTCTGTAATAATATAAACGGTGAGCTTTTAATTGAATGCAGTCGGGCCACAGCCAAGAATTAGACATATCTACATCTGATTAATGAAGGGTAAGAGAGTGGTTTTAATCAGAAAAATAATAGGCATAAAATAACTTCCCTGACCGGGAATCAAAACTGGGCCGCGGCGATGAGAGCGCCGAATCCTAACCACTAGACCACCAGGGACATTGCTGGTGGAGTTTGTACGGCTGGCCAGGAATTTCTTTGCTATCAACGCTGAAGCATCGAAAACGGAACAGCCCCCAGGCCCTGCGCAATTGTTACAGGTGTCTCTAGGACAAGTTTGTAATACCGGTGTAGCAACACCGTGGAAATGCAGACAAGGAAGAAAGACAATAAATCTTGAAAGGGATTAATTTAATTATTAAAACAATCAGATTAAAATATACTAAAATGGCCAAGCACATATATAAAACATAAAAACGAAATATTGGTCGCAATAACAATAATAGTTGGATCAATAGCAGCAGTATTCACAATGATTATCACAATTCAAATATAGATTTAGCTACAGCAATAGCAACAACAATGGACAAATAGCTATATGCCTTACAGCAGTAGCTATCACAACTTAAATACAGGTTAGGCTACAGCAATAACCAGCTAACTATATCAATATCAGTAACGTTGGAAATGGTTACAGCAACAAAGGTAATGTAATTGTCTAACAGCAGCAATCAATAAGAAAAGTTTATAACAATAAAAAGTCCCAAAGCCGTCTTCTCTGTGCTCCACGGTAGCATTAGCTGAGACTCGAGTAGGCTACAACAGCTCTGGTTAGGGAGGGCCATCACTGGAGACGTTTCTCTAAGAAAGTAAAACAAAATAAAAGAACTTTAGCTAAGCAATCCAAATTGTTGAAAGCAGGGCGATGCAGCAAGCACACACACAGCAGCAAAAGATTGCACACTTAACTTAGCGGGGGGGGTATATTCGCCTCTTCCCATTTAAATGCTCAATCCGCCTTGAACAGCGTACTCAACGCTTTCCCCCTCAGTTGCTTCCGGAGTTGACTCTTAGCGGCAGCGACCTGCTGTACAATTCCCTTGGTCAGCTCCCTCAGGTGTGGGCCCGTCTTTGTTCCTTTAGTTCTTTATTACTTTCTGGTTTACTTTAGTTTCATTTCGTTTTTGTCTCCTTGCATTTCTCTCCTTTGTATTCACGTCTCTTTGTCTTTGTCTCAGTCCTTGCAGCTCTCTCTGCTCTCTCAATCTGTCCGTCTCTTAAAACCATTTAGTTAATTAAAAATAATAAGACCCACATGCGGAATGCGCTTCAAAAGCGACACATTAATTGTCAATTAGGTGGATAGGCAGTCCAGGCAAGTGCCGTGATTCAAAATTAGTGCAAATAAACAAAAGCAAAACACACAATCAATCATAAATCGTGCAGTGAAAATACAAAATCATATCGTGATTTAAATAAAAAACAAGCACACATGTATATAAACACAAAATAAAAAAATAATAATGTGTAAATGCACACCTGCAACACAATGCAGACAATGAATCATAGTAAACTGCCATAATAAACTGTGCTCCTTAGGCCAGATTAGATGGCTTCTACTCGCGCTGTGAACAAATAGTGAGTGTTTCATCCTCTTTGGTTTGAGCAACTGTTTTTTGGAGACGAGGTGGCCGAGTGGTTAAGGCGATGGACTGCTCATCCATTGTGCTCTACACGCATGGGTTCGAATCCCATCTTGTCGCAGCTGTTTATTTTTTTTAATTTTATTACTGTTTCTCGTTCTCTTTTCTTTTGACAAAAGTGTTTATCCTGCGACTATAGGACAGAATTGTTCTGTGTTGGAGATGCTCCCCAACAGTAACAAAATGTAACACAAACACAGCCTAAACTTTGCTGAAAAAAAGAATAACCAAAGGCACCACTGGGATTTGATCCCAGGATTTCCTGTTTACTAGACAGGTGCTTTAACCATCTAAGCCACGGCGCCCTGCAACATGCAAGGAAATATGTGTCAGAGACCTGTGAAATGAAACGTATCAGAGGGACTGGCTTGACTACTGTCGTTCTCTACTACAATGCACGACTGTAAAGTTAAGCGCGCGACATTTCTGAGATTAATCTGAAACACTTGAAAATGCGCATTACTTTTTATTGCTGACAACCCCTGGATCGCAAGGCGTACTCCCAGTTCTGATTGCACACAGTCCTTCGACAAGATCAGTTTCTCCAGTTTGAATCCAAAATGCGAAGTTTCATTTCTTGGTTCATACTGGCAGCTGGCAGCAGGTCTCGAGAACGATAGGTTGCGGATGGAACCCCGGTTCCCTGAAAGAGAAAATAACCATCAAGTATGGGACATTGCCGTCAGGCAGTAGGGATTGGCAGAGCTTTATAGCAAAGCTGCCAATAGGCCTGTGCGCGAGCTGCCACGTAAGCCCGCCCCCTGGGAGCTTACTATACGCAGCGCGCAGAGACTCTCTTCCTCTTTTGCTCTTCAGGCCGTGAAGGCTTCCGGAGCTACCTCGCGGCTTGATGGTTATTTTCACTTTCAGGGAACCGGGGTTCAAGTATGGGAACAGTGTACCCAAGCCGTCGCGAGGGAGGATTCTCGGCAGTAGGACAGACTTAAGTCATAACGCAATTGCGTAGGCAAAACATCTATGCGTATGCGGAACCGCGCCTCAGCGTCTATGCTTGCAATGACACCTGTCCTAAGGTGGAACAATCAACACCATATCGTGACAATACTCAATATAACCGCCAACTTGGGCGTCATAGAGTGTAACACGGATGCTCCGAATGACTGAGCAGAGGATTCCAGTACATTTAAACGGTAGAACCTCATAAAAGTATGCGGTGTAGCCCAACTGGCTACAGCGCAAATGTCAGACACCGGCACCCCTCTAAAGAGGGCCCAGGATGTCGCCATACCCCTAGTGGAATGTGCCTTCAACTGCCCTGGTGGCGGAAGGCCTGCAGATTCATATGCTAATTTAATAGCATCCACTATCCAATGGGAAAGGCATTGTTTAGACAACGGCTGACCCAAAGTCCTAGAACCATGGCAAATGAACAGCTGTTCTGTTCGCCTCACAGTCATTGTACGGTCAATATAACACCTCAATGCCCGCACGGGGCAGAGCATGTGTAACCGTTCTTCCTCTGGGGAAGAAAAAGGAGGAGGATGGAACGCCATCAACTGGACTGGTTGGTTCATATGAAACGGGGATATGACCTTGGGTAAAAAGGCCGGATTTGGACGCATGGAGACCTTAGAACCATCTCCTGCGAAACGAGTACATGATGAATGCACTGAAAGTGCATGTAACTCGCCCACGCGTTTTGCTGATACCACTGATAGCAAAAACGCAGTTTCAATAGACACGAGCTTCATGTCCACGCTGTGGAGAAGCTCGAACGGTGCCTTGGTAAGGGCTTCTAACACCACATCAAGGCTCCATGACGGTAAACTGGTTATCCTTGGAGGCCGCAAGCGTCTTGCGCCCTTCAGGAACTGAGATGCCAGAAAATGGCAACCTGGTGATAAACCGTCAATGCGTACATGGCAAGCCGATATGGCGGCTAAATACACCTTAAGTGTAGAGGGAGATTTCCCTTCATCTAACAGTTTCTGTAGAAACTGTAATATCACTGCCATAGGGCAGGATATTGGGTCATGGCCCTCCGCCTGACACCAATCTTGAAACAACTGCCACTTGTACATATACTGCGACCTAGTAGAGGACGCTCTAGCACTCTGAATGGTCGAAATCACCGCCGTCGAGAGCCCTAAGGCTGACAGGCGCTCCCGTTCAGGGGCCAAGCCCATAGCTGCATGAGCTTGGGGTTCGGGTGCCATAGCACTCCTTGGGCTTGGGACAACAGGTCCGCTCGCAGAGGGAGCTCCCTCGGGCGACCGTGCAACAACTGCACCAGGCTCGGGAACCATATCCTCCGAGGCCACAGAGGAGCGATTAGAATCACTGTCGCTTGCTCTACCCTGACCTTCTCTAAGAAGGCGGGGAGCATCGGAATCGGTGGAAATGCATATAGGATCCCTGGTGGCCATTCATGAGCCAGTGCATCGACTCCTAGGGGGCTGTCGAGGTCCTTCACCGAGAACCATAGGGGGCAGTGCGTGATCTCTTGCTTGGCGAAGAGATCTACCTGCGCTGTGCTGAACCATTCCCAGATGTGCTCTACCACCTGAGGGTGGAGACGCCATTCACCGGCAAGAGGGCCTCCTCTGGATAGGAGGTCTGCTGTGTAATTGACTCTGCCCGGTAGGTGAACCGCACGCAGAGAGGTTAAACGCGGTTGTGCCCATAGCAGCATCCGTGTTACCATCCGTTGAAGACCGGGGGACCGCAAGCCGCCCTGGCGGTTGATATACGCCACAACTGTGGTGTTGTCTGACCGCACTAACACATGCTTGCCTACAAGCACTGGCAAGAAGTGCCGGAGGGCGAGGTCCACCGCTCTGATTTTCAGAACATTGATATGGGCTGACCTCCAGGGTCCTGACCACACTCCGCGGGTCCCTGAGCCAACTTTGGTTGGAAGCGTCGGTCGTGATAACCTCTCTTCGGAAGATGGGACCCAAGCGTACGTCCTGGCGGATGTTCGATGGAGCTATCCACCAGAGCAGCGCTTCCCAGCAGGTTCGGGATACCATCAACCTGCGGTGTTTGTCTCTCCGCGGATGCAACGCGAAGGCATTGAACCAGGCCTGTAGAGGTCTCTGGTGTAATAAGCCCAAAGGAAGGTCTTGCGAGGCGGCAGCCATCAACCCCAGCATGCAGTGACACAGCTCCATGCTGACTGTTTCCCTCAACCTGAATAGGGAGAGACACCGCTCCATCGAGGCAACTCTTTGTGTCGACAGGGTCGCTTCCATGGACACTGAGTCCAGATGCAGACCCAAGAATTCGGTCTGTTGGCTTGGCACCAGGCGGCTCTTTTCTGAATTGACCTTCAGACCTAGCTGCTGAAGATGGTCTGTAACCATCACTGTGTGCTGTGCCGCCTGCTCCTTCGACTGCGCGCAGACGAGCCAGTCGTCTAGCAGCAGTCGGACACCTTGAGCCCACAAGGGAGCTAGAATGGCATCCATACACTTCAAAAAGGTTTGAGGAGCTAGTTACAGGCCGAATGGAAGGACACAAAACTCGTATACCCTGCTCTGTAATGCAAAACGCAGATACTTCCTGTGACCTGGGTAGATGGAAACGTGAAAGTACGCATCTGTCAGGTCCACGGTGGTGAACCAGTCGCCGTGTCGGACTGACTGGATGATGTGCCTGTGCGTAAGCATCCTGAACGATAACATCCGCAGGTATTTGTTCAGTACTCGCAGATCTAAAATAGTATTCGCAGATCTAAAATAGGACGGAGCCCGCCGTCCTTTGGAAGTATTTGGAATAGAACCCCTGGTCGATCAGAGCAGGGTCTACTTGTTGAAAGGCACGCTTCCTGAGCAATGCCTGTATTTCCACATTCAGAGCTGAGGACTGAACCGTGGTCTTCACTGCAGTTACGACCACTCCCCGGAAGGGGGGAGGTTTTAACCGGAACTGAAGGGTGTACCCGGTGGATATAGTTTTGTGCCCCCAGATGTCGTTGGTGCATTGTTGCCAGAACTGGAGCTGTGAGACAGTGTAGGGGTGGTTAACAGCTGCCTGGAGTTTTCAGGGCTGTTTCGGCTGCGCTCGTTGGCGAGGGTCCTGGCCAGAGCCCCGAGGGCATGGCCTGCCACCTCCTCTAGGGTGACACCCTCCGCGCTGCGGTCTTGCAAATGGAGGTTGACCCCGCGCTGCTGTGCTTGAGGGAGAGGTCTTTGTACCCCCTGGCCGTGGCTGGTGCTGCGGTGGTGTTCTACGCCACTGGTGCTCTTGTTGGCGTTTAGGCTGGAAGGGCTTATACGGCCACATCTTCGTCATCTGCTGAGATGCCTCCCAGGCATTAGCAGAGCGTTGTAGCATCTCCTCAACCGCTGGGCCAAACGTGTGCCCCGGCGTAATAGGAACATCTAATAATGGGGCCTTGTCAGGCTCTTGAACTCTCGCCTGCGAGAGCCAGAGCTGCCTTCTGGCGACTACCAGGGATGCAATACTCCTGCCTTGAGCCTGTGCATTTAACTGGGCTATCTTGACTAGGAGTTGAGCAACCAACTCCAATTCCGCCCTCAGAGACGCCGATGGGTGCTCCGGGAGATCCTTCACCAGCGACGCCTGGTAAACTGAAAGGAGGCTGGCCACGTTGGACAACCTAACTGCCTCTGTAGCCGCTAAGTAGCCTTTCTTCAAATGAACCTCCGTGGTCCTGCACTGTTAGGACATGCAAAGGCTTTAGCTAGACCCGAAAGTGTCGGGGTTCTAACTAGGGCTGCAAAGGCAGCATCAACTGTTGGGAAGGACGCCAGACCAGCCTCACTCGCTCCCTGCATGGCAAACGCGGAGGCCTTCCGAAGTTGCGGTGAAGAAGCCGGGGCCCCCAGGTGGACTGTACCTCCTTAATAAAATCAGGGAAGGCTGGGAGCGTCCTGGGCTGTGGAGACCGTACAGACGGTGACTCAAACAGTGACCGCCGAGGTAATTCCACGGCTGGCCACTCAATCCCCAGGTGGCGAGTTGCTCGCTCCACCAGTGACCACAAGGGATCACTGGTGTCCAGCACCTCCAACTCAGTGTCTTTGTCTGAGTGCTGGGATGTCAGTTCAGCTTCCACACTGTCCTCTTCAAGGAGAGGCTCCTCTTCTGAAGCATCCCTTGAGATGGCATCTACGTCCCAAACCCCTTGGGGTTGTTGGACGACCGGGGCGGCCAGAGGCTGTGGTGGAAACGCCGGCTAATTGGCAATCGGCCCGGCCGGTGGTGCCATGTTTGTCAGAGACATGAGCAGCGATTGCTGACCCATCATCACGTCCATAAACTGGGACATTTTTGACGTGAGCTCTGCCACGCCTGACTTGTCCCTATAACGCCTGTCCCGACGAGGAGAAAGGGAGCGTCCCCTACGGCGGGGTGACACGGAGCGAGACCGTGACTGGCGAGGGCGTTCCCTGCGAGGGAGGGGCCTGGGGTCGGATAGGCGGGCTACGAGGCTCCCGGCACGTCTATGGTCTGGGGATCTCTGGCCAGCTGTAAGTTGAGAGGGGCTCCTGGATATCCGCAGTGTGACGGGCGGAGTCGCTGTAGACGACGGCGGGACAGACAGGGTGTAAGACGACCCTGAGGAAGGGGAGTGGCTGCCAACTGCTTTCGTCGTCCTCTGGCGAAGAGTGCACGGTTGAAAATTAGCGCACAATGCACAAAACGATCTGTCTGCCAAGGCAGACGCGGCGTGCTCTGGTCCCAGGCACGCCACACAGTCCTCATGTGGATCGTTCGCTGGCAATTTTGCCTCGTAGGTGACGCAACGGTGGAAACCAGACATCATTAACACTCCGATCGCCGAAGCGTTTGCGTGTCGATGCATTGCGTTGAGCGCCGAAGCTACGAGCGTCAGGTGCGTGCACGAAACACCAGCGGTGCCGAACACCGAATGTCGAACGTCGAGTGCGTGCACTGGCGTCGGCGTCGACAGCGCCGAGCGCCGGCGTCGGCGTTGAGGTGCGTGCACCGAGCATCGAGGCATCGATGCGCCCGAGCACTGAAGCGTCGAGGTGCGTGCACCGGCGTCGAGCATCGAGCACCGGCGCCGAGCGTCGAGTGCGTCGCGAGAGCGTCGAGCCGTCGACGCGTCGGCGCCAGCGTCGGCGTCGATGCGGCGGCGTCGAGGTGCGTGCACTGGCGCCGGGCGTCAACGCGTCAAAGATGCGATGCACCGGCGTCGAGGCACCGAGCACCGGCGTCGAGCACCGGCGTTGAGGTGCGTCGTCGGCGTCGAGGCACCGGCGCCCGTCAGCGTCGAGGTGTGTGCACCGGCGTCGAGCACCGGCGTCGAGGTGCGTGCACCGAGCCCCAAGTGCCAAGGCACTAAGCACAAAGCGCCTAAGCGCTAAACCAAAGCGCTGACACCGAAAGCGCCCGGCGCTATGCGCCGGAGCGTGTACTGGCGTGAAGGCGCTATGCACTAGACGCCGAAACGTCAGCTGACCCGCAGAGCGGAGACACTAAGTGCTAGTACAGTGTCTCAGTCTTAAAAGACAAAGGTGTTGTGCTATACTTACCTGTTAAAAGGGGGCAACTGAAAAGTGCAGTTGGCGGATAGTCTTCCTTGTGTATTGTATGGTGAAATTTTTTTATTTTTATTTTTTATTTTATTTTTTTTAAATTATTTTTTATTTATTTATTTATTTAATTTTTATTTTAGAGGAACTGCAGCCGCACTAAGATATATTTGAAGTGTAGCTACAGTCGTGCAGCAACCACGCGGTGGTGTTTACAATCCGCGGGTGGTATTATTGGAGTGGCTGCTAGCAGCAGGCTGCACTCCGGATCTAGCCGAGGCGAGACCGAGGCTGCAAAAAATTGCGTGGCCTAGCCAGGCGCGCAACGTGTCCTCTAAACTCTATTAGACAGTACCAAAAACCCAACAACAAATATTTTACAATATATAAAATATGTGTTATGTAAGAAAGACGGACGGCGAGAGACAACACGAGAAACGCAATGCGGAAGCGAAGCGTGAAAGTGAATGAATATATATATATATACACTGAAATCAACTCAGAGAAGGGGCGGTAGCCAGCTTCTCAAGCTCAAGGCTGACGAGTACAATCAGTGGTGTAAATCTCTCAGAGAGAAAAAATACCAGCTCAATGTCCTACATAGGCTGAAGGCAAAAAAGGAAGAGAGTCTCTGCGTGCTGCGTATAGTAAGCTCCCAGGGGGGCGGGCTTACGTGGCAGCTCACGCAGAGGCCTATCGGCAGCTTTGCTATAAAGCTCAGCCAATCCCTACTGCCTGACGGCAATGTCCCATACTTGATGGTTATTTTCGACTTGAAAGGGAACTGCACTATCAGCACCCAATCTTGCGCCACAAACACTGCTCACATTGAAATAATAAGACACATGTTCATTGATATGTATTTCACATGTAGATTTAGAAACTGTTTTAATAACATCGGTATTGCTCATTTAAAATAAGAAACATTTGCTTAACAATTAAACACGTTGCATCTTTACAAGTGAAAATACACTTTCAAATACAAATTCCTCAATTTAACCCTCATAAGGACACGCCCGGACCCCAGCAATAAAACAACATATAACTAAAAAGTGGAGTAAATGAATGAATAAAAATGTGTATAGGAACACTTTATTTTGCTTTTCCTTTACTTCTAGCCATCGTTTGGCATAATGTGTTGTTTATGCTATGAAAAATGGATAAGACGCCAGTAGTAATATTACTATAGCTTCTGTCAAAAGTCTGATTTATGATCCTTTTGACCTTTTGACCTTATATGTATGAATTTATGAATATATAATGAGGGGCGTGGATTTATGAATTTATGAATATATAATGAGGGGCATGGATTTTATATAGGAGTATGGAATATATATATATATACAGTACTGTGCAAAAGTTTTAGGCAGGTGTGAAAAAATGCTGTAAAGTAAGAATGCTTTCAAAAATAGACATGTTAATAGATTATATTTATCAATTAACGAAATGCAAAGTGAGTGAACAGAAGAAAAATCTAAATCAAATCCATATTTGGTGTGACCACCCTTTGCCTTCAAAACAGCATCAAGCATCAATTCTTCTAGGTACACTTGCACACAGTTTTTGAAGGAACTCGGCAGGTAGGTTGGTGGCCCAAACATCTTGGAGAACTAACCACAGTTCTTCTGTGGATTTAGGCAGCCTCAGTTGCTTCTCTCTCTTCATGACAGACTTGATGATGTTGAGATCAGGGCTCTGTGGGGGCCATACCATCACTTCCAGGACTCCTTGTTCTTCTTTGCGCTGAAGATAGTTCTTAGTGACTTTCGCTGTATGTTTGGGGTCGTTGTCATGCTGCAGAATAAATTTGGAGCCAATCAGATGCCTCCGTGATGGTATTGCATGATGGATAATTATCTGCCTGTACTTCTCAGCATTGAGGAGACCATTAATTCTGACCAAATCCCCAACTCCATTTGCAGAAATGCAGCCCCAAACTTGCAAGGAACCTCCACCATGCTTCACTGTTGCCTGCAGACACTCATTCGTTATGCGCTCTCCAACCCTTCGTGAACAAACTGCCTTCTGCTACAGCCAAATATTTCAAATTTTGACTCATCAGTCCAGAGCACCTGCTGCCATTTTTCTGCACCCCAGTTCCTGTGTTTTCGTGCATAGTTGAGTCGCTTGGCCTTGTTTCCACGTCCGGAGTATGGCTTTTGGCCGCAAGTCTTCCATGAAGGCCACTTCTGAACAGACTTCTCCGGACAGTAGATGGGTGTACCAGGGTCCCACTGTTTTCTGCCAGTTCTGAGCTGATGGCACTGCTGGACATCTTCCGATTGCGAAGGGAAGTAAGCATGATGTGTCTTTCATCTGCTGCAGTAAGTTTCCTTGGCCGACCACTGCGTCTACGGTCCTCAACGTTGCCCGTTTCTTTGTGCTTCTTCAAAAGAGCTTGGACAGCACATCTGGAAACCCCTGTCTGCCTTGAAATTTCTGCCTGGGAGAGACCTTGCTGGTGCAGTATAACTACCTTGTGTCTTGTTGCTGTGCTCAGTCTTGCCATGGTGTATGACTTTTGACAGTAAACTGTCTTCAGCAACCTCACCTTGTTAGCTGAGTTTGGCTGTTCCTCACCCAGTTTTATTCCTCCTACACAGCTGTTTCTGTATCAGTTAATGATTGTGTTTCAACCTATATATTGAATTGATGATCATTAGCACCTGTTTGGTATAATTGTTTAATCATACACCTGACTATATGCCTACAAAATCCCTGACTTTGTGCAAGTGTACCTAGAAGAATTGATGCTGTTTTGAAGGCAAAGGGTTGTCACACCAAATATGGATTTGATTTAGATTTTTCTTCTGTTCACTCACTTTGCATTTCGTTAATTGATAAATATAATCTATTAACATGTCTATTTTGAAAGCATTCTTACTTTACAGCATTTTTCACACCTGCCTAAAACTTTTGCACAGTACTATATATATATATATATATATATATATATATATATATATATATATATATATATATATATATATATATATATATGCCTATAAACTTGTCTTTTATAAGATATGTACAAAAATCATTGTTTAATATGTTATTTATGTAATCAGGGGACAGTGGGTTACCCAAGTTTTATAAATGCTTATGTTAACTTATGCTTGGTGTATACAACATTAAAGTCTTAGTATTTTTTACATGACACTTAATGAAAAAGGAGAAAGTTTAAAATAGGGTATTAAAAGCAAAAAGAAAAAAACAAAAAAGAAAAAAACTTATTCGACATTTAAAAGCATTTAAACAAACATTACACACAGAAATCATAGTAAAACTTTGAGTGTTTTGTCGTTTTAAAATGGGTCACAGACATATATGCTTATGGGATATATATATATATATATATATATATATATATATATATATATATATATATATATATATATATATATATATACATACACTTATTGCATTTGTCCATATTTACAAAATCATTGTTTAATAAGATGCATGAGGATGTTCAAAGGTTTGAGGCGCTGTGATTTTTACATTTTATAGGCTTGGTGTATACATATTTTTTTACCAGGCAAACGTTAAAACCAAAAGATATTTTCACATACAATAACCAAAAGTTGAAACAGGAGAATGTTTAAAATATCGTATCACAAAAGCAAAAAAAAAATGCAGAAAAACAACTTATTCGACATTTAAAATGTGTTTAAACAAGTATTACACACATAAATCACAGTACAACTTGAGCGTTAGTCGTTTTAAAAGTGTATCGTTAAAAACAAAATAAAATATATATCAAATTAAATATTTATAAAAGAACAAAAAACAAAACAAAATCTATCAGTGTACAATTTCTGAAAAAGCTCTCTCTTACCGTTTTCAAAAAAAAAAAAAAAAAAATCCCCGGACAAACGCATAAGTCCTGCCTGAATTCTCTCTCTCATACTTCTTCTCTCTTCAAACTTCAGCTGAGGAATGACTTCAAAAGATCGTTCTGTGAATTAAATAGGGGGCGGTTCCTTTGCACCAAATATGCGCGCGAAACACACATCCGCATACCCACACACACACACACACACAGACACAGACACACGCCCACACACACACACAAACCCCAGAGCCATTATTATTGATGCTAAATTGACTCAGATCAATTTTGACACTTTGGATAAGCTTTTGCAAGAAATGTCTAGAGAAAATCATGTTAATACAGAGAGTGTAGATGCTACGGAAAACCAAATAGGGGAAGGTTTAAACGGGGGGTCTTGTCAGGATAACTCTTTTAGCATAAAAGTCCCGGGGAATGGTGTAGTACATGATGACCAAGTGGCGGGTCCCTCTGGTTTACAGAACCCTAACAGGGTTAGCGACGGAGCTATAATTGGGGGGGAATCTGTACAGCTTAGACATAGACCTATGTTTAACAATATCGAATTGAAACAACCTCTTAACTTTACACATCTGTATGATTTGGATTCCTACACTGAAGTTTTTACTGTACTGCATGAAACGTTAGAGAATATGTTGAGTGAGATTTCTAGAACGTTAAGGCCCGCAGACATTGTGCAGCTGGAATTAAAAGCAGGATCCTTAGATATACCAGTGTATGTAAAAATGACTGGAGACAATTTAAGTCTAGACGATTATCTCAGTCAGATTGAAGCTCTCCTTCAAAGTCATAGTGAAATTTTGGCTGATGACTCTTTAATGTTGATTGTACAAGTTATTAGGTGTCCTGAAGGAGGGGGTCTAAGGAGAGGTTTGCAGACCTTAATGAAAAGTGAACTTATTAGAAAAAAAGCCAAGCATCTGATTATATGTTACAACAGAGACAATCAATTATGCTTTGCTTACAGCGTTCTGAGCTTGTTATTTCCAGAATTCAGGGGTGCCTATGATGTGTGTATGGCTGAGGCTTTAAAACTTCAACAGCGTGTGGGGTTAAGTGAACATCAGATGGTTTCGTTTGCTGACATAGATAAATTTGAACAGGCTCTAGATGTTAAAATTGTGGTGTGGTACATATGTCCTCAAAAGGACGTGTTCCTGAAACACCAAACAGATACTCGACCAAAAAACAAAACTGTATTTCTGTTTCTTCATGAGAACCATTTCTACAGTATTGTTAACTTGAAAGGTTTTCTGGGCGCCACCTATCTGTGCAATTACTGTTACACAGCCTACAGTAACCGATCTGGACATCATTGTGAGGGACACTGTAATTTGTGTTTTTCACCAGCCTGTAATAGCGATGCCTCAGTAAAGGTAAAATGTAATGATTGCAATCGTTATTGTCAATCACAGCTCTGTTATGATGAGCATAAGATTCTTCGAGATAAAACCAACAGTGAAAAACAGGTCTCTATGTGTGACATCTTAAAACTGTGTACAAGTTGCTATTCTGTCTATAAATGTGACCCAACTTAAACTACGGCTCATAAATGTCCTATGACAGCTATTTAATGATGAATTATTTAGTTACCAACGGTGTTAACCCTCATATAGCTCAGGGTAGCAAGTTAATGTGTTTTACAGACAAGGCTTTTAAGATGCGCTACATTGATTCTTTTAACTTTATGCCTATGAATTTAAGTGCAATGCCTTCAGCTATGGGATTTGAAGCCAGAAAAGGACATTTTCCTCATTTTTTAAATACTGTTGAAAACCAGAATTACGTCGGGCCCTATCCTGAACCACATTACTACGGTGTTCAGTAAATGATGTCTAAAGAACGTGATGACTTTTACAAATGGTTCAATTCGATTAAGAATGGCATTTTTAATTTCAGAGAAGAGATGTCGTTCTACTGCAAAAATGATGTTGAAATTTTGAAAGAGGCCTGTATCAGATTCCGTACAGAGGTTTAAGCTATAGGGCAGATAGACCCCTTCCAATGTACTACCATTGCTTCACTGTGCATGGCTATGTATAGAAGTAAATTTATGCCTAAAGACACAATAGCTATCATTCCTCCAGACAATTACATTGACCAGCAAAAAAGCTTTTCAAATGCCTCGATACAATGGTTAATGTATGTATCTGAAACTGAAAATGTTTTCATTCAACATGCTTTAAACTATGGAGAGCTTAAAATAGGGCCCTTTTTCTTGGAGGGGTATGCTGTGATTAATGGTAAGCGTATGGCTTTTGAATTTGCAGGGTGCTTTTTTCATGGTTGCCCGCAATGCTATGATTCCGCTGATGTAAACCTCTTAAGCAAAGTATCCTGCGGTACGATGTATCATCACTTTGATGAAAAGATTGAAACATTGCAAAAGGATTACGGGTTGGAAGTCAGAGTTATTTGGGAGCATGAATGGAACGCCCTGAAAAAACAGCCTCAAGTTCACGATTTTTTTGGTTCGCTTTGATTTTCCAGAATGTATCAATCCTCGTGAGGCTCAGTTTGGGAGTTGTACAAATGCCATTACATTACATTATGTGGCCCAGGAAAATGAAAGGTTGGAATATTTTGATTTCACTAGCTTGTATCCCTTTGTCAACAAAACAAAAGTGTACCCTGTAGACCATCCTACCATAATTTACCATAATTTTCAGGACTTGAGGCAGTACTTTGGCTTGTTCAAATTCACTGTTCTGCCTCCTAGGGGTCTTTTTTTCCCCGTACTGCCTGCAAGAATCTGCGGGAAATTAATGTTTACCCCCTGCCGTTCTTGCACAGAAACACTAAACCAGACAGGGGTATGTAACCATACCTCTGGAGAAAGAGCCTTGACAGGAACATGGTGCAGTGTAGAGGTAGTCAAAGCTCTTGAGAAAGGTTACAAAGTGTCTAAAATACACGAAGTTTGGCATTTTCCTCAGAAATCTGACACTCTCTTTACAGGCACATTAATAGTCATCTCAAGGGGAAACAGGAAAGTTCAGGTTACCCCTCTCATTGTACCGATGAGGTGAGTAAAGAGCGTTATATTGATGAATATTTTCAGAAAGAGGGGATTCAAATAGATCCTCAAAACATTAATGTTAACCCTTTGCGGTCCTTTGTCGGACTGGGTCCGACATTGCAATTATTCCCATCAGGTCCTTTGTCGGACCCTGTCCGACATCATCCAAAAACGCAAAAACGCAAAAAGTCGGTTTTCAACGAAACAGAAAACCATTCAATGGCCGAGTGGGAACGAAAGGAGCGAGACAAGCCGATAAAAAAAAAAAAAAAAAGGTGTATCTCATGAATAGTCATACTACCCCTGGCATCAGATGGGGCGGTCAATTGGAAACAAGCTGGGAGTTACAGTATCAGCACACAGAGACTATCACGGACATTTGCAGAGCTTTTTGAGATGTTATAGCAATAAAATAATGACTTGGATTGCATTATTGAGGAGTTTGGTGATAAAACGAGTCATCAGGAGACGATTGATCGGTATGCGACTATTATTATTATTATTTTTATTTGGTAGCATATGTGAAAGCGATAGCAAACGAAAGGGTGGGGCGGGGCTGGAGATCCCTAGTGAGTGCTTTGTTGATATGCAGGGCCATTTAAACCCGTTTGACTGTGGAAAAAAATACTTTTAAACAGCGCGTCTAAAATTAACTGCGCGTGTGAAAATAAATTGGACCTGGCGAGCCTGACGCAGAATTAATAAATGGACCGCAAAGGGTTAACCCTGCTAAAAGACAAATCTCCAAACTTCTGAATTCGCTATGGGAGAAATTTGGACAAAAACCTAACCAACTCTCTACAAGCTTGGTTAAAGATCCTGACCAGTTTTTCCATTATCTCTTTTCAAAAAGATATCATGTTTCTCATTTTTGTTTTGTAAGTGATACGGTGGCGCAGGTTCAGTGGCGTTATGCTTCTGAAACCTATACACCCCTAGGTAATGTAAACATATTCACAGCGGCGTTTACAACCGCTTACACCCGGCTAGAGCTCTATAACCTCATGGATCGTCTGCAGGGTCGCTGTCTGTACCATGATACGGACTCTGTGATCTTTATCAGTAGGCCCCATACTTGGCGTCCTGAACTTGGCGATTATCTTGGAGATTTAACTAGCGAGTTGAAGCCGGGGGAATACATTACAGAGTTTGTGTCAGGGGGGCCTAAAACGTATGGATACGTCACAAACAGAGGAAAAACATGTCTCAAAGTAAAGGGTGTTACCATAAACAATGAGAATTCCAAATAAATTAATCTCACTTCATTAAAAGACTTAGTTCAAAACTTTGTGAATCCTGATAGAAACACCCCCGCAGAGGGGTAATAAAAAAGAATTTCAATTGGAGAACAAACCACTCCAGAAAACTTTTCAAATAGTCTACAATAAGAGAGTCTTGCTGTCTGATTACACATCTCTTCCTTATGGTTACTGAAGATGGCTTCGATATTAGACTAACCGTACCTTTTGCCGCTATAATATCGGGGCCCTCCAATTCAGGCAAAAGTTATTTTGTGAAGCAGCTTTTAGAAAAATCTCTCAACAGATCTTTTCCCAAACCCCTGAGAATATCATATGGTGCTATAGCTGTTGGCAGCCATTATACAACAAATTGGCACTTAAATTTAAAAATGTAATATTTATTGAAGGCATACCTTCTTCATTAACCGATGATAATTTACTGCCTCAAGGAAAAATGAGCCGTACCATAAACTTGAATGCCAATTACATTATTCTGTTCAAAAACCCCAGAGATAAACTTCAAATCAACACACTAGCCTGACAGATGTACCCCGGTAACTCCAATTTTTTCTTAGAAGCTTTTGAAGATGCCACAAAAAAACCCTATGGTTATCTTTTAATAGACTTAAAAGCACAAACCCCCGAAGCATCCCATCTAAGAACTGGTTTATTTACTCCTGATTGGCCGGTTGCTTATATCATGAGAAATACCAAGACAAAACACTTATAAACGACCTGTTATAGCGCTAAAACTTTTATTTATCTAGACTCTTCAGCAACGCATCATGTCGGCTAGAATAAAACGTAACCTCCATCTCTTAAAGAGCATAGTTCGCGGCTCTGCTCATCAGAGAAGAGCAGTTTTACGAGACGCCTCAGACGATTTTATCAAATCTATTGTTGAAATTGCCTTAAACGCCTTAAAGGTTAACATCCCCTTGACCTTGAGTCAGTTAAACACCCTCAAAAAGCAGCGGCGTGTATATAAAGAGCCTTTGTAATAAGAACCATTCAATTAAAAAGAAGAAAAAAAATGGTGAATCAGAGTGGTGGTTTTATTGGTGCTTTAATAAGGATTGCTCTGCTTTTTTATCAGGACTCTTAACACCTCAAAATTAATTTGTAAAAATGACTCACTCCCAGAAAATGTTTCTGGTACCGCAACATCAACTCGATAGACTTCGACAGCCTGAGCCACAGCACCCTGAACCTATTAAAAAAGCAGTTGAAAGCAGACTTGACTCTGAAATGAAAAGCATTCTACTTAGAACTGACATCAGTGACCATGAGAAAGTTAAGCTATACACCAGCTCCTTACAGAAATATCTAGCCTTGATTAAACAGAGTGAAAAAGAGCTTAAACCCTGACTTTGATTACACCCCCTTCTGAGGAAATGGCACAAACTGATGCAGAATCTGAATCTAAGGTTGTGACTGATGTTATGAGGAGAGTTCTTTCCAGATCTAAGAAAAATGCTAAATTTATTTTAAACGCAATGTCTCAGAATGCTTTGGTTACCTCATGGAATGATCAAGGGGATTTCATTTTTAGGGGTAAGAACATTAGAGGGTCACATATGGTTGATTTAATCAGGGCTGCTACTGGGAATACCAATATCCCTGAACATAGGCTACCTGTAGGATGAGTTGAATTCATCAAAGGTTTGGCTGTGATAAATGTCCCTTATTCTACAGTACTTAATTCTCAAACACAACAACTCATAGAAGCCTATAAAAAACGACCCTTAGAGACCCCTATGAATAAAAAGCAGAAAAAAAGACAACAGTTATGGGAAACTTATTAAGATGTTACTGTTTTTTGTTGAGTTTCTGTGACAGGCTGGCTGCAGGGAGGAACTCAGACCAGAGATAGAAACACATAGAGACTTGGGGTTTTTGGTGAAGCTGAGCGAATGCCTTCGCTCAGCATTTAATAAACAAAATAAAAGAACACAAAAACAGGACACGGCACTTGCGGCCAAAATAAACAGATAAACAAAAACGGACTACACAGACAAACACGGTGAGCTTCTATTTTCTTGACAATTAACAATCACCTCCGTCTCCAATCCCGTTCTCCACTCACCGAACACACCACCCCGAGTGAGTGAAAACATGCTGTTTTTATGCAGTTGTACCGAGACTCGATTGCTAGTCAATCATTCAATTGGAATCTCGGTACAACTGCACGTGAATTCATTAAGTGCACTCCCGTGACCACACATTACATTTTAACCAGCACGTGAAGTGATTTGTGCCCTCCTCATGCCTAAATACAAATCTACATTTTTAAATCACACGTGAAACACAGACCCGTTTATATCCCGTGTACCGATGACTATACACCAACATTTACACACAACACGTAACATATAATACACAGGGGGCACTTTGCCACATATACCCCCTTGTGCAAAGCACACATGGCCTCAATGGCCACCTCCCCCTCAGTCCCAAAGTCCCGGAAGAGGGGAAGCAAGTTATTTCTGGGGGTGGCCATGGTGGAATGTCTGGCACCCCAATTCTTCGTGGCTGGCAGCTCCCTCTTCCGGGCTTCAGCCACACTATCTCCTGCCGCAAAGTGCAGCTGGGGAGCTGGTCTCCTGACCTCCCCCTTCTTCATGGTCGGCAGTTCCCCTCCGTGGGGCTCCGACCACACAATCTCCGCAGCGAAACTGCTGCAGGGGAAGCTGGTCTCCTGACCTCCCCCTTCTTCATGGCCGGCAGTTCCCTCCGTGGGGCTCCGCCACCCAATTCTGGCAGCGAAACTGCTGCGGGGGAGCTGGTCTCCTGACCTCCCCTTCTTTGTGGCCGCCAGCTCCCCACCGTGGGGCTCCGGCCACCGTGTTTCCTGCCACGAAATGCGGCTGGGGAGCTGGTCTCCTGACCTCCCCTTTCTTCATGGCCGGCAGCTCCCCTTCATGGAGCTCCGGCCACAGTGTAGCGACCGAGGCAAAGCAGAGGCCTCGGTGACCCCAGGCGAAGCAGACCCTCGACGACCCCAGGCGAAGCAGGATCCCTGGCGACCCCAGGTGGCGGCAGCAGCAGCGACCCTCGGGAGGCGACGGCAGCAGCAGCGGACCCTCGGGAGGCGACGGCAGCAGCAGCGGACCCTCGGGAGGCGACGGCAGCAGCGGACCCTCGAGGCGACGGCAGCAGCAGCGGACCCTCGGGAGGCGACGGCAGCAGCAGCGGACCCTCGGGAGGCGACGGCAGCAGCAGCGGACCCTCGGGAGGCGACGGCAGCAGCAGCGGACCCTCGGGAGGCGACGGCAGCAGCAGCGGACCCTCGGGAGGCGAACTCGGGAGGGGAGCCCCTGGCCATAGAGGCGGCAGCGGGAGCTCCACTTCTCCCTCGCACCCTGCACCCTGTGTGGAGCAAAAGGCAGCCCCAGGCGATGCGGAGCGGCTGGCAACCCCAGGCGATGCGGAGCGGCTGGCAACCCCAGGCGATGCGGAGCGGCTGGCAACCCCAGGCGATGCGGAGCGGCTGGCAACCCCAGGCGATGCGGAGCGACTGGCAACCCCAGGCGATGCAAGGCAAGCATCCTTGGGCGAAGCGAGGCAGGCATCCTTGGGCGAAGCGAGGCAGGCATCCTTGGGCGAAGCGAGGCAGGCATCCTTGGGCGAAGCGAGGCAGGCAGTCAGGACAAGCTGGGGTGCGGGTGTTGGCCCTCTTCTCAGCCTCTGCGGCCGGGCGGTTCTTCCCCGTGCTTCCCTCCCTCAGCAGCCTATGCAAGGGCTGCTGAGGACTGCCAGCATCTAGTCCTGGTCCTTCTGGTGACGGGAGAGGCAGCTCCTGCTCCTCTCCTCGTGACGGTGGGGGAAGTGATACCAGCAGGCATTCATCCTCTGCTGGTGGGGAAGTGATACCAGCAGGCATTCATCCTCTGCTGGTGGGGAAGTGATACCAGCAGACATTCCTCCTCTGCTGGTGGGGTTGGCGGAGGCAGAGGCAGCTCCTGCTGCTCTGCTCCTGCCGATGGAGGTGGCGGAGGCAGAGGCAGCTCCTGCTGCTCTGCTCCTGCCAGTGAAGGTGGCGGAGGCAGAGGCAGCTCCTGCTGCTCTGCTCCTGCCGGTGGAGGTGGCGGAGGCAGAGGCAGCTCCTGCTGCTCTGCTCCTGCCAGTGGAGGTGGGAGCGGCGTGTAGTCTCCTGGCGGCGGAGGTGGGAGCGGCGTGTAGTCTACCCTTGTTTCAGGGGACTGGTGCGGCTCTGCCTCGGAAGGGGAGACCAGCAGGCATTTTCCCTCTGCTGGTGGGGGACCCAGCAGGCCTTCACCCTCTGCTGGTGGACAGGGACCCAGCAGGCATTCACCCTCTGCTGGTGGACAGGGAACCAGCAGGCATTCACCCTCTGCTGGTGGACAGGAACCCAGCAGGCATTCACCCTCTGCTGGTGGACAGGGACCCAGCAGGATTTCACCCTCTGCTGGTGGACAGGGACCCAGCAGGCATTCACCCTCTGCTGGTGGACAGGGACCCAGCAGGCATTCACCCTCTGCTGGTGGACAGGGACCCAGCAGGCATTCACCCTCTGCTGGTGGAGGAGGCAGAGGCAGCTCCTGCTGCTCTGCTCCTGGCGGTGGAGGTGGCGGAGGCAGAGACAGCTCCTGCTGCTCTGCTCCTGCCGATGGAGGTGGCGGAGGCGGGACCAGCAGGAATTCACCCTCTGCTGGTGGAGGTGGCAGAGGCAGCTCCTGCTGCTCTGCTCCTGGCGGTGGAAGTGGCGGAGGCGGGACCAGCAGGAATTCACCCTCTGCTGGTGGAGGTGGGAGCTGCAAGCAGTCCTCCCATGGCAATGGAGGTGGAACCAGCAGGAATTCACCCTCTGCTAGTGGAGACTGGGGCTGTGGACGCTCTACCTTCCCCTTTTTAGGCCGTGGGACGCACCGACTCCTCCCTCTTGGGCTGTGGACGCACCGACTCCTCCCTCTTGGGCTGTGGACGCACCGACTCCTCCCTCTTGGGCTGTGGACGCACCGACTCCTCCCATTCAGGCGTGGGACGTTCGGGCTCCTCCCACTCAGGCGTGGGACGTTCGGGCTCCTCCCACTCAGGCGTAGGACGTTCGGGCTCCTCCCACTCAGGCGTAGGGACGTTCGGGCTCCTCCCACTCAGGCGTAGGACGTTCGGGCTCCTCCCACTCAGGCTGTGGAGGCAAAACCAGCAGGCATTCTTCCTCTGCTGGTGGAGACTTGGGCGGTGGACACTCCGCCTTCCTCTTCCCCTTTCCCCTTCTCTGCCTCCTCCTCACCTTCCTCTCCTGGGCCAGTTCCTCCTCTCCCTCTTGGTAGGGGCAGCGCACCACTGGGTGCCCGAACTCCCCACAGGCAAGGCACCAGCCTTGGTCCTCTAGACCACCGAGGAGGACCTCCAGATCCTGCCAGCCATCTCTCCAGTTCCAGCCTTCCATTTTTTCCCTTTTATTTTTCAAAAAAAACCCAAAACAAAACAAAACAAAACAAAACAAAAACTGCGGTTCCCGCTCTGGCCTGAGTCCTGGAGGCGCTGTTATCCCGGTTCTGACACCACGTGTGACAGGCTGGCTGCAGAGAGGAACTCAGACCAGAGATAGAAACACACAGAGACTTGGGGTTTTTGGTGAAGCTGAGCGAATGCCTACGCTCAGCGTTTAATAAACAAAATAAAAGAACACAAAAACAGGACACGGCACTTGCGGCCAAAATAAACAGATAAACAAAAACGGACTACACAGACAAACACGGTGAGCTTCTATTTTCTTGACAATTAACAATCACCTCCGTCTCCAATCCCGTTCTCCACTCACCGAACACACCACCCCGAGTGAGTGAAAACATGCTGTTTTTATGCAGTTGTACCGAGACTCGATTGCTAGTCAATCATTCAATTGGAATCTCGGTACAACTGCACGTGAATTAATTAAGTGCACTCCCGTGACCACACATTACATTTTAACCAGCACGTGAAGTGATTTGTGCCCTCCTCATGCCTAAATACAAATCTACATTTTTAAATCACACATGAAACACAGACCCGTTTATATCCCGTGTACCGATGACTATACACCAACATTTACACACAACACGTAACATATAATACACAGGGGGGGCACTTTGCCACAGTTTCACACATCTTTACATTTTGTTGTATATTCATGCAAATGTTGTATAATCATTGTCTGATACATTTGTTGTATATTCATGCAAATGGTGTATAATTAATGTCTGATATGTACGTCTGTATAAGTCTTTACAACAATAAAAATATTTATTCAACATCTACATTGTCATAAGTTTTTTGAAGACTAACATTCGTAACATTTTTTAAAATCATGGTGAGCCTTGACACACTGCACGCATGAAAATATATTTATACAGTTCTATTTTTTAGGGTTAGACATACAATGTATAAATCGGGACACCATCAGATCATTCTTGTTTAAATCAGAACTGTAGAGAGCCATAACCTTGGGGTAAGTAAGTCCTTTGGCTCGATGATGTAAGAAGAAAACACAGTGATGGCCGCAGGTAGTGGTCATAAGACCTTGTAGAGGTTGATTATTGTACACTGTTTGTTTAGCGTTGTTGTATAAAAAGTTTGAGATAGTCTTAGGAAAATAAGTAAAATCTGGAGGGTTACCGTAAGAATCAAAAAACTCTCCATAACCCTCTTCTTTTAGATAAATTCCCAGCCAGTGTTCTCCAGGATAATTTTGGGGGTCGGTGTTGACAATAAGCATCGCCGGAAGTTTTTTTATTTATTTTTCCTTTAGGTAGTTGATCACTAGCTAGGACCCCATAAAAATACTTTTCAGTCAAGGGGTTGCTGGATAGCAACGCTGTAAGCTGGGTGGTATTCATTTTTAAAAAGGATCAAAGTTGTATCAAACTTTTCAGTAATCAAAGAGAACTGCTCTTTGGTGGGAAACCTCAATGACGTTCTCAAAAACAGCATAAACAATCATATTCACAGTCTCTGGCAGAGCATTGGCAAAACGCATTTCAAGACGCATATTACCATTTTTTACTAAGGAAAAATGATCTCCACATTCTTGGTCAGGGGTCAAATCAAAGGCATAGAGCGCATATTATTATTATTATTATTTGTTTATTTAGCAGACGCCTTTATCCAAGGCGACTTACAGAGTCTAGGGTGTGTGAACTATGCATCAGCTGCAGAGTCACTTACAACTACGTCTCACCCGAAAGACGGAGCACAAGGAGGTTAAGTGACTTGCTCAGGGTCACACAATGAGTCAGTGGCTGAGCTGGGATTTGAACCGGGGACCTCCTGGTTACAAGCCCTTTTCTTTAACCACTGGACCACACAGCCTCCTAAGGTGTGTCCCCCTCCGAGGAATAGCCTCTAATAAAGTCTGACCGATCAATTATCAACGGTTTGTCTTTGAGATGTCTACCCGTGGCTTGTATTAGACTGTAATATTCCCGGACGAGGTTGTGTCTTGCTGTATAGTCGGGTTGTAAAGGTTTTGAGGGGACTTGTTCACCATCGACGTACATAGCTATAAAGTTCCCGGCAAAGTTTTTAAAGTTAAAAGGGTTTTTAGCGTAGGACCCGCTAAAAGCATTGTTATCTGTTAAACCAATAACCACAAACTTTGGTAATTGCCCCAGAAACAAATTCTCCTGATTACATACCCTGCTCCCTCTAGGAACACTAAAAACTTTCATAGCCACTCTATCAAAAGGATATGTGGCATTACAGGTCATCAAGGCTTGAGCGTGAGTGATTCTTACATCCGGGGCTATTTTTACTTTTTTAATATAGAGAGAGGCTTCTAAAATTTTAAGATTGTACACCTCTGCGGCGTCAGACATTAAACAAAAAGTGTCACTGGCCCTCACAATTTTAATTTTCAGGTCAATTCCATTTTGCATGAGTTTTTCTTGAAAAAATATATCCGAATGCAGTGGTCCTAAAAGTTCAACTGTATGGCTCATTCTGGTAAAAGCATGCCGTTTAACTAAACCTTCATTAGCCCCTGCAGGATCAGTCTCATCCATGTGTCCTGGGGTATCTTTGTAAAACAAGCCGGCTGTGAATTGAGATTCTAGGGTGTCCTTACTAAAGTTTAGCATTGCTTCTATAATGCTACGGTAAGGATAAGTATTACTGCTTTGACTAATTAGGCGGTCTCCTAAAGTTACATCCACTTGTGAAAACATGGTAGCTACAGGGTAATTGATAATACCAACTATGCTGCCCCCAACTAAATCGGTGCCATCAGCCTTAGTAATTTTGCATGAAAGTCTTAAAAGAGTATTATTCAAATCAAGATAATCTTCCCCATTCCCCACTATGTAAAATTTGAGTGGAGCAGTGTCAGACAAGGCAGACAGGGGGGGAATTTCCACATAAAGGTTTTTTTTCAATACTTGTTTGGGTATAGGGGATGGTAAACAGATCCAATTCTGATTTCACACATTCTTGAGACATATGATGTACCAGAGTCATGATTCAAAAGATGTTTCTGTTTTTCTTTGTTCCGCGAGTCTTTGGTTTCTTGCTCCTTCTCCGGTTACCACTGCTAAATGACCTGAATGTAGAGGGTTTAGTCTTTTTGTGATGATGATAGCGAGATCCCGGGGGTTTGCTACGTTTTCTCTTGTAGCCTCTGGACATCACCATCAGTCCTTCCCCTGACTGGCTATTGTTGTGGCGAGGAGTGTTATGACTTGTTAGGACATTTGACACTACGTCAATAACAATATTTTTAGCGGCTGATTTAAAATGAGGTTTAACTATTTCAAAACCCCTTCTAAGTAATGGTAAAGCTTTTCTGAAAAGACTTCGAAAAATACCCCCTATACCCGCTCCATACATTACAGGAGCTCCTGAAAATCCAGGCAAACCATTACCAGCTTGATTTTTGTAATAATTAATATAAGGATTGACATATCCATGAGGTCTCATTTTTCTTTTCAATTAGGTGTAAAAAAGCGGCTTTACAGGTCGGAAATGCAACTTCACTACAACCTTCCCAAAACGGAATGGCACTAACTTGTTTTGATCCGTCTTAATTTGTATAGTTATAGTATCAAAGCTGGTCTTGCCGAGGGGTACGTAATGAGGTCTGTCATAAGTTACCGTAATTATATCATTTTATATCGTTTTTGCCTTTAATAGGGACACACCTTAGAAGAGGCACGTAACTATCTCCAACGGTTTGATGTGTAATGATATCTGTATAGACATACATGGTGTAAAAACCCACTCGGATATCGGCGGGATAGAGGGTCCTCAAATGAGCACTATACAGTTTAGCCTCAATAGGCCCCAATAGTCCAATAGTTTCACCCTTTATAGTCTCACGAAATCCCAACATTGTTCTTGGGCAAAAATCACAAATGGAGTAGTACTTTTTATATAAATTCTTCTTTCGATAAGTTTATAGACTAATTTCAAATCATTTTTATATTGTTCATCGGGAGCCTTGTCACCTTTCTGATCTAGTCCTTTTCCGAGCAGGACATCGTTTATGGTCGTTATTACATCCTGAAGGGTCTCATAATATCCTTTTGGTATAGTATAATCATGTTTTATCGCCTTTTCTATATCGAAAGTAATAAAACTGCTGTCATTAAGGTTTATATTATCCCAGGTATGGGGATATTGAATCTCTACTAAGCAAACTTCCCATTTTCCCGGTAGATTCATTGTTTTAACCAACTTGGTAGTAAAATTGGCCATAGCGTTTTAAGGGAAAAAATCCTGTGAAGCATTACTAGGCAGAGTCACATAAAAAGAGTCTTGAGACATCTTGAATAATGTTTTAAGTGTAATTAAATACACCCAGGACTTGTTAACTCTTTAGATCCACCACCTGATGCCCTGCGACCCAACTGTTAAATTTTTCAGGCCACCCGGCCCATTCTATGAGATAAGACTTTTTACCGTTTTCCTTTTTCTCAGCAACTATCTTCTCTATCCTAAACAACCTATCAGTCTTAACATTTAGTTTTTGCAATTCTGGTTCATAAAAGGTGCCATTTATAGCCTCTCCATCATAATCACATAGTTTATACACCGGTGGAAATCTTGGTATACATTCTGTTGTAGTAAAAATCTCTGTCAGTAAACGTCTGTTCATAGCCTTTTATAAAGGGAGCTCTTAACTTTGAAATTCTGACGTTATCACCGACTGTAAACTTAAACTTTATATGTTTAGGGCCTTTCTTCTTAGAGTATAAAGTTTTAAACACTTTAAATGAATTGTCTTCATTAACTTCTGAAGGTTTCATTTGAATACTACGGTGAAAGGAGTTATTATAAGCCTGAACCATTTCTTGTAGTTTATCCATATACTTGTGAGTGTTAAAGGCGGTGAAATATTTCCACATTTTTGTTTTCAGAGTCCTGTTGTATCTCTCAACAATAGAGGCTTTTAGTTCATTCCCGTGGTAAAGTGTAGAATATTATGTTCTTTTAGCATGCTCTGAAATGCTCTGTTTAGAAATTCAGTCCCTTTATCAGTTTGTAGTTTTTAGGTTTCCTACCTGTGCTGAGGATCCTCTTGAATGCCTCTGTCACCGTCTTAGATGACTTATTTTTCAGTGGTATTACCCAGGCATATTTGGATAAGATATCTATACATGTTAGCATGTACTTGTAACCTCCATTTTCTTTTGACAAGCTAGACATATCCACTAAATCAGCTTGCCACTGAGTATCGATATTAGATACAAATACGGTGTTTCTTTTAAAGTTTATTCTAGAGGGCTTATGCAACGTATATGAGTCTTGCTCTGATAAAAAGTCTGTTAGGGCCCTCTCAGAGACTTTAGGACCATCAGGCCCCAGAGCCCTTTGAAGAGTCTGTAAACCCCTAAGCCCCCAGGATTTGAGGGATCGTAGTATATTTTTTCATACGCTGAAGTGACATCTTTAACCAAAATAACACAACTGCACAAGTCTGTAGTTCAAAAGGTTTTTATTCAAAGTTTATCATAACACCTCTGAGACACGTGTGAAGTTCAAAAGTTTTATTCACAGTTTATCAAGAAGATTAGGACATTTTAGAAGACATATAAAGTTTTTACACAAACATTCATGGTTAGTCACTAAGTAATCCACTGACATTTTGTACAACGTTTGATATATCTTCATCTCTTAAAACCTAGCCAGGTTATAAAACAGACATCAGTCACATAAGCATACAAAACAATGATATGTATACATTTGCAGTCTTCTATTTCATCAAACATTTTAGGTAATATATTCATTAAAAATGTATTTAAGGGGTTACAGTGTTTTACATGTGTATCTACCAACTCTTGCCATTCTTGAGCATCAACATCTTTATGGATTAAATCAGTTACACTTTTTAAATTGTTGAACATTTTAACATTTACGGGATCAGGTTTTGAAAGAGTCTCTTACAAGCCACTTTCTCGGCTATTAACTCAAACAACAGCCCCTCCATGGTTTTCCTCAGTTTTGCCGGAGTCTGGACGTTCCCCATTTTCAAAGTCATAGGCTCCGTAATAAGCTAAAGGAGCTTGGGGTTAGTAAAACTGCGATGGTAGAAAGCTTTGGTTATTTTGTTGACAATGTCTCGGTCTTGTCATCCAGGGCTTCTTGTAGATGGCTCAGTTTACGCCTAATGCTGTGTTCAGGTCTTAGCTCTGTTAAAATATCTTCCACCAGTTTCTGAAGTTTTGTCAAAGATGGATGGAAATTGAAACAAGCTAGAGCTTTAGCCACCAGAAGCTTCAGCCACGGGACATGTATTTTTTCTAGTATTTCTTCAAAATGTTGATCGAAATAATCGGGGTCCGCTTCATAAAGGCAACTGTGTCTCAGCTGGCTCGGGTGGTCAACTTCGCAACCGCGGCAATTTTTCACCATATCACGGTCAATGATCACTTCCAATAGAGAAGCCAGGAGACCCCTAGAGATCTTTAATACTTTTTCAAAAGAGATGCCTAAAGGACCGTCGACGTCGTCAGACTCTGCAGGGTTGAGGAGGGGAACATTTTCAAAGTCTTTTATAAGCTTGGTCATTTCTTCAGTGGTCCAATCCATCTCAAGATCATTAGTTTCAAGAACGGCATTTTCAGAGAAGTATCTAAAGTTTGCAGAAGACATGGCGTCAGACTCCTTCAATCAAAAAGGTGTGTGGGGGGCCCCTTTAGTATGTTCCCTAAGATCAGGTGTCAGCCTATGAGGGGTGAGGACACCTCTGGCCCCATGGGGATCCTTTGAGACAGCCTATCAGAGATCCATGAATGGGGTCCAAGGGCACCATCCCTAGGGGCGTTTTCTGATTTACCCCCAAACATCCGCCCCCTCTCTCTCATTTCGGTCTATTTTCAGTTCAGTCCACAGAGGAGTATGTGCAGTGCGCAGAGGATCCTTGGGACAGATGCTGAAAGGCCCCTTGCTTGGACTCTCTTGAACCTTTTTTGCAGTCTGTGGTTTCTTTAGCCTCTGAGGAAGGGCTAATGTACATTTTTTTAAAGGCTTTTATAAGTTCAGACATTTGCCGATCCTCAAGATCCACTTTCTCAGAGCAGAAACTAACACAGGCATCAGACATCTTGTGTAACACTCTAATAAACTGCACAAATATTTTCCTCCTTTTATGAGGTCTGAAAACATGCTCAGACTTGCCCTTTTAAAAAAAAAAAAAAAAAAAAAAAAACCTTCATAGTTTCGATCATTTCAACCTTTTGCTCAAACACCTAACCACCATGATTCTCTGAACCCCGGTAAGCTTAATTCTTATTTTTATTTATTAATGTTTTAAGAAAAAACTGTTGTGGCCGAGTGGTTAAGGCGATGGACTTAAGATCCATTTGACTCAATTGTCAGCGTGGGTTTGAATCCTACCAACAGTAATTATTTTTATTTCAAACTCTTTACATTTATAAATATTTAATGTTTATAAGCGCATATGAAATACATAGGGGTCTGTTTATATATATATATATATATATATATATATATATATATATATATATATATATTCCATACTCCTATATAAAATCCATGCCCGCCTCATTATATATTCATAAATTCATAAATCCACGCCCCTCATTATATATTCATAAATTCATACATATATGGTCAAAAGGATCATAAATCAGACTTTTGACATAAGCTATAGTAATATTACTACTGACGCCCAATGCGCACAGCTGTCTCCTAGCAAGTGAAGGCAACACTGTATTCTGGACGCTGTAGTTTATTCTAGGAACATGACACCTGGGCATATTAGATATCAGGGGAAACCGCGGAGCCTCCTCTTTCGTTTGGTATGTGGACTGCGTGCCTAGCCCTTTTCGTTTTTGAGTTACAGGCACTTGAACACACCTACCGATTTGCTGCGCGTCACAGCACTAAATGAGAGGCTGCATAGGATAATTCCGTGTCTCTTTTTAGTCGGTACTTATTGTGTTAACTGTGTGATTGTGTAGAGGGGGGTCACTAGACGAGAGCTGTCCTCTCGCTTGTAACGAGCAATTGTAAACTCCTTTTCTGCTGTCTGAGAAGAAGATAATGCCAAAAGGGGTTGCGAATCAATGTGCACAGTCTCTGTAATAATATAAAGGGCGAGCTTTTAATTGAATGCAGTCGGGCCACACCCAAGAATTAGACATTTCTACATCTGATTAATGAAGAGTAAGAGAGTTGGTGTTGCTGGATGGTTTGTTAAAAAAGTACACCACTGGAGATCAACTGCTGGAAGACGGCAACGTTTTTTTTCTCTCTGCATAACAGAAAATGAAAGAAAATAAGTAAAAGTTGGCTCGGTTCACCATTCATCTCCCCTCTAGAGTCCAGTAATGCATTAACATTCACATTAATTTCAGTAATTACATTAAATCGATTTAAAAGAAAATACAAATTCACAGACATTGCCGAAAGAAATCACATTTTAAACCGACATGAAAACAAAATACATTTTTAAATTAAAATACAGAAAGACAACATACCTGCATAACAGAAAATGAAAGAAAATAAGTAAAAGATGGCTCGGTTCACCATTCATCTCCTATGGGGTAAAAAACTTCAGAAACATTTCGGAATTGCCATCATTTTAAAACAAAATTAATGTAATGAAAATACTTACCAATACTTACCTTTTCTTTTTTTGGTTCACTGGCGTTTGTTACTGGACTGTTTTCTGGAACCAGAAACAGGTATTTGGTTGGTGTCCCAGCTTCCCGACACCCAGTGAAAGACTGGCCGAAGGGAAGTGACCAGAACTTCGGAGGACGGGGTGTTGTTTACTTACATGTGGTACAGTCCCTGACGGCCCCTTTTTCTTTACCCCGCTTTCTGGTCGCAGGTTCTTCGGGTGGTGGTCGATCTGCCAGGAGAGGTCTAGCAGAGAGCGGCTGTCCTATCAGCGATGAGGAGTCCGATCACGGACCAAGCGAGTCGGAGGGGGAGACCCCGGGAGCGTGGGATTTACCCCCGGCCTATTTTTTTCTGTTTCATCTCAGTTTGTTGTTACGTCCGTGGCTATTGTTTTTTTTATATGGACCTTGTTTTTACTTTTTTTCGGAGCCAGTGACCGACAGGAGGGGATTGCCTCATTGTGCTGTGGATTTTGTTTTTTCTGGGGTTTTTTGGCATTCCCTGGTGTGGTCTTTTTATAAATTTTGTTAAGTAATTTTTGTACCGTGTTCTTAGTACCCTGTCGATAACAATAAAAATGGTTTTACCTGATACTGTTCCATTGTGTGTGTGTGCGAACCTGGGGATCAAAGAAACTGAACGGGAGAGTATAATTACCATTCGGTTACTAAGGTCCTTGCCTTATCAAAAACAAGTTGGCGTAGTCAGCTACATAGGTATTATCATCATGGTTATCTCAGGTCACCCCACCCGTGACATAGACATATCTACATCTGATTAATGAAGAGTAATAGAGTGGTTTTAATCGGAATACTAATGGGCAATAAAGTAACTTCCCTGACCAGGAATCGAATCCGGGCCGCGTCGGTGAGAGCGCTGAATCCTAACCACTAGACCACTAAGGACGCTGCTGGGGAAGTCTGCACGCCTGGCCAGGAATTCCTTTGCTATCAACGCTGAAGCATCGAAAACGGAACAGCCCCCAAGCCCTGAGCAATAACAGACAATGAATCATAATAAACTGCCGCATAATTAAATTAATTGCTGTGGTCCATTTCTAATTGTTCATGCACTAGAAGTAGTTCTCCCTTTCAGATTATTCCGGCCAATGCCGCGCTTAGTTTACTGGTAGGTACGTTTGCTTACTGCCCTCGAGAGGATCTGTGACGCAATCGATAACGCATTGGACTTCTTCTCAAGCACTGAAGGGTTCATTGAAAGGTTGTAAAACCGAGTCCCACCAGTCAATGCTTTTAAAGCTAGCAGTGGGAGTCTACAACATTTGTCACTTAAAATAAAAGCCTGATTTTCAAGTTTGTTTTTGTAAGACAAAGAAAATAAACAGAAGATTCCACTGAGATTTGAACTCGGATCACTGGATTCAAAATCCAGAGTGCTAACCATTACACCATGGAACCAATCACCTATATCGGTTTCACGTTGCAGAGGCTTTCTGGATATTTTGCTTTTCTTTTAAACATTTTCTAATACATAATCGCTGAAGCTATCTGATGCAGCAAGAGCTGAAACCACATCTGCACGCGTGGGTTTGAATCGTGTAACCGGTCTGTGTGTGTCTCTCCTTGACAAGTAAGAGCTGAAACCTGCGTCTCTGTTTCCCTGCCTGCGCTATCCTATATCTGCGTTGTGTTGGTGTTACTGGATGGTTTGTTAAAAAATGTACACCACTGGAGATCAGCTGCTGGAAGACGGGGATGTTTATTTCTCTCTGCATAACAGAAAATGAAAGAAATTAAGTAAAAGATGGGTCGGTTCACCATTCAACTCCCCTCTAGAGTCCAGTAATGCATTAACATTCACATTAATTTCAGTAATTACATTAAATCGATTTAAAAGAAAATATAAATTCACAAACATTGTCGAAAGAAATCACATTTTAAACCGACATGAAAACAAAATACATTTTTAAATTAAAATAAGAAAGACAACATACCTGCATAACAGAAAATGAAAGAAAATAAGTAAAAGATGGCTCGGTTCACCATTCATCTCCTATGGGGTAAAAAAAAAATCTTCAGAAACATTTCGGAATTACCATCTTTTTAAAACAAAATTAATGTAATGAAAATACTTCATTTCACAAACTCAGTCGCAATATTGTACCAATACACATTGTATTATATTCATGAGTATCATTTAACTACATTCCAGCAAAATAGTTCATATAAAATAACAAATAACAGAGAAAGAAAATAATGCAGCCTACCCCCCTAGAGTCCAGTAATGCATTAACTCAGGGTTGGCGCGTATTCTAATATAAGATTACATATTCGCACACTCAAACAATAGTGGCTGCAGTGAAAACGTGGCACTGGATCAGGATCTTTGGTGTCGGATTAATAGTGCAATATACACTGGTTACAATCGCAACCTCGTCGTTATTTTTATTTTTTTTTATTGTATTAATATTATTGCTGTTTCTCGTTCTCTTTTGACAAAAGTGTTTATCTTGCGACTACAGGAAAGTATTTGTCTGTGTTGCAGGTGCTCCCCAACAGTCACAAAATGTAACACAAACACAGCCTAAACTTTGAGGTGCTGAAAAAAATTATAACCAAAGGCACCGCTCGGATTTGAACCCAGAGTCTGCTGTTTACAAAATAGGCGCTTTAACCATCTAAGCCACTACTAAACATTCGCTACTACAATGCAGGACTGTAAAATTAAGCGCGGGGCATTTCTGAAATTAAACTAAAACTTGAAAATACACATTACTTGATATTAAACAATTTTCAACCTCAGATATCGGAATCTGCATTGTATTTTATATGACCGCTTGTACCCTTGTGGTATAGACATACGACATTTGGTAGTTCACATGATCAGAACATATGGTGAAATACAGGTCCCACCGAGATTTGAACTCGGATCGCTGGATTCAGAGTCCAGAGTGCTATCCATTACACCATGGAACTGCTGCTGAGAAACCAGGAGAGGAATGGCTGTAACATCCTCAGCTCCCAGGTGTAAAATCTACTGCTGCTCACAACCCCTGGACCGCAAGGCGTTCTCCCCGTTCTGATTCCGCACAATCCTACAACAACATCCATTTCTTGAGTTTGAATCCAAAAAATGCAACGTTTCATTTCTTGGTTCATACTGGCAGCTGGCAGCAGGTCTGGAGAACTGCACAATCAGCACCCAACCGTGCGCCACAAACACTGCTCACATTGAAATAATAAGACACATGTTCATTGACAATATATGTATGACACATGTATATATATATATAGAAATGGCTTCAAGTTCCAGAGCATTGATGTGGGCTGACCTCCAGGTCCCTTCGGAAGATGGGACCCAAGCGTACGCCCTGGCGGATGTTCAACGGAACTTTCCACCAACGCAGCGCTTCCCAGCAGGTTCTGGATCCCATCAACCTGCGGTGTTTGTCTCTCCGCGGATGCAACGCGAAGGCATTGAACCAGGCTTGGAGAGGTCTCTGGTTTAATAAGCCCAAGGGAAGGTCTTGCGAGGCGGCAGCCATCAACCGCAGCATGCGCTGACACAGCTCCATGCTGACTGTTTCTCTCAACCTGAATAGGGAGAGACACCGCTCCATCGAGGCAACTCTTTGTGTCGACAGGGTCGCTTCCATGGACACTGAGTCCAGATTGCAGACCCAAGAATTCGGTCTGTTGGCTTGGCACAAGGCGGCTCTTTCCTGAATTGACCATCAGACCTAGCCGCTGAAGATGGTCTCTAACCATCACTGTGTGCTGTGCCGCCTGCTCCTTCAACTGCGTGCAGACGAGACAGTCGTCCAGATAATTCCGCAGTCGGACACCTTGAGCCCGCAAGGGAGCTAGAATGGCATCCATACATTTCGAAAAGGTTCGGGGAGCTAGTGACAGGCCGAATGAAAGGACACAAAACTCGTAGACCCTGCTCTGAAATGCGAACCGCAGATACTTCCTGTGACCCGGGCAGATGGGAACGGAAAGCACGATCTGTCAGGTCCATCGGTGGTGAACCAGTCGCCTTGTCGGACAGACTGGATGATGTGCCTCAGCGTAGCATCTTGAACGATAACACCCACAGGTATTTGTTCAGTAGCCGCAGATCTAAAATAGGACGGAGCCCGCCGTCCTTCTTGGGCACCAGGAAGTATTTGGAATAGAACCCCTGGTTGGTCAGAGCAGGGTCTACTTGTTGGATGGCATGCTTCCTGAGCAATGCCTGTATTTCCACATTCAGAGCTGAGGACTGAACCGAGTCCTTCACTGCAGTTACCACCACTCGGAAGGGGGTTTAACCGGAACTGAAGGGTGTACCCGGTGAATATAGTTTTGCGCACCCAGATGTCGTTGGTGCAATGTTGGCAGAACTGGAGCAGTGGGACAGTGTAGGGGTGGGTTAACAGCTGCCTGGAGTTTTCAGGGCTGTCTTAGCTGCGCTTGTACGCGAGGGGCCTGGCCAGAGCCACGAGGGCATGGCCTGCCACCTCCGCTAGGGCGCCACCCTCTGCGCTACGGTCTTACAAACGTGGGTTGGCCGTGCGCTGATGAACCTGAAGGGGAGGTTTTATTAACTCGTGGTTGCGCCTGCTGCTGTGGCGATGCCCTGCGCCACTGGTGTTCCTGTGGCCGCTTTGGCTGGAACGGCTTATTCGGCCACATCTTGGGCATTTGCTGCGACGCCTCCCGGCCTTGGCGGAGCGTTGCAGCATCTCCTCCACCGCCGGGCCAAATGTGTGCCCCAGTGTGATTGGGGCATCCAGCAACGGGGCCTTGTCAGGATCCTGCACTCTCGCCTGCGAGAGACAGAGCTGCCTTCTTGCCACCACAAGGGAAGCTATACTCCTGCCCTGTGCTCGCGCATTTAATTGCGCCAGCTTCACCAACAGCTGAGCAATTGTGCCTAGCTCGGTCCTAAGGGCAACGGAGGGGCACTCGGGCAGATCTCGAATGAGTGCCGCCTGATAGACCTTCAGGAGGCTGGCACATTAGACAGCCTGACTGCCTCTGTGGCCGCGGTGTACCCCTTTTTTAGGTGGATCTCTGTAGTCTTACATTGCCTGTTAGGGCACAGAGGATCTTTGGTCAGCCCTGATAATGTTGGCGCCTTCACTAACGCGGCGAACGTCAAGCACCGAGCGTTGAGCATTGAGCACCGAGCGTCGACGGTGCGTGCACCGAATCCCCAAGCGCAGACACGCTAGCACCAAGCGCTGCACAAAGCGCCGAACCGCTGCACCAAGCGGCAAAGCGCTGACACCAAAGCGCCGAAGCGCAGCATGCCTGAGCGTGAGTACCAAGTGTAGAACGCTAGCACAGACTTATAAGCGTCAGCTGACCCGCAGAGCGGAGACGCTAAGTGCTGGTACAGTGTCTTGGGTGCTGTGCACTACTTACCTGTTGGTGCTGGGGAACAGCACTTTGTGGTTGTCTTCCTCTGTGCAGTGAATGGGAATTTTTTTTTTTTTTTTGGGACGCTGCAGCAGCACTAATGTAGTGACGTGTGATTGGGGCACAGTACAGCTACCACGCGGTTGTAGAACACACCGCAGAAGTAGTATATGGGAGACTGCAGTGCAGGCTCCACACACGCGGCCTAGCCAAGGCAAGACTGGGGCTGCAGGTACGCGCGCGGCCAAGGCCAACGCAACGCGCGTCCTTCACAAATATACAAAATATATATACTTTATTTACAAAAAAACCCCAAAAACACAACACTAATAATTAAAAAATAATTATTAACACAGGAAAGACGGAGACCACGAAAATAAACAAAACACGATGCCGAAGCAAAGCGTGAAGGAAATATGTAATTGAAAACAATTTATATAATCCTAATAACAAAAATAATAATCACTCCGAAGAGTATAGCTGAAATAAACTCAGAGAAGGGGCAAAAACCAGCTTCTCAAGCCTAAGCTTAGCGAGTACAAGCCGTTACCAGCTATATTACCTACCGCAACCGATGCTGAAGACAAAAGAGGAAGAGAGTCTCTGCACGCTGCGTATAGTAAGCTCCCAGGGGGCGGGCTTACGTGGCAGCTCGTGCAGAGGCAAATCGGCAGCTTTGCTATAAACCTCAGCCAATCCCTACTGCCTGACGGCAATGTACCATACTTGATGGTTGTTTTCTCTTTCAGGGAACCGGGGTTGCATCCGCAACCTATCATTCTGATTGCACACAATCCTTCAACAACATCCATTTCTCCAGTTTGAATCCAAAATGCGACGTTTCATTTCTTGGTTCATACTGGCAGCAGGTCTGGAGAACTGCACAATCAGCACGCAACCGTGCGCCACAAACACTGCTCACATTGAAATAATAAGACACATGTTCATTGACAATATATGTATTACACATGTATATTTAGATACGGTTTTAATAACATCGGTATTGCTAATTTAAAATAATAAACATGTCCTTAAAAACTAAACATGTTGCATCTTTATAAGAGAAAATACACTTTCAAATATAAATTCGCCCAATGCGCACAGCTGTCTCCTAGCAAGTGAAGGCACCACTGCATTCTGGACACTGTAGTTTATTCTAGGAACATGACACCTGGGTATGTTAGATATCAGGGGAAATCGCGGAGACTCCTCTTTCGTTTGGTATGTAGACTGCATGCCTAGCCCTTTCCGTTTTTGAGTTACGGGCACTTGAACGCACCTACCGATTTGCTGCGCGTCACAGCACTGGAGCACTGAATGAGAGGCTGCATAGGATAATTCCGTGTCTCTTTTTAGTCGGTACTTATTGTGTTAACTGTGTGGTTGTGTAGAGGGGTGGTGGTTAGACCATAGCCATCCTCTCACTTGTAAGGAGCAATTGTAAACTCCTTTTCTGCAGTCTGAGAAGAAGATAATGCCAAAAGGGGTTGCGAATCAATGTGCACAGTCTCTGTAATAATATAAAGGGTGCGCTTTTAATTGAATGCAGTCGGGCCACAGCCAAGAAATAGACATATCTACTTCTGATTAATGAAGAGTAGTAGAGTGGTTTTAATCGGAATACTAATGAGCAATAAAGTAACTTCCCTGACCGGGAATCGAACCCAGGCCGCGGCGGTGAGAGCGCCCAATCCTAATCGCTAGACCACCAGGGACGCTGCTAGGGAAGTCTGCACGGCTGGCCAGAAATTCCTTTGCTATCAACACTGAAGCATCGAAAACAGAACAGCCCCCAAGCCCTGAGCAATGACAGACAATTAATCATATTAAACTGCCGCATCATTAAATTAATTGCCGTGGTCCATTTCTAATTGTTGAACTCGGATCACTGCATAACAGAAAATGAAAGAAATTAAGTAAAAGATGGCTCGGTTCACCATTCATCTCCTATAGGGTAAAAGAAAATTTCAGAAACATTTCGGAATTGCCATCTTTTTAAAACAAAATTAATGTAATTGTAGCGCCACCTTGTGGATGTACCCGACCACTCCACCCCCTTTTAATATATAGGAGAGGGGGACTCCCAAAAATACAGTTTAATATGAATAATCCCCACACACAAGAACCCTTCAAATAAATGAAAGTACAGAGGTCGGTACAGTTTAAAATCAAGATTTATTATAAAAAATGTGAAAAAGCCCCAAATTTCATAGAGCACAGATAAAAAATAAAAAATAAACAATCTGTTATACTTAGTAATAATCAACAATTCAATGATACTTAGTCATAGAAATACAAACGAATAATATGCAATTGTAAAGGTTCCAGCAGATAGTATGTAATTGTGGAGATCAGTGAAGGCAGCCCACCACCAAAAAACAGGAGGGCGATAAAGCCACCTAGTGAACAATCACAACACAAACGAATCAGTGAAACAAAATAACCAACACAAATGAAAACTAAACAAATAAACTTAAACTACAAAATCATCAAAAGTGCGTAATTAAATCAAGAATAACACAACACTCCGCTCAACCAAATACCCCAAAATCCAAAATAAAACACCCTGCAGTGGCTCTATCAGACAGACACCTGGGAAAACAGCTCCGTGGAAAATGTGTGCTACTCTGAAATGACAAACGCTATGGCTCTTTTAAAGGTAAGCTAATCATTTTGTAATCTCCCAATCCACAGCACCTGTTGATGGTGCAGATCAGCTACGCTAATTAAGCATCTAAATCAGGGTATTTTGGCTAATCAAGCCCTAATATTCACTGAATATAATAGAATCATTAGCACCCGTTACAATCTACCCCCCCCCCCCCAAACTGTATCGGCGTCCCGTCGATAATACATTTACTGCCATGGTCTAAAAATGCTGCACTGTAATGAAACACATCTACTAGAACCTGGCTCAGAGAGAGCAGCAAACCCCACGTATTGTACCTGGTTCGTAACTTCTTGTGAAGCTGGTCTTGGCATGCGATATAGATTTGAATGTTTCCCCGCTGTAGAACGGCAAGAACATCAAAAGCTTCAGGAACTCCCTCTGTTAGTGACAGAATTGGAGAACTTGACCGGTCATCTACCAAGATGTTGGAGAACTTGGCGAGTCATCTATCTGAGAAGGAACAGGGAAACTTGGCAGTTCATCTACCTGGGGTATTGGAGGACTCGGTGGGCCATCAATCTGGGGAACATCACTGAAAACAGACATAAAAGACTCCTCACCCTCAGAGTCTAAGCCACTTGGCAAACACAAACCTTGATCCGGAGGTACCATCATTGGGCTTTGATCCACAAGCGAATGAGGGGCAGGGCGCATTTCAGTGTGATTAACATGCCGGACTGGATCATCCTCCTCCACAGGGGCAACAGAGTACACAGCACCCTGATTACCAGGGGCACGAACCACTCGATATAACACAGGGCTCCAAAAATCTTGAATCTTATGTCTTCCTCGTACGCTGCGGTCCCGCAGATGGACCAGTTGTCCCTCAGGCAAAACAAAATCCTTCACTGACCTGTCATTCACTTGGGCCCTATGGGCAGCAGCAGCTTCCAACTTGCACTGGACATCTCCATACACAGTTTGTAATTTCTCCAGATGTACTTTGACCCAATCTTCAAGGTTTTCCTCAGTGGCTTCAACACCCAACAAGAAGTCCACTGGCAGCTGGGGCTCTCGACCATACATCAAAAAATAAGTCGATCGTCCTGTAGATTGATGCTTAGCAGTGTTATATGCAAATACAACTTGGGATAGATGTTCCGGCCAGTGCCTCTTCTTCTCAGGACTGAGGGTCCTCAACAAGTCATGGAGCGTGCGATTAAATTGCTCACATTGTCCATTTCCCTGTGGATGATAAGATGTTGTGCGGCTTTTTTGTATGCCATACAGCTTACACAGTTGTTGTATCGAAGCACTTTCAAAATTCCTTCCCTGATCGGGATGAATCCTTGCAGGTACCCCAAAACGGTAAAACCAATCCTGAACAAGAACTTTTGCTACTGTAGCTGCACGCTGATCCCTAGTTGGGATGGCCTGTGTGAACTTAGAAAATACATCTGTGAGTACCAGCACATTTTCTCTTCCATCACTGGAAGATTCTAAAACAGTAAAATCAATAGCCAGGATTTCTAAAGGACGAGATGCTATCAAATGTCCCATAAAGGTACGTAACTTTGGTTGAACTGCCTTAGCTAACACACAATGCTGACATTCCTGACACCAGCGTTCCACTGCACTTCCCATTCCTGGCCAGTAACAGCGCCTCCTGACCAGTTGCATTGTCCGTTCAACCCCTTGGTGTCAATGATTATTGTGGAGATTTGTCAAGACCTCCGCATGAAGTACTTTAGGCAGTATTAATTGAAGAAGCTCCTTACCCCCATCTGAAACATTGATGCGGCGATACAGTACCCCCTCCTTCTCTTCTATATTGTCCCACTGTCTAAGGAGACCCAGTAATTCCTTAGACAGGTCCCCACGTTCTGGGCGACTCGGTCCTTGTCCCCTGTTCCAAAAAATCAAGAAAGGTGCAATTATGGGATCCAAAGCTCGTGCGAGACCAAGTTCTGTTTTGGTCGGGAGGGAAGGGCCTGAATGTTATCTTGCCTTACCTCCCCCTGATATTCAAAATGTTCCAAGTTCTCTGCTGCCATCTGGCCTACCACCCTGGGCATCATTGAGTCTGTTCCAGATTTGTCCTCATACTGCCGAGAAAGGGCATCTGCATTTCCATTTATGCAGCCTGGACGATACTTAATGTCGAAATCAAAAATAGCAAGCTGGGCTGCCCAGCGCTGTTCTAGAGCCCCAAGCTTAGCTGTCTGCAGATGGCTTAAATGATTATTATCTGTGTAGACTGTACAGTGGTGTCCCAGGAGATACTCATGAAATTTTTCTGACATAGCCCACTTAAGTCCCAAAAATTCTAACTTGATAGAGCTATAATTTTGCATATTACGTTCGGTCGGTCTTAGGCCTCGACAAGCAAAGGCAACGGGACGTAATTCTCCTTCGTGCTCTTGCGATAAAACAGTACCAAGTCCACTATAACTAGCATCTATTTCTACAACAAATGGCTTTTTAAAATCTGCATAGGCCAACACAGGGGCTGAAACTAACCTGGCTTTTAATGACTGGAAACTCCGTTCACACTCTTCATTCCAATTATATGCCAGAATAGAACTATTCCCCTTCTTACTCTTCTTTGTTACTCCCAACAGATCAGCCACCAATTGGTGCAATGGGGCTGCCAACTTGGCAAATCCTTCCACGAACCGCTTGTAATAGCTTGCAAAGCCTAAAAAAGAACGAAGCTCTGTTACAGTGCAGGGTGGACGCCACTCTGCAATGGCCGCAACCTTCTCTGGGTCAGTTTGAACTCCAGTGCTGGAAACTATGTGCCCCAGGTACCTCACTTCCTTCTGAAAGAAATGGCACTTGGACAATTTCACTTTCAATCCCTGAGTTTGGAGTCGCTCGAAAACCAATGCCAATCGTTCCAGATGCTGGTCCACTGTAGAGGAAAACACAACCACATCATCAAGATAAAGTAATAATCGTTGAAAGCGTTGGTCTCCAAATATCCGTTCCATTAAATGTTGAAAGGTACCTGGGGCATTATAAAGACCAAAGCGCATACGGTTGAATTCAAAAAGGCCAAAAGGTGTACAAAATGCTGTCTTTGCACGATTGCATGTCTTTGCGTGTCCTTGCGTTAAGCTGCCGATAATCTACACAAATCTGAAGGCTCCCATCTTTCTTCTGGACCAGTACAATCGGGGAGGAGTAAGGGCTACTGCTCTCTCTGATAACCTGGCTATACAGCAACTGCTTAATATGAGCCTTTACGGCATCATACTGGGATGGGGGAACTTGTCTATATCGCTGACGGACAGGTGCCTCATCTACTACAGGAAACTCATGTGTAATCAAGTTGGTACACCCCAAATCACCCTCATTATGCGCAAATACCCCCCTATATTTCCTCAACAAATACCTGACTTGTTCTATTTCCCTTGTGGTGAGCCCTACCCATTTATCACTCTCAAAAAGTGGTACATCACTTGACACTGCACTCACCCTTTGTGATTGAGTATGTGCTTCATGACCTTGGGCAACTTCACGATGATCCAATAGCTCCTCTCTAGGAACAGGCAGTGCTTGATGCAGTGTGCCTACAACTGTCCTAGCTTGTAACCAAGCTTCACTAGTACCAACATTAACAACTGGGACATGTACTAACCCCTTTTCTATCTTCAATAGGGCAGGGGAAACTAACACCCCAACGGGGAGACTACCCTCTTCTAGGCCCAAGGGTTCTAACAGGGCTACAAAAAGCTGACTGACTTGTGGACCAGTCGCTGGTACCCAAACTAAAGTACCTGCAGCGCTGGGATTTGAATCCAGGATCTCCTGTTTACTAGGCAGGCGCTTTAACCATCTAAGCCAAGGCGCCCTGCAACACACAAGGAAATATGTGTCAGAGACCTGTGAAATTAAACGTATCAGGGACATTATTGGCTTGACTACTGTCGTTCTCTACTACAATGCACGACTGTAAAATTAAGCGCGTGACATTTCTGAAATTAATCTGAAACACTTGAAAATGCGCATTACTTGTTATTAAACAATTTCCGTCCTCAGATATCGGAATCTGCATTGTATTTTATATGACCGATTGTACCCTTGTGGTCTAGACATATGACATTTGGTAGTTCACATGATCAAAACATATGGTTAAATACAGGGGCCACCGAGATTTGAACTCAGATGGCTGGATTCAGAGTCCAGAGTGCTAACCTTTACAACATGGAACCGCTGCTGAGTACCCTGGAGATGAATGGCTGTAACATCCTCATCTCCCAGGTGTAAAATCCCCAACTGCTGACAACCACTGGACCGCAAGGCATTTTCGCCATTCTGATTGCACACAATCCTTCAACAACATCCATTTCTCCAGGAGTCTACAACATTGGTCACTTAAAATCAAAGTCTGATTTTCAAGTTTGTTTTTTAAGACAAAGAAAATAAACCGAAGGTTCCACCGAGATTTGAACTCGGATCACTGGATTCAAAGACTGCTAACCATTACACCATGGAACCAAAAATGCAAACATGCAGGAGACCCATTTAAGCACCTCAGACTAGTTCTGCATTCGTAGGGATTGGGTGGGGCAGCTGTTTCATTCAAATTTTCATGGCAAGGCCAGAGGTGTGGCGATCCTGATTAGCAAAGCCATTCCTTTTGTCCCTTCCCAAACTATTGCAGACCCTAACGGTCATTATATTATTGTAAGCGGTAAACTTTATAATACCCCTCTAACTTTGGTGAATGTTTATGCGCCAAACTGTGATGATAATGAATTTCTAAAGAAGGTTTTCTCACTTTTGCCTGATATAAGTACTCATCTTCTCCTTCTGGGGGGTGATTTTAACTGCGCCCTGAATCCAATTGTAGACCGCTCCTCAACTAACCCATGTCCCCCCTCAAAATCAGCAATAGCTATTCGTACTTTCTTAGAGGCTTACAAAGTTTCTGATGTATGGCATTTTATGTTCCCAAACTCTAGAGAATATTCTTTTTTTTCTCCGGTACATCACACTTTTTCCCGGATCGACTACTCTTTCATAGACAATAAACTACTTCCCTCCGTTCGTTCCTGTGCCTACCAAAGTACAGTGATTTTGGACCATGCTCCCTTAGTTATGGAACTGACGTTTTCTGAGAAAGCTCCATCTCGAGCTCCCTGGTGTTTTGACTCATTGTTACTGTCACATGAGGACTTTATTAATTTTCTTTCCAACCATATTACTCTGTTTCTTGAAACCAACACAACTCCAGGAATTTCATCTGCTACACTGTGGGAGACACTAAAAGCATATCTCCGTGGCCAAATTATCTCTTATAGTTCTAAAAGCAAAAAGCCGGATACCTGCCGTGTCACAGAACTAACTGACCTTATTCTGCAGACTGATCAGCAATATGCAGTCTCTCCAACCCCTGATCTTTACAAAAAACGACTTGCTCTGCAATCACAATTTAACCTCCTGTCTTCAAAACAGGCGGAACAGGTCTTAACTAAATCACGATACAATATTTATGAGCATAGGGATAAAGCCAGTAAACTTGTAGCCCATCAGCTCCGTCAGTCTGCAGATTCTCGCACCATCAGTGAAATCCGTACTGATTCAGGCACACTTACCATCGACCAACAGGAGATCAACAACATATACACCTGCAACATACAAAGAAATGCGTGCCAGAGACCTGTGAAATGAAACGTATCAGTGACATTGGCGCTACTACTGTCGTTCTCTACTACAATGTAGTACTAAAATTAAGCATGGGGCATTTCTGAAATTAAACAGAAACACTTGAAAATACACATTACTTGTTATTAAACAATTTTCGACCTCAGATATCAGAATCTGCATTGTATTTTACATGACCGATTGTACCCTTGTGGTCTAGACATATGACATTTGGTAGTTCACATGATCAAAACATATGGTTAAATACAGGTCCCACCTAGATTTGAACTCGGATCGCTGGATTCAGAGTCCCGAGTGCTAACCATTACACCATGAAACCGTTGCTGAGCAACCAGCAGAGGAATGGCTGTAACATCCTCAGCTCCCAGGTGTAAAATCCCCTACTGCTGACAACCCCTGGACCGCAAGGCGTTCTCCCCGTTCTGATTAAGCACAATCCTACAACAACATCCATTTCTCCAGTTTGAATCCAAAAAATGCGACGTTACATTTCTTGGCTCATACTGGCAGCTGGCAGCAGGTCTGGAGAATTGCACAATCAGCACCCAACCGTGCGCCACAAACACTGCTCACATTGAAATGACACATGTTCATTGATAATATATGTATTACACATGTATATATATATATATAGAAACGGCTTCAAGTTCCAGAGCATTGATGTGGGCTGACCTCTAGGGTCCTGACCACACTCTGCGGGTCCCTGAGCCGTTCCAGACTGCTCCCCAACCTTGGTTGGAAGCGTCGATCGTGATAACCTCCCTTCAGAAGATGGGACCCAAGCGTACGCCCTCGCGGATGTTCGACGGAACTTTCCACCAGCGCAGCGCTTCCCAGCAGGTTCGGGATACCGTCGACCTGCGGTGTTTGTCTCTCCGCGGATGCAATGCGAAGGCATTTAACCAGGCCTGGAGAGGTCTCTGGTGTAATAAGCCCAAGGGAAGGGCTTGCGAGGCAGCAGCCATCAACCGCAGCATGCGCTGACACAGCTCCATGCTGACTGTTTCTCTCAACCTGAATAGGGAGAGACACCGCTCCATCGAGGCAACTCTTTGTGTCGACAGGGTCGCTTCCATGGACACTGAGTCCAGATTGCAGACCCAAGAATTCGGTCTGTTGGCTTGGCACAAGGTGGCTCTTTTCTGAATTGACCTTCAGACCTAGCCGCTGAAGATGGTCTCTAACCATCACTGTGTGCTGTGCCGCCTGCTCCTTCAACTGCGCGCAGACGAGCCAGTCGTCCAGATAATTCAGCAGTCGGACACCTTGAGCCCGCAAGGGAGCTAGAATGGCATCCATACATTTCGGAAAGGTTCGGGGAGCTAGTGATAGGCCGAATGGAAGGACACAAAACTCGTAGACCCTGCTCTGAAATGCGAACCGCAGATACTTCCTGTGACCCGGGCAGATGGGAACGTGAAAGTACGCATCTGTCAGGTCCACGGTGGTGAACCAGTCGCCTTGTTGGACAGACTGGATGATGTGCCTGTGCGTAAGCATCTTGAACGATAACACCCACAGTTATTTGTTCAGTAGCCGCAGATCTAAAATAGGACGGAGCCCGTCGTCCTTCTTGGGCACCAGGAAGTATTTGGAATAGAACCCCTGGTCGGTCAGAGCAGTGTCTACTTGTTGGATGGCACGCTTCCTGAGCAATGCCTGTATTTCCACATTCAGAGCTGAGGACTGAACCGAGTCCTTCACTGCAGTTACCACCACTCCCCGGAAGGGGGGGGGGGTTTAACCGGAACTGAAGGGTGTACCCGGTGAATATAGTTTTGCGCACCCAGATGTCATTGGTGCAATGTTGCCAGAACTGGAGCTGTGGGCTTGTTCGCGAGGGGCCTGGCCAGAGCCACGAGGGCATGGCCTGCCACCTCCGCTAGGGCGCCACCCTCCGCGCTGCGTTCTTACAAACGCGGGTTGGCCGCGCGCTGATGAACCTGAAGGGGAGGTTTTATTACCCCATGGTTGCGCCTGCTGCTGTGGCGATGCCCTGCGCCACTGGTGTTCCTGTGGCCGCTTTGGCTGGAATGGCTTATTCGGCCACATCTTGGCCATTTGCTGCGACGCCTCCCGTCCTTGGCAGAGCTTTGCAGCATCTCCTCCACCGCTGGGCCAAATGTGTGCCCCGGTGTGATTGGGGCATCCAGCAACGGGGCCTTGTCAGGCTCCTGCACTCTTGCCTGCTAGAGCCAGAGCTGCCTTCTTGCCACCTCAAGGGAAGCTACACTACTGCCCTGTGCTCGTGCATTTAATTGCACCAGCTTCACCAACAGCTGAGCAATTGTGCCTAGCTCGGTCCTAAGGGCAATGGAGGGGCACTCGGGCAGATGTCGGATGAGTGCCGCCTGATAGACCGTCAGGAGGCTGGCCTCATTAGACAGCCTGACTGCCTCTGTGGCCGCTACGTACCCCTTTTTAGGTGGATCTCTGTAGTCTTACATTGCCTGTTAGGGCACAGAGGATCTTTGGTCAGCCCTGATAATATTGGCGCCTTCACTAACGCGGCGAACGCAGCGCCCACTAGTGGGAAGGACGCCAGCCCAGCTTCGCTCGCCCCTTGCATGGTAAAGGCCGAAGCCATCCGAGAAGTTGCAGGGGCGGAGGCCGGGGCCACCCAGGTGGACTGGACCTCCTTAATAAAATATGGGAATGCCGGTAGCATCCTGGAATGGGGGGACTGGGCACCGAGCAACGAGCGTCGAGCGCAGAGCGTCGAGCACCGAAGCGTATGCGTCGAGCGCCGAAGCGTCGATCGTCGAGCGCCGAGCTTCACGCACCGAGCGTCGAGCACCAAGCGCTGAAGCGCTGCACAAAGCGGCAAAGCGCTGACACCAAAGCGCCGAAGCGCAGCACGCCAGAGCGTGAGTACCGACTGTAGAACGCTAGCACAGACGATAAGAATCAGCTGACCCGCAGAGCGGAGACGCTAAGTGCTGGTACAGTGTCTTGGGTGCTGTGCACTACTTACCTGTTGGTGCTGGGGAACAGCGCTTTGTGGTTGTCTTCCTCTGTGCAGTGAATGGGAATTTTTTTTTTTTTTGGGACGCTGCAGCAGCACTAATGTAGTGACGTGTGATTGGGGCACAGTACAGCTACCACGTGGTTATAGAACACACCGCAGAGGTAGTATATGGGAGACTGCAGTGCAGGCTCCACACACGCGGTCTAGCCAAGGCAAGACCGGGGCTGCAGGTACGCGCGCGGCCAAGGCCAACGCAATGCGCGTCCTTCACAAATGTACAAAATATACAAAATATATATACTTTATTTACAAAAAAAACCCAAAACACAACACTAATAATTAAAAAATAATTATTAACACAGGAAAGACGGAGACCACGAAAATAAACAAAACGTGATGCCGAAACAAAGCGTGAAGGAAATATATAATTGAAAACAATTTATATAATCCTAATAACAAAAATAATAATCACTCCGAAGAGTATAACCGAAATAAACTCAGAGAAGGGGCAAAAACCAGCTTCTCAAGCCTAAGCTTAGCGAGTACAATCAGTTACCAGCTCTATTACCTACCGCTACCGATGCTGAAGACAAAAGAGGAAGAGAGTCTCTGCACGCTGCGTATAGTAAGCTCCCAGGGGGGCGGGCTTACGTGGCAGCTCGCGCAGAGGCCTATCAGCAGTTTTGCTATAAAGCTCAGCCAATCCCTACTGCCTGACGGCAATGTCCCATACTTGATGGTTATTTTCGACTTGAAATGGAACATCGGTATTACTAATTTAAAATAATAAACATATACTTAAAAACTAAACACGTTGCATCTTTACAAGTGAAAATACACTTTCAAATACAAATTTGCCCAATGCGCACAGCTGTCTCCTAGCAAGTGAAGGCTCCACTGTATTCTGGACGCTGTAGTTTATTCTAGGAACATGACACCTGGGCATGTTAGATATCAGGGGAAATTGCGGAGCCTCCTCTTTCGTTTGGTATGTAGACTGCATGCCTAGCCCTTTCCGTTTGTGAGTTACAGGCACTTGAACACACCTACCGATTTGCTGCACGTCACAGCACTGGAGCACTGAATGAGTGGCTGCATAGGATAATTCTGTATCTCTTTTTTAGTCGGTACTTATTGTGTTAACTGTGTGATTGTGTAGAGGGGGGTGGTTAAACCATAGCTGTCCTCTCACTTGTAAGGAGCAATTGTAAAATCATTTTCTGCAGACTGAAAAGAAGATAATGCCTAAAGGGGTTACGAATCAATGTGCACAGTCCCTGTAATAATTATTATTATTTATTATTTGTTTATTTAGCAGATGCCTTTATCCAAGGAGACTTACAGAGACTAGGTTGTGTAAGCAATGCATCAGCTGCACAGTCACTTACAACTACGTCTCACCCGAAAGACGGAGCACAAGGAGGTTAAGTGACTTGCTCAGGGTCACACAATGAGTCAGTGGTTAAGGTGGGGTTTGAACCGGGGATCTCCTGGTTACAAGCCCTTTTCTTTAACCACTGGACCACACAGCCTCCTATGAACACACCCTATAAAGGGTGTGCTTTTCAGCTTTTAATTGAATGCAGTCGGGCCACAGCAAAGAAATAGACATCTACATCAGATTAATAAAGAGTAATAGAGTGGTTTTAATCGGAATACTAATGGGCAATAAAATAACTTCTCTGGCCGGGAATCGAACCCAGGCCGCGGCGGTAAGAGCGCAGAATCCTAACCACTTTACCACCAGGGATGCTGCTGAAAAAATCTGCACGGCTGGCCAGGAATTCCTTTGCTATCAACGCTGAAGCATCGAAAACTGAACAGCCCCTGGACCGCAAGTCGCTCTCCCCATTCTGATTGCACACAGTCCTTCAAGAACATCCATTTCTCCAGTTTGAATCCAAAATGTGAAGTCTCATTTCTTGGTTCATACTGGCAGCAGGTCTGGAGAACTGCACAATCACCACCGAATCCAAACCACTAGATCACCAGGGACGCTGCTGGGGAAGTCTGCATGGCTGGCCAGGAATTCCTTTGCTATCAATGCTGAAGCATCGAAAACGGAACAGTCTACAACATTGGCCACTTAAAATCGAAGCCTTATTTTCAAGTTTGTTTTGGTAAGACAAAGAAAATAAACCAAAGTTTCCACCAATATTTGAACTCGGATCACTGGATTCAAATTGCAGTGGGCTAACCATTACACCATGGAACCAATCACCTACGGTGGGTTCATGTTGCAGGGGCTCTCTGGATATTTTGCTTTTCTTTCAAACATTTTCTAATACATAATCGCTGAAGCTAACTGATGCATCAAGAGCTGAAACCACATCTGCACACGTGGGTTTGAATCGTGTAACCGGTCTGTGTGTGTCTCTCCTTGACTTGTAAGAGCTGAAACCTGCATCTCTGTTTCCCTGCCTGCGCTCACACTCCGGCTGTCCTATATCTGCGTTGTGTTGGTGTAACTTGATGGTTTCTTAAAAAAAGTATACCACTGGAGATCAACTGCTGGAAGACGGCGATGTTTATTTCTCTCTGCATAACAGAAAATAAAGAAATTAAGTAAAAGATGGCTTGAAAATACACGCTACTTTTTATTAAACAATTTTCGACCTCAGATATCGGAATCTGCATTGTATTTTATATGACCGATTGTACCCTTGTGGTCTAGACATATGACATTTGGTAGTTCACATGATCAAAACATATGACTAAATACAGGTTCCACTGAGATTTGAACTCGGATTGCTGGGTTCAGAGTCCAGAGTGCTAACCATTACACCATGGAACCACTGTGGAGCAACCTTGAGAGGAATGGCTGTAACATCCTCAGCTCCCAGATGTAAAATCCACTGCTGCTGACAACCCCAGGACCGCAAGGCATTCTCCCCGTTCTGATTGCACACAGTCCTTCAACAACATCCATTTCTCCAGTTTGAATCCAAAATGCGACGTTTCATTTCTTGGTTCATACTGGCAGCTGGCAGCAGGTCTCGAGCATCAGCACCCAACCGTGCGCCACAAACACTGCTCACATTGAAATAATAAGACACATGTTTATTGACAATATATGTATTACACATGTATATTTAGAAACGGTTTTAATAACATCGGTATTGCTAATTTAAAATAATAAACATGTCCATAAAATCTAAATACGTTGCATCTTTATAAGTGAAAATACACTTTCAAATACAAATTCGCCCAATGCGCACAGCTGGCTCCTAGCAAGTGAAGGCAACACTGTATTCTGGACGCTGTAGTTTATTCTAGGAACATGACACCTGGGCATGTTAGATATCCGGGGAAGTCGTGGAGCCTCCTCTTTCATTTGGTATGTGGACTGCGTGCCTAGCCCTTTTCGTTTTTGAGTTACAGGCACTTGAACACACCTACAGATTTGCTGCACGTCACAGCACTGGAGCACTGAATGAGTGGCTGCATAGGATAATTCCGTTTCTCTTTTTAGTCGGTACTTATTGTGTTAACTGTGTGATTGTGTAGAGGGGGTGGTTAAACCATAGCTGTCCTCTCACTTGTAAGGAGCAATTGTAAAATCATTTTCTGCAGACTGAAAAGAAGATAATGCCTAAAGGGGTTGCGAATCAATGTGCACAGTCCCTGTAATAATATAAAGTGTTCACTTTTAATTGAATGCAGTTGGGCCACAGCCAAGAAATAGATGTCACAAGTGACGAATTTTAATGGGTTCCTGTGTGTTTATTTTGTATATTTTAAATTAGTGTAGAATCTGCTCCTCTTAAACCCCTGCCGTTTTTTTGCTGTGTGATGACTCATGGACAGGGCGCTGTTCTGTCTAGCAACAGGAAGCCCCGCCTGGTTAGCGCCACGGCCAATGGCGCCCAGGTGGGACCATATAAGGTAGGGATTTGAGACAGGAAGGGGAGTTGGAGGCAGGAAACAGAAGACTGGACAGGGCAACAGGAGTGCATGCAGGCAGAAGCGCGTAGCCTTGGAGGAATCATCTTGGGAAATCGACTGTTTTCTGGATTATTTTTCTTCTGGCTGGAACGCTGCTGAGGGAACTGGACAGAGTTTCAATCATTCGCTCCAACGGGTTTTGAAAAAAAAAAATTTTTATTCTTATCTTTTTGTGCGGGACGGTATAGGACGGAAGGCGGTATTTGTGGCTGTTATTATTATTATTATTATTATTATTATTTATTTCTTAGAAGACGCCCTTATCCAGGGCGACTTACAATCGTAAGCAAATACATTTCACGTGTTACAGTACAAGTAATAATATATGTGATAACCAACATAGCTATTTAAAAAAAAAGGGATTCACATTCACATTTTTGTGTTTTATTGTTGATTTAAATTGGACACTTTAATTTTTGTTGATTGCTTTTCTTTTTTTGGTTCACTGGCGTTTTTGTTACTGGACTGTTTTCTGGAACCAAATACGGGTATTTGGTTGGTGTCCCAGCTTCCGGACACCCAGCTTTTTTCCCCACGGATCTAGGAAAAGGTTTATATTTTGAGTTATATCCGCGCTGAAAGAAATAAGAAGAAAGGATTAATTTGTGCTATTATTTATACAGACGGACAAAGTCCTAGTTTATTTTTATATTGCAAAAAAAGGAGACTACTTACCTACGCTGGTTGGCCCTGTACCACCCTTTGGGTGTATTTGAGGCCTACGTTGTGCTACTTACTTTACCCCCAGGTCTTCCAGTCCAGCTTCCAGGTCGGGCATGGTGGCAGTGCACAGAGGATCGGGCGAGGTCCAAGGGCGTGGCAGGAACATGGGAGAGAGGAGAGAAACGATAAGTGAAAGAGTGACCAGAGCTTCTGGGTGGAAGTCGTGATTTACTTACCTGTGTTTAAGTTCCTGATGCTTCACCCTGCTTCACTCCTCTTTCCCAGGTCAGACGGGGACAGTGGTAGACGCTGGACGGAGGGACAGGATTAGCGCCAGGGAGCGTGGAAAGAGGGAAATGCGAAGTGAAAGACTGGCCGAAGGGAAGTGACCAGAACTTCGGAGGACGGGGTGCAGTTTACTTACATGTGGTACAGTCCCTGACGGCCCCTTTTTCTTTACCCCGCTTTCTGGTCGCAGGTTCTTCGGGGTGGTGGTCGATCGGCCAGGAGAGGTCTAGCAGAGAGCGGCTGTCCTATCAGCGATGAGGAGTCCGATCATGGACCAAGCGAGTCGGAGGGGGAGACCCTGGGAGTGTTGGATTTACCCCCGAACTATTTTTTTCTGTTTCATCTCATTTTGTTGTTATGTCCGTGACTATTGTTTTTTATGTGGACCTTGTTTTTATTTTTTTTGGAGCCAGTGACCGACAGGAGGGGAGAGGAACGGGAGAGTATAAGTACCATTCGGTTACTAAGGTCCTTGCCTTATCAAAAACCAGTTGGCGTAGTCAGCTACATAGGTATTATCATCATGGTTATCTCAGGTCACCCCACCCGTGACATAGACATATCTACATCTGATTAATGAAGAGTAATAGAGTGGTTTTAATCGGAATACTAATGGGCAATAAAGTAACTTCCCTGACTAGGAATCAAATCCGGGCCACGTCAGTGAGAGCTCCGAATCCTAACCACTAGACCACTAAGGACGCTGCAGGGGAAGTCTACACAGCTGGCCAGGAATTCCTTTGCTATCAACGCTGAAGCATCGAAAATGGAACAGTCCCCAAGCCCTGAGCAATGACAGACAATGAATCATATAAACTGTTGCATCATTAAATGAATTGCTGTGGTCCATTTCTAATTGTTCATGCACTAGAAGTAGTTCTCCCTTTCAGATTATTCCGGACCATGCCACGCTTAGTTTGCTGGTAGGTACGTTTGCTTACTGCCCTCGAGAGGATCTGTGACGCAATCGATAGCGCATTGGACTTCTTCTCAAGCACTGAGGTGGTCAGCTGCTGGAAGACGGTGATGTTTATTTCTCTCTGCATAACAGAAAATGAAAGAAAATAAGTAAAAGATGGGTCGGTTCACCATTCGTCTGAAGGGTTCATTGAAAGGTTGTAAAACTGAGTCCCACCAGTCAATGCTTTTAAAGCTAGCAGTAGGAGTCTACAACATTGGTCACTTAAAATCAAAGCCTGATTTTCAAGTTTGTTTTTGTAAGACAAAGAAAATAACCAGAAGTTTCCACTGAGATTTGAACTCGCATCATTGGATTCAAAGTTCATAGTGATTACACCATGGAACCAATCACCTAGGTCAGTTTTACATAGCAGAGGTTCTCTGGATATTTTGCTTTTCTTTCAAACTTTTTCGAATACATTATTGCTGAAGCTATCTGATGCAGCAAGAGCAGAAACCACATCTGCACGCGTGGGTTTGAATCACATCCTCGTTGCAGTTTATTTATTTATTTATTTATTTATTTATTATTTATTTTATTATTATTATTACTTTCTCGTTCTCTTTTGACAAAAGTGTTTATCCTGCGACTACAGGAAAGTATGTGTCTGAGTTGGAGGTGCTCCCCAACATTCACAAAATGTAACATAAACATAGCCTAAACTTTGAGGTGCAGAAAAAAAATTATAACCAAAGGCACCGCTGGGATTTGCATCTAGCATCGCCTGTTTACTAGGCAGGCACTTTAACCATCTAAGCCACGGCGCCCTACAAGACACACAGAAATGCGTGCCAGAGAAGTGTGAAATGAAACGTATCGGACATTATTGGTGCTACTACTGTCATTCTCTACTACAATGCAGGACTGTAAAATTAAGCGTGGGGCATTTCTGAAATTAAACTGAAACACTTGAAAATACACACTACTGAAACACTTGAAAATACACACATCGGAATCTGCGACCTCAGATATTGGAATCTGCATTGTATTTTACATGACAGATTGTACCCTTGTGATTTAGACATATGATATTTGGTAGTTCACATGATCAAAAAATATGGTTAAATACAGGTTCCACCAAGATTTGAACTTGGATTGCTGAATTCAGAGTCCAGAGTGCAAACCATTACACCACAAAACCGCTGCTGAGCACCCTGGAGAGGAATGGCTGTAACATCCTCAGCTCCCAGGTGTAAAATCCACTGCTGCTGACAACCCCAGGACCGTAAGGCATTCTCGCCGTTTTGATTGCACACAATCCTTCAACAACATCCATTTCTCCAGTTTGAATCCAAAATGTGACATTTCATTTCTTGGTTCATACTCGCAGCTAGCAGCAGGTCTGGAGAACTGCACAATCAGCACCCAATCGTGCGCCACAAACACTGCTCACATTGAAATAATAAGACACATGTTCATTGACAATATATGTATTACACATGTATATTTAAAAACGGTTTTAATAACATCGGTATTGGTAATTTAAAATAATAAACATGTCCTTAGTAAAACATTGGACTCCTTTGCATGGAGGATTTCAGTAAGCTACAATTCACAGTTCATCAATTGATTCAGATTCAGTTGTGTTAAGTTTGATAACTGATGATGTGGAGCAGAACAGTAATTGGATGCCCAAAAATATGAGCAACAGTGAGTTTTGACCTCCTTTAGTATTCTGGATGGAAGGCATACATCGCAAAGTGACTCTGTGTGAAAAAGGAAACATATAGAAATAATATGTACAGCTAAACATGTCCAAGTATCTTATAGGAATGAAGTCAGACCATGGAAATCCACACCTGTGATGGAGAAACTTTGGATCAAGTGACTTGTTGTGGAACCAACTAGAGCTTAACTGGTACAGAATTTGAATCCTGCTGGGAACGTGAGGATATGCTGGACATGTTCTAAGACAATTTCCAATATGAAATGTACTTGATATAAAAAATTAGAGAATAGGGTTTTTTTAAGAGACAAAAATAGAATGATAAAGAGAGAGTATCCTTGTATTGTCAGTAGATGGCTCCCTTGCTCCATGAAATAGGTCAGTCCACTCGTTGTTTTGACAAGAAATTAATTAAGTATTTAGTAATCTGGGAATTTCTAAGAAAATATAGAATAAACGATTTACTGTTTGCAATATTTTATCTTTGGAAAGCATGACGCTTGATAAAAATGCACAATTTCGGCTAAAAAAGTGGACGTTACTCCCACCTATAAATTTATGTTTCCAAAGATAAGATTAGAAAGGATTCTTTGCAACATATGAATCAACAATTAAAACTTAGCAGCCAAGGTCTTAAGAAAAAAACCTGTTTCAGCTGGATTTTGTATGAACAAAGGACAGGGTCAAGCTTAGTTCAGTCATTATAGAATATAGAAGTTGAATGTATTTATACTGGCCTGTATTTGGATTTAAATCTTAGAGGGAATCACCAAAGAAAGAAAGTGATGTTATAAATTCTAGGAGCGACTGTTAAACTGAAGTAAATTAATTAAAAATCCATCTTATAAGGCCATTTATAGCTAAAAAAAGGTTCAGTGCTAATTGACACTGTTTATAGTTTATAATGGTCAAAAAATAGAAATTAGACACAAAGGTATTGCAAATTAATAAAATAAATGATTAACCTTTTCTAGACAGAATGATATTTGAAACTAAAAATACCTATTTGATTTCATAGGATTAATAATATGTTTTAAGTATTTGTATAATAAGAAAGCATATTATTTAAACTGACGAGTGTTATTGCTTGTTCATGACTTTACTGTTGTGATAAAAAGATTAAAAGCCGGAGCAGTATTCAATTTAATTAATTGGGGAATAGGTTCAGTTTCTTTCTCCTTCTATTAAACAAAAAGTCCTTTAGACATTATAATATCCAGTAAATTACAGAATATAAAAGGTATTATGCTATGTTTTTGTGTTAGTTTGTAATAATATACTATAATGTACCTTGCTATTAATCCACTAAACTATTGTCTAATGATGGTAGAAGGAGTCATTATAATGTGGTTCTTTAAAACTGCTGCCTAGCATTGAAAAAGGGGCCTCTCTCCTTATCAAGATGTATGGGCTGTAGAGAAAGGAGGAGTCTTCTCACATTCCACTTTAGTAAAAAAAACTGCGAGTGTTAAGGTTTATGGAATTAGTGGTTTAACACAGATAAAAAATTTATCTTGAAATAATATGCAAAAACTATGGCATAACAGACATTGATAGGTCATATATCTGAAAAAAGTGCTTGCACAGACTTTGGCCTTGAAAAAACAAGAGACTGCGGAAATTGCTTGCAATAGCATATTCTCAGAGTCAGGTACAGGTCAGAGCCTGGTTAGTACATCTTTTAAGGGATAAATAATTGTAATGAAAATTATTACCACTTAAACTTAGTGAAACTAATTGACTTGAATATTGTATAAGGCAATCTTTTGTCAAATACTCTGTTAGACAATAGTATATAGAATCAAATCTGACTCATTAAAAACATGATGAAACACAGTATGAGGTTAAAAGAAACACATAACTTTAATTTAGCAAAATATAATCAATTAGAGATTATGTCACATATTAAAAACATCTCTCATATATTACACATATAAAAATAGTATTTGCATGCACATATAACAGTAGTGTTTTTTATATTATATTATAAACCAGGATCCTGGGAACCTTGGTTCACTTAACTTTTCAGATAAAGGAGGGGCTTGGAGGAAACAAGGAATGAGATAATAGGTTTGGAGTTGGACAAATATGAAGTCTTGAATTTATTGGTACATGACTCCAATTAATTCTGAAAAGTTGGCCCGGATCTTTTGAAAACTATTATTTGTAAAAAAAATAAGAACTGTCTCAACAGATTAATGATTGGATTTAATTGAGGTGTCCCATGTATCCCAATGAGACGAAAAACCTATATAACTCCTAAGTAATTACAATGGAGTACCACACTCACACCAGGCAGGGTGAGGTGGTCCATCCTCTGCAGACTTACACAATTGAGCTGTTTGAACTCAGTTTCATTTGTTTGGTGAAGACACTTATTTTCTTTTACGATTGTAATAAAGGGTAAGCATCTAATCAATTATTATTTTATCTCACATGTATTGAATGCATTGATATAAGGGATTTACACTATGTTTTAGAATTAAGAGAGGGTTCTATTAAATGTGCTGAAATATAGCATTAGGTGCTTTGGGTTATGTGTTCTTGGCCTGCCTGCAGGCCTTGCAAGTACATATAAATGTATTGAAGTGTTAACGATTGATATCTGTTAAGACACTGGACTGCCCAGAGCGTCTATCAGCTGGGGATCTGATGTAGACTATAACTACTCAATCCAATATTTAACCGTTAATAAACTGAATGAGTACTAATTATACTCTGATTCGTAAAACTTTAAGTACATGAGTCTGTGAATTTCTTGAGTACTAAAAAAGTCATCTGGATATATTGCGGGTCCAGTGCATGAACAATGCCCCACTAGGAGTAATAACATCTCTGTCCTCCTAACGTCTCCCCTGAGATAAGAGTGTGTGCTGAGCAAATAAAAAGAGTGCGTATGAAATCTGAACCCTCAGAATTCATGACACGGTACTTATTGTGTTAACTGTGTGATTGTGTAGACGGGGTTGGTTAAACCATAGCTGTCCTCTCACTTGTAAGGAGCAATAGTAAAATCATTTTCTGCAGACTGAAAAGAAGATAATGCCAAAAGAAGTTACGAATCAATGTGCACAGTCTCTGTAATAATATAAAGGGTGCGCTTTTAATTGAATGCAGTCGGGCCACAGCCAAGAAATAGACTTATATACATCTGATTAATGATGAGTAATAAAGTGGTTTTAATCGGAATACTAATGTGCAATAAATTAACTTCTCTGACCGGGAATCAAACCCGGGCCGCGGCAGTGAGAGCATCGAATCCTAACCACTAGTCCACCAGGGACGCTGCTGGGGAAGTCTGCATGGCTGACCAGGAATTCCTTTGCTATCAACGCTGAAGCATCGAAAACGGAACAGCCCCCAGGCCCTGAGCAATGACAGACAATTAATCATAATAAACTGCCACATAATTAAAGGAGTTGCTGTGGTCCATTTCTAATTGTTCATGCACTAGAAGTAGTTCTCCCTTTCAGATTATTCCGGACCATGCCACGCTTAGTTTGCTGGTAGGTACGTTTGCTTACTGCCCTAGAGAGGATCTGTGACGCAATCGATAGCGCATTGGACTTCTACTCAAGCACTGAGGGGTTCATTGGAAGGTTGTAAAACCGAGTCCCACCAGTCAATGCTTTTAAAGTGAGCAGTGGGAGTCTACAACATTGGTCACTTAAAATCAAAGCCTGATTTTCAAGTTTGTTTTTGTAAGACAAAGAAAATAAACAGAAGATTCCACCGCGATTTGAAGTCGGATAACTGGATTCAACGTCCAGAGTGCTAACCATTACATCATGGAACCAATCACCTATGTCGGTTTCACGTTGCAGGGGCTGTCTGGATATTTTGCTTTACTTTCAAACATTTTCTTATACATAATCGCTGAAGCTATCTGATGCAGCAAGAGCTGAAACCACATCTGCACACGTGGGTTTGAATCGTGTAACCGGTCTGTGTGTGTCTCTCCTTGACTTGTAAGAGCTGAAACCTGCGTCTCTGTTTCCCGGCCTGCGCTCACACTCCGGCTATCCTATATCTGCGTTGTGTTGGTGTTACTGGATGGTTTGTTAAAAAAAAAAGTATACCACGAGATCAACTGCTGGAAGATGGCGATGTTTATTTCTCTCTGCATAACAGAAAATGAAAGAAAATAAGTAAAAGATGGGTCGGTTCACTGTTCATTTCCCCTCTAGAGTCCAGTAATGCATTAACATTCACATTAATTTCAGTAATTACATTAAATCGATTTAAAAGAAAATACAAATTCACAGACATTGCCGAAAGAAATCACATTTTAAACCGACATGAAAACAAAATACATTTTTAAATTAAAATAGAGAAAGACAACATACCTGCATAACAGAAAATGAAAGAAAATAAGTAAAAGATGGCTCGGATCACCATTCATCTCCTATGGGGTAAAAAATAACTTCAGAAACATTTCGGAATTGCCATCTTTTTAAAACAAAATTAATGTAATGAGAATACTTAATTTCACAAACTCAGTCGCAATATTGTACCAATACACATTGTATTATATTCATGAGTATCATTTAACTACATTCCAGCAAAATAGTTCATATAAAATAACAAATAACAGAGAAAGAAAATAATGCAGCCTACCCCTCTAGAGTGCCAGAAACCTGTGAAATGAAACGTATCAGGGACATTGGCGCTACTACTGTCGTTCTCTTCTACAATGTAGGACTGTAAAATTAAGCGCGGGGCATTTCTGAAATTAAACAGAAATACTTGAAAATACACATTACTTGTCATTAAACAATTTTTGACCTTAGATATCAGAATTTGCATTGTATATGACCGATTGTACCCTTGTGGTCTAGATTTAAGGTTTAAATACAGGTCTAATCGAGATTTGAACTCGGATCGCTAGATTCAGAGTACAGAGTGCTAACCATTACACTATGGAACCGCTGCGGAACAACCAGCAGAGGAATGGCTGTAACATCCTCAGCTCCCAGGTGTAAAAGCCCCTACTGCTGACAACCCCTGGACAGCAAAGCGTTCTCCACGTTCTGATTGCGCACAATCCTACAACAACATCCATTTCTCGAGTTTATATCCAAAAAATGTGACGTTTCATTTCTTGGTTCATACTGGCAGCTGGCAGCAGGTCTGGAGAACTGCACAATCAGCACCCAACCGTGCGCCACAAACACTGCTCACATTGAAATAATAAGACACATGTTCATTGACTATATATGTATTACACATGTAGATTTAGAAACTGTTTTAATAACATCGGTATTGCTAATTTAAAATAATAAGCATGTTCTTAAAAACTAAACACGTTGCATCTTTACAAGTGAAAATACACTTTCAAATACAAATTCCTCCATTTAACCCTCATAAGGACACGACCGGACCCCAGCAATAAAACAACATATAACTAAAAAGTGGAGTAAATGAATGAATAAAAATGTGTATAGGAACACTTTATTTTGCTTTTTCTTTACTTCTAGCCATCGTTTGGCATAATGTGTTGTTTATGCTAAGCAAAATGGATAAGACGCCCAGTGCGCACAGCTGTCTCCTAGCAAGTGAAGGCACCACTGTATTCTGGACGCTGTAGTTTATTCTCGGAACATGACACCTGGGCATGTTAGATATCAGGGGAAATCGCGGAGCCTCCTCTTTCGTTTGGTATGTGGACTGCGTGCCTAGCCCTTTCCGTTTTTGAGTTACAGGCACTTGAACGCACCTACCGATTTGCTGCGCGTCACAGCACTGGAGCACTGAATGAGAGGCTGCATAGGATAATTCCGTGTCCTTTTTAGTTGGTACTTATTGTGTTAACTGTGTGATTGTGTAGAGGGGGGTCATTAGACTAGAGCTGTCCTCTTGCTTGTAACGAGCAATTGTAAACTCCTTTTCTGCTGTCTGAGAAGAAGATAATGCCAAAAGGGGTTGCGAATCAATGTGCACAGTCTCTGTAATAATATAAAGGGTGCGCTTTTAATTGAATGCAGTCGGGCCACAGCCAAGAATTAGGCATATCTACATCTGATTAATGAAGAGTAAGAGAGTGGTTTTAATCGGAATAATAATAGGCATAAAAAGAACTTCCCTGACCGCGAATCGAACCCGGGCCGCGGCGGTGAGAGCGCCGAATCCTAACCACTAGACCACCAGGGACGTTGCTGGTGGAGTCTGTACGGCTGGCCAGTAATTTTTTTGCTATCAACGCTGAAGCATCGAAAACGGAACAGCCCCCAGGCCCTGCGCAATTGTTACAGGTGTCACTAGGACAAGTTATTTCTTAGCAGACGCCCTTATCCAGTTCGTAATACCGGGGTAGCAACACCGTGGAAATGCAGATAAGGAAGTCAGCCAATAAATCTTGAAAGGGATTAATTTAATTATTAAAACAATCAGATTCAAATATACTAAAATGGCCAAGCACACATATAAAACATAAAAACGAAATATTGGTCGCAATAACAATATTATTTGGATCAATAGCAGTAGTATTCACAATGATTATCACAATTCAAATATAGATTTAGCTACAGCAATAGCAACAACAATGGACAAATAGCTATATCCATAACAGCAGTAGCTATCACAACTTAAATATAGTGCAAGACAGCAGGGAGGGGGTTAAAGAAAAACATGTGCGGAATGCACATTTGTTTGGTTAATTGTGTTTTGCTTTATTGTTTGATTGTGTTACTTTATTGTTTAATTTAATTTGTTAATTGAACAAAATAAAAGAACATCGGCTAAGCAATCCAAATTGTTGAAAGCAGGGCGATGCAACAAGCACACACACAGCAGCAAAAGATTGCACACTTAACTTAGCGAGGGGGAGGTATATTCGCCTCTTCCCCTCTAAATGCTCAATCCGCCTTGAACAGCGTACTCAACGCTCTCCCTCTCAGTTGCTTCCGGAGTTGGCTCTCTCAGCGGCAGCGACCTGCTGTACAATTCCCTTGGTCAGCTCCCTCAGGTGTGGGCCCGTCTTTATTCCTTCAGTTTTTAATTACTTTCTGGTTTACTTTAGTTTTGTTTCGTTTCGTTTCTGTCTCCTCGCATTTCTCTCTTCTGTATTCACGTCTCTGTCCCTGCAGCTCTCTCAATCTGTCCGTCTCTTAAAACCCTTTAGTTAATTAAAAATAATAAGACCCACGTGTGGAATGCGCTTCAAAAGCGACACATTAATTGTCAATTAGGTGGAGAGGCAGTGCAGGTGTAACAAGGGTAGCTTAAGCTAAATATATGGATGCTGACATGTTGGGAAGCAGTACAGGACCTTCGTTGTAGGCAGCATAGTTTAATGCTGTATTAATAGTTACCAGCCTATCGTTCTAATTCCAGGTCTGGTTTTCTTTACGACCCCGTAGCTAGCTGGAGGGTGCGAGATCTCACTTAGGGGATCTCGCGAGAATGTTAATGTAGAAGCTACGTGCAGTGTTTTCCTGTACTTTGTTGTTATGAGAAGCCCTGTTAAACGTCCCTCCTGATGTGTTTTAATTGCAGGAGGACAAAATAAAGAGCCATTGAACTGACCAGCAAGCTTGGGAGTATCGTGTTAAACCAATCTACACACTTTTACACAACGCAGCCAGGCCCAGGAGTACTGCATGATAGACAGCCTGTAAAGTAGCCACCAACCTGACTTGACAGTAGTTTATATTTAAAGGGGAATTTTAGAGTAGAATAGCCCCATTTTGCTACACCTTGTTTAGCCAGTAGGTGTATATATATATATATATATATATATATATATATATATATATATATATATATATATATATATATATAACTCAGCCAGCTATATAATCGACCCCAAGTAAGGATTACGTATTTAAGTGAACCCTGTTCACTGATATAGTCACATTACTGAGGAGGGGTTACATTTTTTTCTCTGGTGCCGTGACTCGGATAGCTGGCACTATAGTTATTAGGGGTTAGTAATAGTTTATTAAATAAATAAATAAATAACATAATAATAAATAAATAAATATATACATATATAGAAATAAATAAATAAATAATTTTATTTATGGAGCCATCCCAGTCCACCTCCACCCGGCCAAAGATGTTCACCCCAGCGAGACAGGAACTACTGGCAGCACCATATGCAGATTACTCAGTAACCATGGAGATGCCGCAGGGACAAGGACCTTTACCTTATTCCAAACACATGACCCCTCCTGCCCATGGAGGAGCAGTCATGCCCTACACGAGCCAAGGGCCAAGCCATCTGGGCATCTGGGGAGCCCTGCCACCACTATACACCAAGTAAAGGGCGTCCCGATCTTTAGCGGGGGGGCGGACTGCCGACTGGATATCGAAGATTGGATTAAGGATGTCCAATATTTGTTAGAAGCCTCCTCTGTTCCCTCCACACTGCAGTTCTCCACCATTGTGAGGCACTTGGGGGGTGGCGCAAGAAATTTGGTCCTGAACCTGCCCCTAAATGAGCAGTATATGGCCAGGGTCTTCGAAGAGTTGAGGGTGGAAAATAGCGATTGCCATTTGTCTTTCGACCCAATGGCAGATTTCTACGAGAGGCGGCAGAGACCCCAGGAGACAGCCACTGAGTATGCGATCGAATTAGAAGCTCTGCTGCACACCATTGAAGAAAGGATCTATCACAACCGCCCCTTTCCAGACCAGGACTATAAGCTTACCCAGCAGTTTATGAGGGACGTGAAAGATAGGGAAGCCAGAGAAAGGATAGCCCCGATGCGGCCCCGGTATATGAAGTTCAGGGAGCTTCAGGCAGAACTGCGACAGTTGACACGGGAAAGGATGTCTTTGGGGGCAGCAACAAACATCGTAACGCTCAGTGCTTACCCCAGATGACTAAGGAGGCTGGCCCTGCCCGGGGGCAGTCCACTACTCCCGCCCCGGAGGCTGGGCTATCGCAGGAGCAGGCTATCCTGAACCTCTCGGCTCTTGTTCAAGAGATGGCGGCCAACCAGCGGAAACTTGAAGACAAGATAGGAGGATGGGAGAAGAATTGCGCCACCAACATGGCTTATCCGACTAGAGGAGGGAGGGGCTACCCCCGAACACCTCCTTACCCCGGGGCTGGAAGGCCTAATGAGCCACTGGTGTGTTTTAACTGTGGACAGGAGGGCCATATCAAGAGAGGCTGCCGTAACCCAACAGTGCCGACCCATCCAAAGGGGGCCAGCACTGTAGATCCCCCGCCTTTAAACTAGTTCCTCCCCCTAGTGCGGAGCGGGTAGAGGGGGCGACAAACTTAGGAAGCTCCAGCACCTGGACAACAGAGGCTATACGGCGGCTGTCAGCTAAAGGGAGCCCATGGAAGGAAAAAAGAAACCCTGTGCACACTCTTGTTGGTCCAACAAACGAAGACCACATCCGGGTGTGTGGCGTAACTTGCACTGCCCTGATTGACTCTGGGTCGCAGATAACATCTGTGACTGAAGACTTCTGGCAAAGGCATCCCGAGTTAAGGTCACGGAAGCCTGAAGAGGTCAACGTAGATATCGAGGGAGCAGGCGGCCAGAAGGTACCCCACAAAGGAGTCCTAAAAGTGGACATATCATTTTTGGGCCAAGTTTACCAGGGAGTTCCAGCGTTTGTCGTACCACCCACCCCATATAGGAAGGATGTCCCTGTCCTCCTGGGCACAAACGTAATTAGAGCTAGTAAAGAAGACCTAATGAAGCGCTGGGGTTGGGGATTCTCCCACAAGGTGAAAGAGAAGTCTGCGGCCTGGCATGCAGCGTATCAAAGGGTTACTGCACGAAGAGCATCTTGCCACCAGCACCGGGTGGGTTGTGCCCATTACATGGGGAGTAAAGCATTAACCATAGGACCTGGACAGCAGATGGATGTACCAGTTCACGGCCCTTGGTCGACAGGGTGGAGCCCATACACTGTGCTCCTCGAAGGCACACAGGACTGCCTCCTCCCCGATGGCCTGGGGGTGGGAAGGTCAGTGACAGATGTAAAAAATGGGAAAACCATAGTCTGTGTGTACAACCTGGAACGATGGCCTGTAGAGGTGAAAAGAGGCTGCCGGCTTGCAGAAATGTCATTGGTGGAGCAAATAATGCCCATGGAACATTCAACTAGTTGTGCCCAAAGGAAATGTAACCCCGACGGAAGCCACGATGGAAGACCAAACCCTACCTGAGGTGAGCTTGGATGAGGCGGCCAATCAGAATGAGACCCAAGTACAGAAATTAAAGGAACTACTTCGTCGACATTCTGACGTGTTCTCCAAGAGCGATCTGGATCTTGGATGCACCTCTACGGTGCAGCACAAAATACCATTAGTCGACACCAAACTGTTCTGACAGCTTTATAGAAGGATACCGCCGGCGCAGTATCACGACGTCCGCAAACACCTCCAGGCCATGGAAGCAGCAGGGGCAATCAGCCCTAGCAAGAGCCCGTATGCTTCTCCGATCGTGGTAGCCCAAAAGAAAGATGGCTTGATCCGCCTATGCATGGACTACAGGCAGCTGAACTCAAAGACGGTGCGGGATGCCTTCCCACTGCCCCGGATCGAAGAAGCCCTGGACGCATTGGGCGGAGCAAAGTTCTTTACCACCCTAGACCTCACAGCAGGCTACTGGCAAGCTGAGGAGGCAGAACACGATCGCTACAAGACAGCCTTTACGACTCCAATGGGCCTCTATGAGTGCAATCGAATGCCCTTTAGACTTCAGAATGCCCAGGCTACCTTCCAGAGGTTTATGACCAGTTGTTTGGGGGACAAGAATTTTTCCACCCTCTTACTATACTTAGATGACATCATAATCTTCAGCCAAACATTTGAGGAACACCTTGAAAGGTTGGAGAGAGTTTTCTGTTGTCTGAAGGAACATGGACTAAAACTTAAGCCGAAGAAATGCCATCTTCTTCGGACCCAAGTCCGGTACCTGGGGTACGTTGTGTCCGAGAGAGGGATAGCCACTGACCCTGAAAAGGTGCGCCAAGTACAGGACTGGAAGAACCCCGCCAACTGGAAAGAAGTGTTGCAGTTCCTGGGGTTCGCTGGGTACTACCGGCGGTTCATTAGAGGCTTTTCGCAGCTGGCAGATCCCTTATTCAAACTCACTGGGGGGCCCCAAAAGGGGAAGAAGAAAGCTCGAAGACCGTTGAACTGGCCACCAGATTTCGATTGGACTGAAGACTGTGAAAAGGCTTTCAGGGCCCTAAGAGAGCGGCTCACCACCACCCCGGTCCTGGGTTATGCCAACTATAATCTGCCGTTTCTTCTGCAGACTGACGCGTCATTAGAAGGGTTAGGGGCAGTCCTCACTCAAGTCCAAGACGGTAAAGAGAGGGTGATTTCGTTTGCCGCCCGCCGCCTGTCAGCTGCAGAACGAAGGTACCCGGCCCACAAGCTAGAGTTTCTAGCTTTAAAGTGGGCAATGGCAGAGAAATTCAAGGACTACCTCTATGGACACAAATTTACAGCTCAGACCGACAACAACCTTTTGCCGTACGTGACCAGCTCCGCCAAATTAGATGAAAGAAAGAGAGTCCAACGGTACGACTGCTACTAAAACAATGGGACCGGCTGGTAATAAAAGATGGAGTGTTATTCCGCAAATCCCATAGTCCAGAGGGGAATGAGGTGTTGAGGATAGTCCTACCGGAGAGTATGAAGGATGAGGTAATCAGGAAGCTTCACAATGAGATGGGGCATCCCGGAGTCGAGAGAACAACTGACCTGGTTCGAGCACGGGGGTACTGGCCCCAAATGTACACCGCCATCAAGCAGTGGTGCGAGGGCTGTGAACGTTGCTGCTTGCTCAAGGTGTCTGCACCAACCTCCATCCACACCAGCAGGCCACTGGAACTTGTATGCATCGATTTCCTGACCCTAGAGCGGTCCCGAGGAGGATACGAGCATATCCTGGTAGTGACTGACCATTTTACCAGGTACGCTCAAGCCTATCCAACGAAAGACCAGAGAGCCTCCACGGTTGCCCAAGTCTTATGGAAGAGGTATATCTGCCACTACGGGATCCCAGAGAGGATACATGCAGACCAGGGCAGAAACTTCGAGAGTGATCTCATCCGGCAGCTGTGCAAAGTCATGGGTATAGTGCGCAGTAGAACAACGCCTTACCACCCCCAGGGAAACAGGACCACCGAACGGTTCAACCGCACCCTCGTGAACATGTTGGGCACTTTAAAACCAGAGCAGAAGTTGGACTGGAAGGACCACATTGAGGCATTGACTCATGCCTATAATTGCACTAGGCATGAGTCCACTCTGTACACTCCGTTCCCGCTCATGTTTGGGAGACACCCCAGACTGCCTATCAACCTTATACTTGATACCAGGTCATCCGAGGAAGAATTGGGTTATGAAGACTACGTTGTGCAGTTCCAGAATGCACTACAAGAAGCATACCACCTAGCATCACTTCACTCCCGTAAAGCTAAAGCTGACCAGAAGAGAAAATACGATGAGAAGGCAATGGAGATCTATTTTCGGCCAGGGGACCGAGTCCTGGTAGCTAATAAGAGCCAGCGGGGTAAGCAGAAGCTTGGGGACAAGTGGGAAAGGAGGCCTCATATAGTAGTGAGGAAGCAGGAAGACCTACCAGTGTATACGCTGAGGCCAGAAGATGGTGGCGAAGAACGCACATTACACCAGAATCTCCTAAAACCTTGCACATTCGTCCCAGAGTTATCTGAAGGAGCCACCACCAGCAGCCAGCCACTCCATCAACAGTCAACCAACAGCGATTCGGAGAGTGAGAGGTCGGACTGGGATGGGGAGGATAGCCGGGGGGGGATGTTGGAAACCATACGGAGGCCTCAGGCAGGGCAAGAGTTAGTGAAGGTTGCCCTGTAGATAGGGAGAGCTTCAACAGCCGTACCACTAGTGATCAGTCCCCTGACAGAGTAGGCCCCTCAGAAAATATATTCAGGGATAATGATAGGGACTGGACTGAGACACACGAACATGATTGGGAGGTTTCAGCAGAGGACGATGAACCAGACAACCACACCGAGCAAACTCAACCCCTCCCAAAACGGATGCAGCGGGTGCGTCGGGCACCAAATAGACTGTCCTTGGAAAGCCATGTTATAGACCCTAATCTCCTGGAGTACCACAGCAAGATTGCCCGAGGGAGAGAGATTTCGGAACTGCACAAGGAATAGAAGGGACTGAATTAGTTTAAGCTGGAGAAAATTATCGAGGCTACATGTTATGTAAAATATATTGTGTAAATGACTAAGCCGTCATTCTGTAAACCTGGGGAGGGTGTAACAAGGGTAGCTTAAGCTAAATATATGGATGCTGACATGTTGGGAAGCAGTACAGGACCTTTGTTGTAGGCAGCATAGTTTAATGCTGTATTAATAGTTACCAGCCTATCGTTCTAATTCCAGGTCTGGTTTTCTTTACGACCCCGTAGCTAGCTGGAGGGTGTGAGATCTCACTTAGGGGATCTCGCGAGAATGTTAATGTAGAAGCTACGTGCAGTGTTTTCCTGTACTGTGTTGTTATGAGAAGCCCTGTTAAACGTCCCTCCTGATGTGTTTTAATTGCAGGAGGACAAAATAAAGAGCCATTGAACTGACCAGCAAGCTTGGGAGTATCGTGTTAAACCAATCTACACACTTTTACACAACGCAGAGCATCTGAATGGGTGGAGCCAGGCCCAGGAGTACTGCATGATAGACAGCCTGTAAAGTAGCCACCAACCTGACTTGACAGTAGTTTATATTTAAAGGGGAATTTTAGAGTAGAATAGCCCCAGTTTGCTACACCTTGTTTAGCCAGTAGGTATATATATATATATATATATATATATATATATATATAACTCAGCAAGCTATATAATCGACCCCAAGTAAGGCTTACGTATTTAAGTGAACCCTGTTCACTGATATAGTCAGATTAATGAGGAGGGGTTACACAGGCAAGTGCCGTGATTCAAAATTAGTGCAAATAAACAAAAGAAAACACACAATCAATCATAAATCGTGCAGTGAAAATACAAAATCATATCGTGATTTAAATAAAAAAACAAGCACACATGTATATAAACACAAAATAAAAAAATAATAAAGTGTAAATGCACACCTGCAACACAATGACAGACAATGAATCATAATAAACTGCCATAATAAACTGTGCTCCTTAGGACAGATTAGACGGCTTCAACACTCGTGCTGTGAATAGTGAGTGTTTCATCCTCTTTTGTTTGAGCAACTGGTTTTTGGGGACGAGGTGGCCGAGTGGTTAAGGCGATGGACTGCTCATCCATTGTGCTCTGCACGCGTGGGTTCGAATCCCATCCTCGTCGCAGCTTTTGTTTTTTATTTTATTTTATTACTGTTTCTCCTTCTCTTTTGACAAAAGTGTTTATCCTGCTTCTATAGGACAGTATTGGTCTGTGTTGGAGATGCTCCCCAACAGTAACAAAACGTAACACAAACACAGCCTAAACTTTGCTGAAAAATAGTATAACCAACGGCACCGCTGGGATTTGAACCCAGGATCTCCTGTTAACTAGGCAGGCGCTTTAACCATCTAAGCCACAGCGCCCTGCAACACGCAAGAAAATGTGTCATAGACCTGTGAAATGAAATGTATCAGGGACATTATTGGCTTGACTACTGTCGTTCTCTACTACTATGCACGACTGTAAAATTAAGCGAGCGACATTTCTGAAATTAATCCGAAACACTCAGCTATCGGAATCTGCATTGTATTTTATATGACTGATTGTATTCTTGTGGTCTAGACATATGACATTTGGTAGTTCACATGATCAAAACATAAGATTAAATTCAGATCCCACCGCAATTTGTACTTGGCTCGCTGGATTCAGAGTCCAGAGTGCTAACCATTACACCATGGAACTGCTGCTGAGCACCCTGGAGATGAATGGCTGTATCATCCTCAGCTCCCAGGTGTAAAATCCCCTACTGCTGACAACCCCTGGACCGCAAGGCGTTCTCCCCCGTTCTGATTGCACACAATCCTTCAACAACATCCATTTCTCCAGTTTGAATCCAAAATGCAACGTTTCATTTCTTGGTTCATACTGGCAGCAGGTCTGGAGAACTGCACAATCAGCACCCAACCGTGCGCCACAAGCACTGCTCACATTGAAATAAGACGACACATGTTCATTGACAATATATGTATTACACATGCATGTTTAGAAACGGTTTTAATAACATAAATATTGCTAATTTAAAATAAGAAACATTTGCTTAAAACTTAAACATGTTGCATCTTTACAAGTGAAAATACATTTTCAAATTCAAATTCCTCCATTTAACCCATATAAGGTACTGTACTGCTCTCTTGATTGCCTACTACAGCCCTCGAGCCTGTATATCCAGCCTGTTGTATGCTATGTGCTACCCTGGGTTATGTTGACTACACCTCTCTGTGCTTCAGCGCCCTCGGTGCTGAGGTGTTCCATGCCTTGGTGCTTAGATGTTCCATGCTTTGGTGCTTAGATGTTCCATGCCTCGGTGCTTAGATGTTCCATGCTTTGGTGCATAGATGTTCCATGCCTCGGTGCTTAGATGTTCAATGCCTCGGTGCTTAGATGTTCCATGCCTCGGTGCTTAGATGTTCCATGCTTTGGTGCATAGATGTTCCATGCCTCGGTGCTTAGATGTTCCATGCTTTGGTGCATAGATGTTCCATGCCTCGGTGCTTAGATGTTCAATGCCTCGGTGCTTAGATGTTCTATGCCTTGGTGCTTACATGTTCCATGTTTTGGTGCTTAGATGTTCCATGCCTCGGTGCTTAGATGTTCCATGCTTTGGTGCTTAGATGTTCCATGCCTCGGTGCTTAGATGTTCCATGCCTCGGTGCTTAGATGTTCCATGCCTCAGTGCTTAGTGCCCCAGCATGTCAATAACACCTACACTCGTTGTTCCGATTCTTTGGAATACACAGGTCTACACCCTCCAGTGTTTAAAAAACGCCTTTGGGAAGGAGCAGTGGCCCACACAGCGATTGTGACGAGCATCTGTTGAGGCTGGGTCTCACCCTTAACGATGCCAGAGCCAATTAATATCGATGCAAAGTACGGTCTACTTGAGTCTCTGGCTGGATTACCTTACGATGTGAGCCTACCTGTCGGACGTAGCTGCCATTCGCAACTGTCTGGCCCTGTTCAACAAGGGTTCACAGTACAATTGGTGTTGTGTTAAAAACTATTGGGTCTGATGGCTGTGGCCTCATCAGCCACGCAACTGGGGTTACTCCACATGCGCCTGATCCAAGTGTGGCTCAGTGCCTTTCGGCTACACCCCAAGCGCGACAGACACCGTCGGCTGACCGTGTCATGCCTATGCTGGGAAGCCCTACGCTGGTGGAGGCAAGCCTCTCACCTGAGCGAAGACGTAAGTATGGGAGTGATACAAAACCGTCAATCGGTGATGACTGGTGCATCCAACTCTGGTTGGGGGGCGATCTGGGCAGGCAGAGGAGTCCGCGGACCCTGGTTGGGTTGCTGGACATCCCTTGCACATAAATGCGTGGGAGCTGACAGCAGTCCAACTTGCGCTTCAACATTTCCTTCCTGTGCTCCAGAACAGACCCCTGGGTTACACCGCACAGCCTTTCGGCTGTTGATCTGGGCACAGAGGCACTTACTTTCCCTCCAGGCTATCCATCTCCCGGGAATGGTGAACTGGGCAGCGGACCTCCTCTCCAGGGAAGGTCTTCAACCATCAGAATGGCAACTGCCCAAGTCGATCTCTTTGCCACGACAGAGACAACCCATTGCCCCTGTGGTTCTCCCTCCTCATCTGCAGAGGTCCACTGGGCGTCGACGTCCTAAACCACGAGTGGCCCAAAGCGTTTTTGTACACTTTCCTGCCAATACCCCTGCTCCCTGCCTTCCTCCAGAAGGTCAGGAGAGACAAGGCAACAGTTCTCCTAGTGGCCCCCAGATGGTCCAGGAGATTCTCCTTTTTGAACCTCTGCCAGCTGCTGCAGGGCCAGCCCTGGGAGATCCTGCTGCGCATGGATCTCCTCAGCTAGGCACAAGGCACCCTCTGGCACCCAGAACCGGGCAGATTCCAACTGTGGGTCTGGCCCCTGAACTGGACCATCTGTCCGCCTTAGGGCTCTCAGACGCAGTTGTCAGTACACTGCAGAATGCTAGGGATTCCTCCACTGAAGCGTTGCACACCTATAAGTGGAAGTATTTTCAAAATTGGTGCTTGACCAGAGGTCATGACCCCAATTATTGACCTATAGCAACTATTTTGCAGATCTGCAAGATCTGTTAGAGGCGAGTCGATCCACCTCTACATTGAAAGTGTACCTAGCAGCCATATCTGCATGCCATGTCCCCATTGATTCAGTCTCACGGGCGCTCATATACTCGAGACCCGTTTTTTGAAGGGTGCTCGGCGGATACGCCCTACAAGGAGGGTCGTTCTCCCCGAATGGAGCCTTGATATTGTACTGGAGGCTCTCACGAAGGCCCCGTCTGAGCCCATACACTCCCATACAAGACAGCCTTCCTCTTGGCTATGTACAAACCCTGCTTTCCTCCCTACAGTGATCACAGCCTTCCACATGAATCAGTCTGATTGAACTTCCTCTGCCCAGTGCAGGCATTGAGGTGTTACGTGGATAGGACAAAAGCTCTGTGTCATTCTGATCAGCTCTTTGTCTGTCACGGTATATGGACCCAAGGACAAACCCTCTAGAAGCAGCGACTGTCGCACTGGATTGTGGACACAGTCTGGACTGTGTATCATAGTGCTGACTTGCTCCCACCTGGGAGGGTAGTGTCTCATTCTACCAGAGGGTTGGCTACATGTTGGGCCCTTTTCAGAGGGGCCTTGCTGTCCGATATCTGTATTGCGGCTAGTTGAGCTACGCCGCATACTTTCTCTAGGTTCTATTGCCTTAATGTGACAGATCCTTCCTTGCCTTCAGTAGGCACGAGGGTCCTTGAGGTTGCACGCTCGCACCGCTAACCTTGGGTTATGCGGTTCTGACGCGTCCCTCGCATGCTGCCATTCTGTCTCCCTCGCGACTGCTCTGGTATACTTTCCCATAAGTATGTTGTTGGTCGTCTTCGAATTGAAAGAGAACGTTAGTTTACTTACCGTAACCCTGGTTCCCTGAATGAGAAGACGACCAACAAATCTTGCGAGATCACATCGGTCGCCCTCACAGGTTTGATGAAAAAAGAGAAATGGCTTCTGTGGACTTACTATTTTGATCGCTCCCTAAGCGGGTCCAAGGACGTCACCCTAGGAAGGGGCCTATCGGCAGCTCTGATATAAAGAGCTCAGTAAATACCGACCAATAGGCAGGCATATGCCATAAGTATGTTGTTGGTCGTCTTCTCTTTCAGGGAACCAGAGTTACGGTAAGTAACCTAACAGTTTATTTAAAAGAAAGGGTTGCTGGTAAATGTATTGGTTGGGTTATGTAGCACAGGTGATTATTTGTATTATAGTGTTGGTTTAAGTGTGATCTGGAAAGGAGGTCTCTGCCAGACAGCTTGTGAGAATGTGTGGTCGGCAGTTAGTGATTATTTACAAAATTGACTGTCGGCCACGCAAATTAAAACTCTTGTGCAAAGTGTGGTCATCTCCAGATTAAAGAATGTATTACTAATCTGGAGACCACATGTATAAAAACCTACAGCTTTTTGTGTTTAAGGTGGGTGTTCAGAGTGGAGAATGAGAATGTTAGAGGTAAAGAAGTAAAACTAAAGTAAAAAGTAAAAACAATTGCTACGCCTGCTGGAAGGACGGTGCTTGTGTGGTGGCAGGGTTTGTGTTTGGGATTTCATTTTTGTATGCACTTTTATTTTGCTCTGTGAGCGTTGTTTTTGTTTAATAATTCTATTTAAAATAAAACCGCACACCAGCGTTTTCACCCGTAGTACCTGTGTTTGTGTCTCTGTCAGCCTCCTGGTCTGGGGACGTCACGACTCAGCCGTCCTGCCACACCAGTATTTGTGATTTCTCAGAAAACTGTAAAAACAAATATAACCAGGTATATAGTAACACATTTGCTATTGAATGCCTATGATGCAGAACCAACTGAAGTTACATTCAGCTCCTTCTCTGATAATATTTTAAGATATGTGCTTGTTTGTGATGAATGGATGTCAGTGCTAAGGGTAAGCATGTAATTACTTTTGAATTACACTTGTTATCCTGATTGCACTTGTCGTACCCTGAACACCACAAAATCATTTGAAACACTCATTTGTGTTTTCAGCAGATCCTAAGCAGGATGATATTTTTTGTGATTTATAATAAACTAATAATTCCTACGTTTCAGAGCCTAAAGAAACCATATTGTTCTCTATAGAGTGCCTTTCAGGTGTCTTTCTTTTCTAAGACTATACACAGCATGGTATGGAGAGTATGGAAAGAATGGAGAAATGCTTCTCTGATAATAATCTCGGATTTGGATACAGTGAATCCTGCATGCAAATTGTCGACAAGCAGTGTTGTCAGTTTTTGCACAGTGTTTTGCTAAACCTGCATCACCGTGTAGGGCACAGAGATATGTTGCTGAGTTCTAAGGGATTAACATTTGACAGAACTTTGGCTAAAGACCTGGTCACACGGGCAACTTTTATCGATGGTAACAAGAGGAACACATTTGTTGCCTTCATGTTGCCTTGCAGTTTACAGTGATTGTTAAACATATGATATACAGTGTAAATAAAGTATTTTTAAACTATATTGTTGTTGTAGCTGTTATCATGTTATTACGAAGAAGTTTTTATTATTTAAATCATAGATAGTTTAGGAAAAATGACCTAATCAAACAAAAAAATAATGTAAACTCAATACAAGGAAGTGTAAAGTGAAAGACGCAGTGCAGTCATTGGTAGTTTGTGCATTGAGCTGTACAGAGTCTCATCACTGTGGGGTTCAGGGTGCAGTCTCATTGAGCTTTACAGAGTCTCATCACTGTGGGGTTCAGGGTGCAGTCTCATTGAGCTGTACAGAGTCTCATCACTGTAGGGTTCAGGGTGCAGTCTCATTGAGCTGTACAGAGTCTCATCATTGTGGGGTTCAGGGGGGGGTGATGGCATTTCCAAATGTTTCACCTGTGGACATAAAGCAATATGATGTAATTAAATACTGTTGAAGAAGCAGAATGAACAGTGTTTACACATCATTAACAGGCAAGCAAGGGTACTGATCTCTACTGTAAGGAGGGGGGGACAAAATGTGTGACAATTTAGGAAAATAAGGCGTGACATCACGACACATAAACACAGATGGCGAGTATTGAAATGGTAATAGCGATAAGAAATGTTTTAATGTGTATTTTAACTATAAACTAATCTGCTTTAGAAACGCTTTGTTTAATCGTATTGTTACTTGACAAATTAGAGCGATTTAATAACTATGTCATTTAGATGGAAAAACAAACATTTCGACACAAATATATTTATGAAGTAATAAGGTCATTCACCTAATATTTTCCAAATAGGTTTTTTCTTATGTCTGATCTGGAATAGAATTCCTTTTCCAATTCAGGCAGATTGATGTCATCCAGAATGTCTTGGTGTGTGTGACAAACTGCTACAAATCCTACCTTACTAACTTCTGGCAATTTTTCACTGCTACTTCCACTCTATTTTTTTTTTTGAATATCCATTTCTAAACTTAAACCCGTAACACCATTATTGTATGCATCGACTAAGCAATGACATGCGTGCAAGCAATGCTGCGTGTCACGCTCACAGGACCAGTTCATTGTGTAAAATAAGGAGGGGTGGACAATCTGGTGCATTCCAGTCCCAACAAAACAAGCTACCCATATTTTGTTTAAGTATTTTGAATCATAAAACCGTTTAAAAATATTGTTGGGGTCATGAAAGTGGGGGGGGGGGGACAAATACATGTACTGTCCCCCCCCATTGCAAAGAGTGGGTGGGACTTGACCCCCAACCCCCATCCCCCATCCCCATCCCCCATCCCCCCCATGATCTGCTCCTATGCAGGCAAGTAAGTCAACCGATGTATTGATCTTTTTAAATAGTGGGGGGATGAACTTACCTGACACTACCATGATAACAATAAAATCATGAAAAACATTTCCACGAGTTCAGTGCTTCTGACTCAAGAATAACAAGGCTTTGTTGCTTCAACACATTCACAACCTTGACAATGTGGGCAGCCTGTGTGTCCCAATTATTTTTGCAGCGTTACATCATAGGGGCATGAATCAGCTATACAATGAGATTAAACATCAACTTCAATGCACTACACTGGTAGAGCACTGTCAGAATATGAATACTTACTCAAGAAGAACTGGGAATTGTGAATATTGCTGTCGAACAATGTAACCAAACATTATTGTAATTCAAATGGATGTAGTTATTATTTTACTTTACATTTCTTTCTCAAATATACAAACTGTAATAATAATAATAATAATAATAATAATAATAATAATAATAATAATAATAATAATAATAATAACAAACCAAATGAAAGATGCCTTAATGCATTACAATGTGCTATTCATTATAGTAACATATTCTCAAACTATTCAAAATATTTTGCATAAGATTTATGTTTGATTCTTAAATGTTTTTGCATTTCTTGACGTAGGTGTCAGTCTGGCACTACCATTGCAATGGCAATGATGGAAAAATCCAGAACGGTCCTGGCCATTGATTCAAAGACTCTTCTGCCCTTTGGTTTCTGTTGTAGAAGAGGGAAGTCTCATTCAGCGCATTGGAAATTCAGAGCACACCACCTTAACTTTATGAACAAGTTTGTTTCATGGCACAACATCGCCACCTCCTGGTAAAATATATCAGTTTGTAAAGAACAGCTTATGTTTCAATGTCAGGTAGTTTTTGTACAGTGCTGGATGGGTTTCTGTCACTGTGGGACTCAGGGCGCAGTAGTACATGGCTGCGTCAGTCACTTCAGTGTCTATCAGCTTCAGAAACACGTGTTTATTGTCTTTATCAACCTCTGCTGAGATTCGGTGTTCTTCCTCGTTTGCTTTAGATACAGTCCCCGTTTCAAGGATCATCACCAGGTACTCCAAAGCCTGTCCGGGATACTGGCGATACCATTGTAAATTCTGCACAGCACCCGTGTAGCTGCACTGGAGGGTCACATTATCTCCTTGTTTAACATTTTCCACACCGGATATTGGAGTAATTGTGTTTCCAAAACTCCCTTCTGTAGAAATAAAATAAAGAAAAAAAGTCTAAAGTGTAATCTTCAAGCTATGCCTTTCCAACACTGCACTTCTATAAATCAGAATGGGCAATTATTATTTATTTTATAGGAGGCTGTGTGGTCCAGTGGTTAAAGAAAAGGGCTTGTAACCAGAAGGTCCCCGGTTCAAATCCCACCTCAACTGTGTGACCCTGAGCAAGTCACTTAATCTCCTTGTGCTCCGTCTTTCGGGTGAGACGTAATTGTAAGTGACTCTGCAGCTGATGCATAGTTCACACACCCTAGTCTCTGTAAGTCGCCTTGGATAAAGGCGTCTGCTAAATAAACTAATAATAATAATTTACTCCGCAAAGCCATTCGTGTTGTAATATTGAAGGTACACAATTAAACAAGAAGCTTTATAAGTACCTTCATTTAATGTCTTGCTTGGTAATCATACTTACCTAATAGAAGTGTACAGAGCAGTAAAGTGATCAGCGCCATTCTCACCCGTGACAATACCAGAGGATCTGTGACAGCCCTCCCCAATGCGCGAGGATCGGAAGCGCTCTGTGGACACAGTGCTCTCAACTGTGTATGATGTCACATTGAAGGCGTGTCAGACAGTTTGAGGTCACACCAGTACAAGCAAAAGCAGGCGGATTACTACCACCAGCTGCTGATATGCTTTACAACTTTTTTATATTACACTGTTGTGGAATTACTTTTGAAAAACAAATGCATCAGAAAGAGAGACAGTCTTTTAAAGGGAGCTGCATACCAGAATGCACACAGTGATGCACAAACGATTTCCTCACCATGTAATCTGTATACCTCTCTATTTGTCTCTGGTTTGTTTGCAAACGACCGTCCCAATAACAAATGCAAACCAAAAAAAAAAAATTAATGATCAAAATATTGACATAAAAGAAAACGAATCTAAAACAATAGGAGCCCCACTATGACTATAGGAGGCTGTGTGGTCCAATGGTTAAAGAAAAGGGCATGTAACCAGGAGGTCCCCGGTTCAAATCCCAGCTCAGCCACTGACTCATTGTGTGACCCTGAGCAAGTCACTTAACCTCCTTGTGCTCCGTTTTTCGGGTGAGACGTAATTGTAAGTGACTCTGCAGCTGATGCATAGTTCACACACCCTAGTCTCTGTAAGTCGCCTTGGATAAAGGCGTCTGCTAAATAAACAAATAATAATAATAATAATCGGCCACAGGTGTCGCTGGTACACGGTGAACCGTGGATTCCCCTGCCGACTTAAACCCTCCTTACCTGGGCGGCGCTCGGCCAATTGTGCACTACCCCTAGGAACCCCCGATCACAGTCGGCAGTGACATAGCCTGGATTCTAACCTGCGTTCTCCATGCTATAGGGTGCATCCTGCACTCCACGCGGAGAGCCTTTACTGGATGTGCCACTCTGGAATCCCAGCAGCCATATCTTAAAGTTAGTATATAAGTGCATTATGTAATCATATGGACTTACATATACCAATGTTAAGATACGGTAAATAATTTTCATGATATTAAAATGTTAATGAATACTTTATCATTTCTTATAATTCACGACTTCAAAACACTCAGAATTCCACTCTACTTCAAATATATCACATATACATATATATTTTTTCTAAAATTACCCTGCCCCAATATGACTATTGAACAATACTGTAATGCCCAACTATAAGTGGGTTCTGACAGGTAGGCAGCGAGAATAACCAGGCAGAAATAAATAAATAAATAAATAAATAAATTAAAAAAAAATAAATAATAATAATAATAATAATAATAATAATAATAATAATAACAACAACAAAAAATCCCTCTTTGACACATGACACTGTGTGCAATGCCCTTTTTTCATTTTACATTCTAAATTACTAAGAACATAAATTACAAAGACATTTTCCTAGCTTCAGCGGCAGCAACGTCCTTTGTCAAATCTGAGTATTCTAAATTCTTGGCAACTTCGCATGTGACAGTATGGCCAAATTTGACAATCTTTGAGCACAAATATGTCTTGATCAATTTCAGACAGAAGCAACTGTCACTGGAATGATCGGTCGACTACTCTGTTTTCATGCATGTACTGCAGAATTTTCACAGGACTCATACTTGCAACTACAGCGTCAGGGGTGCAAATCATTTAGAAAATTGGTGCTAAAGTGTTTTAAATATTTAGCACCAGAGAGCCTGTTGGTGCTTAATTATCCCTCCCCCCCCACCCCTTCAATGAGTTTTTATTGTTTGGTGTTACATTAAATATTTTTAACAAATTGTACCCCTATCTATCACACCCATATTTGTAATTTTTTGTAAAAAGGAAATTCTGCCACATCTCTCATCCATGGCAAGACTCATAGCAGCCTGTAATATTATTTTTTTCTTAGAAGAAATCATTCGTAAACACACATGTACTTAAAAGAGTGTATTTAATGTTGCTGGTGCTATATGAGGTACCCCAGATTTGTACCCCTGAGCATTTTGCACGCACGTAATGAACACATTAAATCTCACGGCAGTCCGGTTGAGTGCGGGGCCCGCAATGGTGGGGGTCCTAGGTGGCCGCCTCACTTGCCTTGCCCTAAGGCCAGCGCTGGTGTAGATATTCACAAACAAATTCCTCTTACTTTGTTGGGAATTGCTGGTTCAGGAGTTAAGGACAAGTGTACATATTTAGAAGAACATGATTTTATGAACAGATTTGTACATACAATGGATAATGAAATAAATTCAAATCAAATCAGTTTAGTAATACAGTTATTGTCCTTCAGGAGATCAGACAACTCAAGAGGATTCCACCAGCCAGAAATGACACATTTGATAGGAATTGATTGTTCAGGAGATCAAGACAAACACCAATATTCAGTAGAACACAAATCGATTAACAGATCTACAGTTTCAATGTGCATGGAAATTGGAATACATTGAAATTATAACAGTATACTGATAAATTATATGTGGGATTAGTGAGGTGGTCGTCCAATAGATATTTAGGACAATATGATACAAATTAGAGGCAATGTTTGTAGTAAAAATGATACAGAAGATGGACAAGCACCTAGTATTGAAGGTCATGGTGATCTCATTGAATACACATACTAATAGAGGAAACGTTTATAGTAGAACTTCCCCACTTAATATAAATTATAAGGGAAACTAAGACTTTAAAACTGAGGAAACAACTAGTGGAGAATATAAACATCTACTGTGGAGCTAAAAGACAGTACATTCACATTTCATTGATGTAAAAACATTAAAAAAAAAACTACTGGAATGTTTATTCACAGACAAGAATACTTTAAAGAAAAAGAAAGAAAAAATTGACACAATTTTAAAGCCAATGCTAAACCTTCTGTTCTTTCTTTAAAGATAATCAAAACAATTAGTAAATAAAACCGATATTGTTTTTCACATTATATTGAAAATCAATGAGTTAAAGTGGTCTCTATTTTCCATAGACTCAGCTCAATCATTATCTGTGTGCTGTGAGATAGTGTAGAGGTAGAGCAGCTTCCTTTCTCACTGTGCCTTCACCGCACAGTAATACACAGCGGCATTCTTCAGTTCAACACCTGCGATCTCAAGAACACAGGAGCCCTTTGCTTTCTCTACTACTAATGTAAAGTGTCCTTCTTCATCCTTCTGGTATTCACTGATGATCATATGTGGAGCTGTACTGGGATACTGTCTGTACCAGAACACTGTATCACTGGTAGCTATATTGCTGCAGTGGATCTGGGCTAGTGATCCCTCCACTGTCTTCAGTCCAGATGTCTGATTGAGCATTCCCAGGCAGCAGCCAGCTAAAGACACACAGAAAATCAGAGGTTTCATGACATCAGCAAACCCCTTCAAAAAGAGCAGTGCAGTATTCCAGGATAAAAGCAGAGCAAAGTGTAGTAAAACATAGTAAAAGCATTGTAACTGCAGGTAAATGCAGTAAATGCCTAGTATAAGCATGGAAAACAGCATAATCAATGCACACATTTACCATTTTTAAATAAAAACACTGATAAATATGAGAAATAAATGATGCCATACACTAAATTACCTGGAGAAATATACATTCTTGTGACAGGCTAGCTGCAGGGATGACTTCAGGCCAGAAAGAAACACACAGACAGACGGTACTGGGCTTGAAACTGAGAAGCAATGGCTGCGCTCAGTGCGTTTAATAAACAAACAAAAGGTTTTAAACAAAACAGAAGACAGGACACGGCACTTGAGGCCAAAATAAATAGACAAACAAAACGGACTAACACTTAACAAACGGTGGACGGACAGACACACAAACACGGTGAGTAGAATAAACAAACAAGTATGGTGCCTCTTGCACGCAATAGCAATTGTTATGCTTTCACTTTCTTTCTCCTCTCTCTCCCGTTCACTACTCACCGAACACCCAACCCCGAGTGAGTAAAACGTGCACCTATATATACACTGTTGTGCCGGGATTCAATTACTAATTAATTATTCACTTGAATCCCAGCACGTGAATTAATTATGTGCAACCTTGTGCTCACATATTAAATACTTTAAATGCACGTGAAGTGCAATCCCGTGCCTAAATACAATTATACATTTTAAATACTCGTGCTCATTACCCACATTATATCCGGTGTACTAACTACAATACACCAACATTAACACACCACACGCAACATACAACATAAAACACAAGCATACACACAGGGGCGGGGCACATTGCCACATATACCCCCCCTTGTGCGCAGCACACATGGCCTCAATGGCCACCTCCCCCCTTAAAATCCCAAAAGTCCAGCACAAAGTCCCGAGCCAAGAACAGGGTCTTTAAGGGGTTCATGGGTGGCAATGTTGCCAGTAGCCAGGCTGCTACTGGCAATGCTGTCAGCATAACTGCTGACAGCTCCCAGGCTGACTCCTTCAGCCGGGGCAGTCCTGGCAGCGGAAATGCTCTAGGGGCAGGTGGTCCCCCGACCTCCCCCTTCTTCAAAGCCTGCAGCTTCCCAGCTGACAGCGGAAATGCTGTCAGCAGAGACATTAATAGTCCCCAGTCTGGCTCCTCTAGCCGGGGTAGTCCTGGCAGCGGAAAGGCTGCTTGGGGGGCGGTCTCATGACCTCCCCCTTCTTCATAGCCGGCAGCTCCCTCTTCCTGGGCTCCGGCCACAGTATCTCCTGCAGCCCAAGTGCTGCAGTGGGAGCAGGTCTCCTGACCTCCCCCACAATCTCCGGCAGCGAAAGTGCTGCAGTGGGAGCAGGTCTCCTGACCTCCCCCACGATCTCTGGCAGCAAAACTGCTGCTGGGGTTGGTGGTCTCCGGACCTCCTCACCCCTTCTTCGTGGCCGGCAGTTCCCCTTGGTGGGGTTCCGGCCACAGTACTTCCTGCTGTGATGCGGAGCAACAGGCAGCCCCAGGAGATGCGGAGCAACAGGCAGCCAAAGGCGATGCGGAGCAACAGGCAGCCAAAGGCGATGCGGAGCAACAGGCAGCCCCAGGCGATGCAAGGCAAGCATCCTTGGGCGAAGCGAGGCAGGCATCCTTGGGCGAAGCGAGGCAGGCATCCTTGGGCGAAGCGAGGCAGGCATCCTTGGGCGAAGCGAGGCAGGCATCCTTGGGCGGTACGAAACTCAGCTGCAGCTCCTCTTGTGGTGGAGGTGGAAGCAGCAAGCAGTCCTCCCATGTTGGGGAAGGCGGAACCAACAGGTATTCACCCTCTGCTGGTGGAGGTGGGAGGGGCAAGCAGTCCTCCCACAACGGTGGAGGCGGAACCAGCAGGTACTCACCCTCTGCTGGTGGAGGAGGCAGAGGCAGCTCCTGCTGCTCTCCTCCTGGTGGAAGCGGTTGAGGTGGTGGAGGCAGAGGCAGCTCCTGCTGCTCTGCTCCAGGAGGTGGAGGCAGAGGCAGCTCTGCTCCTGGAGGTGGCGGAGGCAGAGGCAGCTCCTGCAGCTCTGCTCCAGGTGGTGGGAGCAGAGTGTAGTCTCCTGGCGACGGAGGTGGGAGCAGCGTGTAGTCTCCTGGCGACGGAGGTGGGAGCAGCTTGCAGTCTCCTGGCAACGGAGGTGGGAGCAGCGTGTAGTCTCCTGGTGACGGAGGTGGGAGCAGCGTGTAGTCTCTCCCTCTTGCAGGGGACTGGTGCGGCTCTGCCTCTCTTGCAGGGGACTGGTACGGCTCTGCCTCTCTTGCAGGGGAAACCAGCAGGCATTCTTCCCCTGCTGGTTGTGATGGGGAAACCAGCAGGCATTCTTCCTCTGCTGGTTGTGATGGGGACAGCAGGCATGCTCCCTCTGGTGATGGTGGAGGCAGAGGCAGCTCCGGCTCCTCTCCTCGTGATGGTGGGGGAAGTGATACCAGCAGGCATTCACCCTCTGCTGGTGGAAGTGGAGACAGCAGGCATTTTCCCTCTGCTGGTGGAGATGGGGACAGCAGGCATTTTCCCTCTAGCCCAGTGAGGGTGCAGGTAGGTGTGGCTCCTCCTACTTGGAAGTCAACCTGCTGGGGCAGTCCCATATCGGCAGCCAAGTAGTTGATCACCACAGCTGCCGGGTTCACAAAGGGTACTGGGAAGTAGTGCTGTTCCCAGCGTTCCCAAAGTTCCCCATCTCTGGCCCACAGCAGGTCAACAACCTTCGGGAGGTCCTCCCAGTTCCACTCTGGGTCCGACACCCAGTCCAGCATCTCCTCAGAGGATGGGAAAGGCTCGCTCCGGGACCTCTCTCCACACCTGCTGTTGCTGTCTTCTGCCGTGTTTCCCTTTTTTTTTTTTTTTTTTTTAACAAATAGTACTCCTTCTGGCCTGAGTCTTGGAGGCGCTGTTGTCCCGGTTCTGACACCACGTGTGACAGGCTAGCTGCAGGGATGACTTCAGGCCAGAAAGAAACACACAGACAGACGGTACTGGGCTTGAAACTGAGACGCAATGGCTGCGCTCAGTGTGTTTAATAAACAAACAAAAGGTTTTAAACAAAACAGAAGACAGGACACGGCACTTGAGGCCAAAATAAATAGACAAACAAAACGGACTAACACTTAACAAACGGTGGACGGACAGACACACAAACACGGTGAGTAGAATAAACAAACAAGTATGGTGCCTCTTGCACGCAACAGCAATTGTTATGCTTTCACTTTCTTACTTTCTTCTTCTCCTCCTCCTCCTCCTCCTCCTCCTCCTCCTCCTCCTCCTCCTCCTCCTCCTTTCTCCCGTTCACTACTCACCGAACACCCAACCCCGAGTGAATAAAACGTGCACCTATATATACACTGTTGTGCCGGGATTCAATTACTAATTAATTATTCACTTGAATCCCAGCACGTGAATTAATTATGTGCAACCTTGTGCTCACATATTAAATACTTTAAATGCACGTGAATTGCAATCCCGTGCCTAAATACAATTATACATTTTAAATACTCGTGCTCATTACCCACATTATATCCGGTGTACCAACTACAATACACCAACATTAACACACCACACGCAACATACAACATAAAACACAAGCATACACACAGGGGCGGGGCACATTGCCACAATTCTATATGAGAAACATAATCAATTAAAGGTAAATGTTAAAGAAATGAAAGTATTAATCTTATTAAAATAACCTGTAAAATGACCTGTAACCATTTTAGCTGGAGAAATATACGTTACATATGAGAAACATAATCAATTCAAGATAAATGAAACATTATTAATCTTATTAAAATAATAAAGAGTTCATTTTAAACATTTAACTAGATCACCACAATGAAGCTCATTCTTACACATTGTAAGCAGAAGCAGTTGAATTAGAAAATGCATCTGTTAGTCCAGAGTGTTCTACAGCCTGTTTGTTTTTTACTGACATAAAGGGAACTGCTTGACTGTGGTCTTGAGGCTTCCCTCAGCAAACACAGTCTGAGAGAGGGAGGAGAATTGAGTTTGCAGCAGCTGTCTGAACCACAACTGACTGTGCTGTTTGTAAATGTAGATGTCTGCACACTGCAGTGTGTTGATATTCACAAACACATTCCTGTTACTTTGATGGGAATTGATGGTTCCGGAGTTAAGGACAAGTGTAAATATTTAGTAGAACATGATTTTATGAACAAATTGTAGATACAATGCATAATGAAATACATTCAAATTAAATCAGTTTAGTAATATAGTTATTGTCCTTCAGGAGATCAGAAAAATCAGAGGATTTCCACAAGACAGAAATGACACATTTGATAGGAATTGATTGTTCAGGAGATAAGACAACCACCAATATTTAGTAGAACACATGTCAATTAACAGATCTAAAGATTCAATGCAAATGACAACAGTATACTGATACTGTATATGTGGGATTAGTGAGGTGGTCGTCCAATAGATATTTAGGACAATACGGTACAAATTAGAGGCAATGTTTGTAGTAAAAATGATAAAGAAGATGGACAAGAACCTAGTATTGAAGGTCATGCATGGCGCTCTCATTGGATATTCAAAATTATAATGGCCAGGTTTGTAAGAGAAATAAAGTAGGTGGGCAATGAATCTAGTATTGAAGATCATGGTAATCTCACTGAATACATATACTCATAGAGGCATTGTTTACAGTAGAAATGCCCCACTTTATATAAATTATAAGGGAAACTAAGACTTTAAAATTGAGGAAACATTGACATCTAGTGGAGAAAATAAACATCTACAGTGGAACCAAAAGGGCAGTACATTCAAATTTAACTTTAACATTACCAACATTACTGGAATTTCTAAATATCCAAGTAAATACTATGAATTGTACACAGCCCCCATGTTATTGCATTGAAGGGTCACGTTATAAATTATGTTCAATGAGGTATTTTGGGGAAATGTTCACTTGCTTCTTACTTGATGTTTGGATTCTTGTTATTATTTATTATTATGATGATTTTTTTTGACTTGAACATTATTGAATGTATTTTTAAAATGTAACAATGCAATCCATATAATCAATGACATTGTTGATTTAATATGATTAAACTGGCACCGAAAAGGCTGCTCCAGGTCCAGTCATGGCCGATACAGCCTCAGTATATTAGTTGTATCTTTCCTTCACCTGTCATATTTTAGATGAACGCATGCGTGTGCTGGCAGGAGAGAGCCTGGTGCTCTGCCTGTGACGCGCTGCCACCTGAATTTTGTTTATAGGGATTCACAGCTGAAGATTGGTCGGTTGGGATTCCTTACCAGCTAGTGGGCGTGTCCCGGCGGAGCAGCTCTATAAAAAGGAGCTCCCAGATACCTCTCTGCTACTAGCCAGGGCCCAGACATCCATACAAACAGTGAATAAGGGAACTGCTTACTGTGTGGTGAGCAGCCTAGAGACTTCTTTTTAAATTCTAAACCTCCATGTGTTGAACCAGGGCAGAGTTTCACTAAATAATGGTGTAGGAACCAGGACAGGGATTAGTTTGGGGATTTGTTATCCCATTGAAAGTTTGTGAAGAAGAGGTGTGTTTGCGGGATCACCTGTGTTAGAAGGAGTAGTGCACAGCTGTATTCATGGGGAACTTTTTTTTTTAGCTGCTTCTGACCAGTATTTTCGATTTGTTTGTTTTTTTGTATTTCATTTCTGTACACTTCTTATAGTCTCAAGAAGGGTTTTTTTTTCCTTTAATCATTTTGGGCGCAACTAAAAATAAATATTGCGTGCCTGTGTGACATGTCAATGTCAGGTCTGTCTCTGTCTCTTTTCCACCTGCACACTCGAGTCGAGCCAGCCTGGTACGGCTCGGGTAGCTTTTACACTAGAGAAAGGTGAGCCGAGCTGAGAGACGTCACGTGTTATATATACAAAGAAAACATAAAATTGTCAATTGCTTTTAGATTAAAATAATTGTTTATATTACCGTGTTCAAAATTAACCCATATATATTTTGTCTTCAATAAGAACAAGACGTTTGTGAACTGATACAGCTGAAACAAACAAACCAGAGTTGAAAGGTCACAACACACACCTCTACAGTGTCCATGAAACAGGGGATCAGAAAGCTCAGAAAAAAGACTAAAAAACAGATAAACCTCTCATTTATCTACAGTTTGCAGGAAATAAAAAATATAGTCAACGGCACTCAGTATTTTTTGTTTTTTTAACCATGTTTAGTTTTGGAGAAAATATTTGTTTTCTAAAGACTACTTTCCACCTGCACAAAATGTAAGTGTGAGCAACCCCACTTTGTTTAAAAAATAAATTAGCAGGCGCTGTGTGTATACAAAGATCACAACCGGGAGTCCACAGTAACATACGATCTGTGTTAAGCAGGTAGAAAGCAAGTGTTGTGCATGTATGTCTGTCTGTCAAATGGGAAGACACTTAACTTTCAACAGTGAAGACATACAGTAAAGAAAGACTGCTGTAAATATGTATAACATATTCCCATATATTTTTCATTTTGACATCAAGAGAAGAAGAATGCCCCTGGCAAAGAGCTGCATGAGTCTTGACAACATGAAATTCAGCTCCAGAAGACAAAAAGATAAGCCTGGTTATTTCTGTTCTCATGCTTGCTTGTTTCAAACTATTTGCATGCAGTATGAACATTTTGAACGCTTGACTCCAGCGTTTGCACCTCGTCAGCATCACAAGCCTTCACTTTTCTCTCGCTTCACGTCGATGTCAGCCATTTTTCTCACTTTTTCTTGGAATGACGCTTGAGAGTGATGATGAAATGCAGTAACCCCGCCCACAGCCTGCTTGGGCCCCGATCCAGATTCAGATATGCTGCGAGGCTGGAGATTCACGGTACAGGTCGGCTCGGGACAGGTATCTTGCTAGTGGAAATCCACTAGCAAGCATGGAGCCCTCACGGCTCAGGTGTGCAGGTGGAAAATAGGGAATTTGTGTGTCCAGCAGACAACCCTAACCCTTAACCCTAAATGCACATTACTGACACTTTGAATCATTATGGTAAATATGTATTATATATCAGTCCTGAACTTCCAAGAAAGGTCAAACATGTAAGTTACAGGAAAGCGGTGATCACTGTGTAGAGCCCACCTCTTAACGAGGGCAGTATTACCAGTCTTACTGTAGAAACCACAGTGATTACTGTGTAGATCCCACCTCTTAACTGAGGGCAGTATTACCAGTCTTACTGCAGACACCACAGTGATCACTGTGTAGAGCCCACCTCTTAACTGAGGGCAGTATTACCAGTCTTACTGCAGACACCACAGTGATCACTGTGTAGAGCCCATCACTTAACTGAGGGCAGTATTACCAGTCTTACTGTAGAAACCACAGTGATCACTGTGTAGAGCCCACCTCTTAACTGAGGGCAGTATTACCAGTATTACTGTAGAAACCACAGTGATCACTGTGTAGAGCCCACCACTTAACTGAGGGAAGTATTACCAGTCTTACTGTAGACACCACAGTGATCACTGTGTAGAGCCCACCTCTTAACTGAGGGCAGTATTACCAGTCTTACTGCAGACACCACAGTGATCACTGTGTAGAGCCCACCTCTTAACTGAGGGTAGTATTTCTTACTATAGGCATGTGGCAAAGTGGTTTGCAGTGCGCAGGTGTAGTTGTGATGTGATTATGAAACAGAAGACAGACAACAAAGTTCACGATCCAAACAGGTTTTATTTTTAGAATCCTGGTCTGGTGACCACAAAGAATAATCCCAGGCAATACACAACAGGTTGCAGTCCCAAAATAATAAGACACAGTCAGTAAATAATAATCATAGACACAGACGTTCACAAGTCCAGAGTGAGTGCGATAATGCTCGTGGTGAAATATTATTTATTTGTGTACAATGCTGCAGTGTTGTCCAGGTTTAGTGCTGGCCTGTAGCAACAGCTCTGGATCGTGTTAGCTGTCTAATAATAACAAACAAGTAGATTTTTAGAACAACAAAACAAACAAAACACTCACGGTAATTCACAGTACTCCTTCCGGTTCAGCTTAACCATAATCAAAGGAACAGATCACCTTGCTACATCCCCTTATATACCGTCATTCACGCCCCCTTGGTTAACGAGTGCAACCGTTTGTCCTCCAATCCAAGGTTGCCACATCGCTTCCCTTCTGGGGCGATGACTTGGTGTACCATAGCTTCACCCCCTTTCTAGATGGCCAACTTCCACCTAACCCTGGGAATGAATTGTCAGGTCATCCAGTCCAGGGCACTTCCCTTTACACAGCGCCCTCACAGGTTGGGAGGGAGATTTATAACCAAGATTCATTCTTTCTCTGTCACATATCCCACCGCTCAGAGTGGAGCCAAAGGAACACTCAGCTGAATCTACTTTTCCCATTATTCCACCCTCCCTGGTAAAATAATCTACATTTTGGTGTTCTTTCCCTGCACTGTGGATCATGTGCTTAACCACTTGAGTGGAGCATTGTCTATGATGAGAGCGAATGAATGTCCCAGCAGGTATCATAAAGATGATACCTGATGGGGTGTTCTACTCCGTCTACCGTTTGGGACAAAAACACACCCAGACCAACATCCGAAGTGTCGGTGTGGAGGATGAATCTCTTGGTAAACTCTGGTGTGATGAGAGTGGGAGCCTGGCAAAGTCTCTGCTTGATAGTATCAAACGACCCCTAACATTCTCCTTACCACTTAATCAAATTTGGAGCACTCTTTTTGGTGAGGTCAACAAAGGGATTGACCACTGTGGCATACTCGGGGGATGAATTTTCAGTAATAACTGGCCAGCCCCAGTAGCGACCTCACTTGAGCCTTGGTTTTGGGGATTCCCACGTCCATCAAAGCCTTCACTTTGGTGGCAATGGGTTTTTATGAAATTTAAATAATTAAAACCCCAATAAGAGGAGGAAATGTAGATGAATTAGTAAAGAGAAGAGAATTTTATTGGAGTTTATTGTGTTGTTTGCAAATCTAGATGTCTGCACATTTGATGGTAATTGATTCAAAAGATCATAGGGCAAGCAGAGAGCCATAAACTCAGAGGATTTCCATTTTCATCAGCACAGAATCATTTTATAGCACAGGTTCAAAGACAAGCCTCTGTGTGAGGAAACCTCTGGGAGTCCATGTCCTTTGACCTGCCACTCCTCGTGGCTAATATCAAAAACTGTACACTCCTAAAGTTCTGAATAACATTGTGGTTGTTGTAGCTACTTAGATACAAATCATAGAGGCAATGTTTGTTGTAAAAATGATACAGAAAGCGGACAATAATCTAATATTGAAGGTCATTGTGCTCTCATTGGATATTCAAAATCATAGTGGCCAGGTTTGTAGAAATAAAGCAGAAGGTGGTCAGTTGATCTGGTATTGAAGCTCATGGTGAGCTAATTGAATACAAAGTAGAGACAATGTTTAAAGTAGAAATGCCCCACTTAATATAAATTATAAGGGAACTAAGACTTTAAAATTGAGGAAACGTTGACATCTAGTGGAGAAAATAAACAGCCTAAAGGACAGTACAGTCAACTCTCGATTATCCGGGGGCGGATTAACCGGTTTGCGGATTAACCGTGGTAAAAAATAATAGATTGTGTATTTGTGAAAAAATTAAAATTATGTACTACAGATCAGCAAAAACATCTATCAGAAGGCGTCTATTGTTTGGAACTACATAGTAACCAATAGACACCACATTGTGTCTACTGCAGCGTGGGAATGCCCCTCCCCCTCGCCAATCAGATGTGTAGCCTACATTATTACGCCGCGCCTGTCATTCTGTCAGTGTTCCGTGCAAATTTGAGCTGTTCGGTGTTGTTGAACATTTGTAAGTTTAAATGTGATATAATAACCCTAGTAATTAAAATGTCGCAATCCAAGCGAAAACGCGTAGTGCTCAACATTCAACAAAAACATGAAATTGTTGAACAATTGGAAAAAGGGAGGAATGTTAAACAATTTGCATTACAATATGCAACAGGGGAACAAACGGTTCGTGATTTGAAAAAGAAAAAGGACAAATTAATTTATTTTGCATCCTCGTCGAGTTCTTCAAGCGGACTGAAAAATCGAAAACCATGAAAAGTCCTCTTATGACGACCTTCATAAGGCAATGCTGGTTTGGTTCAATCAGCAACAGGCACAGGGTACGCCAGTGTCTGGGCTAATCTGCGCTAGACAAGCAAAATGTTTCTTTGAAGCTCTCAGAATGGAAGGTAACTTTGATGCGATGTTTTGTGTTCCTAAACTATTGTACTTGTATTATTTTTACACTTTTGGATGACGTCTGTAGAACGGTAAATGTGTTCCTAAATATTGGATGTAATTTTAACTAAATAAGTTTACATTAAATCAATTTTGTACCACGTTTTGACTAGTTTTGTTTTAACCGTGATTTTGGGTTATCCGTGACCTCCTTCCCCACCATTACCCCGGTTAATCGAGAGTTGACTGTACATTCAAATGTGTAATTGATGTAAAAACATTACCAATGCTACTGGAATGTTTATTCACAGACAAGAATACTTTAAAGAAAAAGAAAGAAAAAACTGACACGATTTTAAAGCCAATGCTAAACTTCCTCTTCTTTCTTTAATGATAATCAAAACAATTAGTAAATTAAACAGATATGAACTGTTTTTCACATTATAGTGTAAATCAATGAGTTAAAGTGGTCTCTATTTTCCATAAAGACTCAGCTCAATCAGTATCTGTGTGTTGTGAGATATTGTAGAGGTAGAGCAGCTTCCTTACTGTGCCTGCACCGCACAGTAATACACAGCGGCATCCTTCAGTTCAACACCTGCGATCTCAAGAACACAAGAGCCCTTTGCTTTCTCTACTACTAATGTAAAGTGTCCTTCTTCATCCTTCAGGTATTCACTGATTATCATGTGTGGGGCTGTACCAGAACACTGTATCACTGGTAGCTATATTGCTGCAGTGGATCTGGGCTGGTGATCCCTCCACTGTCTTCAGTCCAGATGTCTGATTGAGCTTCCCAGGCAGCAGCCAGCTAAAGACACACAGAAAATCAGGGGTTTCATGACATCAGCACACCCCTTCAAAAAGAGCAGTGCAGTATTCCAGGTTAAAAGCAGAGCAAAGTGTAGTAAAACATAGTAAAAGCATTGTAACTGCAGGTAAATGCAGTAAATGCCTAGTATAAGCATGGAAAACAGCATAATCAATGCACACATTTACCATTTTTAAATAAATACACTGATAAATATGAAAAATAAATGACGTCATAATATACACTAAATTACCTCTAAGCATTTTAGCTTGAGAAATATACATTACATATGAGAAGCATAATCAGTTCAAGATAAAAGAAACAGTATTAATCTTATTAAAATAATAAATAGTTCATTTTAAACATTTATCTAGATCACCACAATGAAGCTCATTCTTACACATTGTAAGCAGAAGCAGTTGAATTAGAAAATGCATCTCTTAGTCCAGAGTGTTCTGCAGCCTGTTTGTTTTTTACTGACACGAAGGGAACTGCTTGACTTGAGGCTTCCCTCAGCAAACACAGTCTGAGACAGGGAGGGAGAATTGAGTTTGCAGCAGCTGTCTGAACCACAACTGACTGTGCTGTTTGCAAATCTAGATGTCTGCACACTGCAGGGTGTTGATATTCACAAACAAATTCCTGTTACTTTGCTGGGAATTGATGGTTCAGGAGATAAGAACAAGTGTAAATATTAAATAGAACAGCTTTTTCTGCTCTGTTTGCAGGCTCTGTCGGCTATGTTTGATTTCCTCTAGTGGTCTTTGGGTAGCTGCCATCAGCCATGTTCATTTCCACGCTACGTGTCCCTTCTTAACTACACAATCCATCATTAAACTGCACCACACTTTGAACCTGCCAGACTTGTCTCTGTTCACTTACCCAGCTTGAGTGGCAGACTGTTCCCCTTAAAGATGGTGGCTTTGATCAGTGCTGCAGCTGTCACTTTCTCTCAGACTACATTCAGTTCTTCATATCCACGTAAACCCCAGAATATCAATAGGAGAAGACTCATGAGTGATTCAGATGTATTCTTTGTACTTCTAATCTGTAGTGTGGATGGACAGAATCAAATGTAGAAAGTAGGGGAGGGTGTTATTTTTTATAAATATGTATAGGGCAGCAGTGTGGAGTAGTGGTTAGGGCTCTGGACTCTTGACCGGAGGGTTGTGGGTTCAATCCCAGGTGGGGGACGCTGCTGCTGTACCCTTGAGCAAGGTACTTTACCTAGATTGCTCCAGTAAAAACCCATCTGTATAAGTGGGTAATTGTATGTAAAAATAATGTGATATCTTGTAAGAATTATAAGTCGCCCTGGATAAGGCATCTGCTAAGCAATAAATAATAATATTTTTATTGTATGCCTTTATGCATCTAGAACTGTATTATAACAACTATATAAATGCATTTGCAAAACGATTAGTAAGTGATGTTATTTTTATATATTATATATAAGCTCATTTTTATATGTATTTATTTGCTGGTTTATGTATGTATTTACTCTTTCAGATCTGTAATATTATAACTGGCATGGCGTTTGCAGCGATGAGGAAGAACCATAGAAGTTAGTGAATTCAGATTCCTGGGCAGGTGTGTTACCAGCCAGGCCCAGACACTGAATATTCTATAGCAGTGGTCCTGAGGAATGTGGAGTTGATGGGAGGTCTGCCACTATTACACATGAGACTAGGCAGAGTGCATAACAAATATGAACTGGATGAAATACAGGCAGAGCCTTCACAGTGTGGTATGGACACATGCACAAACCATGTGTATAATTCGCTGTGCAAACTGTTGGCAGTATTATACAATGTTTGTATAGTTGTGCAGCCTGTTGCCATTTTCATTGCAGTGGTTTACTGAATTTGGATGTATTTAGTATAATACCTATAGGTTCAATTATTAATGTTAAATTGGCTTGGTTTACTTGCAAAAATACAAATAAGCCTCACCGTTTTGCCACACTATTTTGGCAGTACCTTTGGGCAATTTGGGTTTACATGTCATTTTCTTTTAGGGAAAGAAATTCTCCTTCAAAATTCAAATGACCTAATTAATATTCAAATATGGGAGTGTATATTTAAATGTTTCTGTCAGTGTTCCTATTTGGCCTTGCGCGACGACTGATATCATGCAGCTTTCTTAAACTGGGTCTACAATGATTGTAGATTGTGTTGAGGAACAGCAAGTGCAGCCTGGTTCATTATTCCACAGATACCAACATTACACACTACCCATACATTATTTGCTGAACATTTTTCACTGCGTATATATTTCTATACATTTTATACAAGTAACTTCAGCAATTCTGATCATTATGGTAGTTTACAAACTGAGCTCAAATCCAGCACTTTAGGTTAATGATGTAAAAAAGATCCAGTCCCAAATGTTTAGTGCAGTACATTTTGAAACTACTGGCAATAAATCTACAATAGGCCTTTAGTTATAGTAGAACGTTGTGCTAGGTTATCTCACAAATGGAATCTCACTGCTGAAGTGTTGTTGAAGTGCAAAAAAAACCCCTTTGTTTTTAGCCAATTTGCACAGCTTTTTAGCATGAGAGAGCGACTTGCCAAACCTTTTTAGCCGTACCATCCTTTTGCCAAGCACTTCCTATAAGCGTGAGGAATGTGTGTGATTTGTGCCATGTCACAGCAATGGAGAGAGAATCTGGAGTTTCTAAAATGCCATTGTGAACAAAATTCTCTTTATTCTACCCCAGGATAGGCCAACCTAAGGTAACATCATGTATTTAAAACATGTCCTATTGTTGAAAAAATACCTCCTAAAAAGTAAAACATGTAGTAGTGTCTTCTGGCACGGTTTTTTTTATTGTATAGCACTTTTAAGACTGTGGTAAAACATAAAATACTTGTCTGTGCGGTGACATCTATGACAAAAACGTTTGGCTGTAAAGGGGTTAATGCAATACAGCTAAGGCATTTCTCTTTTCATTAAAAATCATTTAAAAAAATTCAATTATTAACCAATGCACACAATGCAATTGTCACAATCAAATTAGTCTCACTCTCTGACCTTTAGTCTCACGTCGATGATACAAAAAGCCCTCGTGAAATACTGAACTGAGGCTTAGTGAAATGGTCTTGCTGACTTTAAACTTTTTAAAAATAATTCTCAATGATGTGATGAAAACACATCACATTCCTTCACACACACCACCTGGGTACGCAGCTGTCCTATACCCTACAGACAGTCGGAGATGTTTTTGCACTACCTGCTGCTGTGAATGACACACTGTGGCTCAATGCACACTGATAGACGACAGAGTCTGCAGGCTCTGCACTGCTGATAGACAGGTTACCGAGCGTGTGTGCTTTGCTGAGAGTAGCGCCGATTCTTCCATTGCTCTGCGGTTCCTCTGATGCAAGGACTAGGATCAGTGCAGGTTCTTTATTGGGGTATTGTCTATACCACTGCAAATTATAGAAGCTTGATGTTTTATAGCGGCAGCTCAGTGTTGTCTGTACCCCTTCAGATACCTTTAGAGAGCGTGGAGACTGGAGAACCTCTTCTTGAGCGATAACACCTAAACAAAACAAGCACAATGAGAAACTATATTACATATCATTTATAGATGAATTTGACAGAGGCACCAAGACCTTGAATTCCCCAAACTACTGATATTTTTTAATTTGCCATTAATATTTTCATTATAGTATCATTATGCTTACTGGTTGGGTTTTGTTTTTAAGTAGTCAAATAAAATACATACATTTCATGAACACTATTACAAGCATATGCATGCATCGTGCCACCCTCTGCTTCTTCATGTTACAATGGAGATAGATTACATGAAACACGCAAGTACAGTGGCGATATGAAAAGGATGTGGTTTAAGGTGGGAGGTGGTTTAAAGAGTGCATAATCATAAATGCTTCCCAATCATAGAGCTTGTTTATCTCTGTGCAGTTTTTACCCCTCTTAAGAAATGTGCTTTTGCACTTGCTTCAGAATGGAGCCCATAGTAGTTAGTGAGGGCTCCTCTTGGTCAGTGTTCTCCTTCAAAAGATCAATCTCCTTCCTTCTTATAACTTGCTTGGAATCTTATTTTGCACTGTGCTGCAATACAAGGCATGAATTACTTCATTTAGTAAATAGTGTAGCGCCCCCCTCCAAAACACCGTTCAATGGTTAACCCCCTCGGTTATCCCTATAATTAAATTGACTATCTTAAATAACCAATTAAGTAGAATTAATGACTACGCCAATTTGAAGCTAATATAACTCCAAATAAATAACAGGTTCTTTAAAAATCAAGACAGCACAGTGTGTAAAGTGAGGACAACAAGGTATAAAAACAACAAGAACTTTATTTAAACAAAATATCACAGCTTTTACCTATAGCAGCAGATTTGATAGCAGCAACCTTTAAACTATAGCAGCAGATTTTTAACCAAGAGCGATCCCATCAGACCCCAAGCACTAGGATACTTTAAACAAATAATGTCACACCAACACTTCTAAATAGAAAGATAATAATTCACAGCACAATAACACTTTTAAATAACAGCCTTCAAAGCAAATAGTGATTTCCACAAACCCAATCCCAAACGATAAAACAAACCTTAAATAACACACTTTAAAAAAAAACTAATAAATCAGTGATTTTCATAGAACAGAAAACTTCATGCAACCTAAAAAAATGCTTAATGCTTAAAACCCTCCAATAGCCGCTATTTTAGTTAATACACAGGTGGATAAGGTGCAGGTGTGCAATCAAAAGTTAACAGGCCTTTTATAGCTATACATTGTAAACACATACACAATTACAGTTAGGATAATCAGGACAAAGACGCTACTCTAAAAGTCTAAAACAACCAATAACACAGAAAAGAGGCTCGTATGCAGCGCTCAAATATTACATCAAAATTCACAGGATCGTAATTACCAACTCAGAATACAAACAATGCACATTCTCATTTGTAATCACCCCCTTACAATTGCGACCGACGTCTAAGAGCACGGGGGATACTTCACTGAAACCACTCCAATATAGAGCGGACCAAACTATTCAATATGAATAGTCGTAGTTTACCATTAACTTCTAGCGCTTCAGCCAATTCACAGCGCCTCAGTATTACACTTGAAAAGTTACAATCCTTACCAAACAGTAGTTCCCCGACCCGTGCTCTCAGCTCACAAATCTCTCAAACCCGGTCGCTCTCTCGCTGATTAACTCCACCTGTTTTTATACAGCTGGCCCCATTACGAATTAGCACTGCAATTACTATGGAGACCAATAATCTCCCTGGGGTTTAAAGGGACAGTGCAACAGTAAATATGATAAAGATCACACAATAAAACTCAATCTTATTACATTCACAAAAATAAACAAAACATCCATTACACATCCGTTACAACTGTCCAGCTCATTTATACTACATTTAGGGGAAGAATTTCCTTGAGATGGACAGAATGGTGCCACAGCAGGCACTGTAACAGGGTAGTGTTGCAGCCAAGGCTGATCACGGCAGGAAAGAAACCCAGAGTCAGAAGCTGCAGTTTTAAGTGCAATGCACACTTTATTTAACAAAAGACACAAAGTAACAAACCAACGCAGAAGGGCCAAAATAAAAGGTTTTCACAAAATAACAGTCAAGCACCAAAACCCAATTACCCTCAGGCTTGGCAGTCACCTTCACTGATGGCTTTCTCAAACTCCTCCCTCATATAAAGAATTTCGCAGCTGTTTTATACCATGTGGCTGGGACTTGAATGATGATCAATTATTCAATCAAGACCCAGCCACATTCCACATGTGTATGTTGCAGGGATGGAATTAACCCCATCCCTGCCAAACTTAAATACTCAATGCCCGACACTATTTACACCAGACTGCTACACCTACCAATAACATTGGCTTCATTACAACAACCTTTTATGTCAAGTCATGAGGTCAAGTAACCCCATTGGTCCACTTGAGCTGCAATGAAGTTATTATCAGTAATTACAGTTTCATAAATTACTTTTACTCTTTAGTTATATTTATTTTCATATTAAATGCCCTTTAAATATTTTAACTTCAATGGAGTTTTAAAAATCTTTAACAAACATGAACATATTGGACTTCATGTGGGGTAAAGTGGATTGTAATTGATTTTACTAGGAATACATGTGGGTGACAGGGAGCCTTGTTGCTTGTTCCTGCAGTGTGTGCAGCTGAGATGCATTTCTGGGCAACCAATTGGGCAGCACTGAGCGGATCAGGCGGTCCGAATTGGCTGGGGGGCAGGCCAAGGGAAGCTGCGCGGAGTTAAAAAGCATCTGCGCCACAGTTTGAGGCTGCTGCAAGGCCATTGCTATACAGACAGGCGCTGAGTGAGAGCGAGTTTGTTTACTTCAAGGAGGGGAGCGTCTGCTCTGCAGGAACTACGACACGGAACCCCTTGACTGCAGGACGGTGCCTGTGAAGCTGCTCAGCCAGGACCGTTACAACGACCCAGAGTCGCTGGGAGGCCGGGACTTCGGAAGCAACAGTATTAGGTCATTTTAGGGGATGTTGATCCCAACAGTATAGAGAGAGTTACTGTGGAGTAGTAGGTTCCTGGAGCGGGATGTTCCTTTTAGTGGGACTAGCGCTCGCCATTTTGTGTGGCAAACTTTTATTTTTAGCTTTGTTTTGTTTATTAAATCTGACACTAGGGTTACCATTCTTGGTACCCTAGTGGAAGTACTTGTGTTGAAAATAAATCTGCGCACCTGTGTGGTGTGTCAACACCAATGCCTCATGATTATTCAGTAACGATCCACACACGCATCACTGTTACAACATGTAACAGCTGAAACCCTGGACACAGACTTTGTGCGAATAATTTTTTTCAAAATAAAACATAACTCTGATCACTCTGACTGCCAGCACAGATAAACCACCTCACCCAGGGGATCTTTATAGATACAGTGAATCTCAAAAGTATTCACCCCCCTTGGACTTTTCCACATTTTATTGTGTTACAACATGGAATCAAAATTGATTTAATTAGGAGTTTTTGCCACTGATCAACACAAAAAAGTCCATAATGTCAAAGTGAAAAATAAAATCTACAAATTGTTCTAAATTAATTACAAATATAAAACAGAAAATAATTGATTGCATAAGTATTCACCCCCTTTGCTATGACACACCTAAATAAGCTCTGGTGCAACCAATTGTCTTTAGAAGTCACATAACTAGTTGAAAGGAGTCCACCTGTGTGCAATTAAGGTGTTTCACATGATTTCAGGTTAAATACACCTGTCTCTGGGAGGTCCAACAGTTGGTTAGTACATTTCCTAACAAAAACTATATCATGAAGACAAAGGAACATTCAAAGCAAATCCGGAATAAGGTTCTTCAAAAGCACTAATCAGGGGTAGGATATAAGAACATTTCCAAGGCATTGAATATCCCCCGGAGCACAGTAAAGTCCATTATTAAGAAATGGAGAGAATATGGCACAACTGTGGATCTGTCTAGAACAGGCCGTCCTCAAAAACTGAGTATCCAGGCGAGAAGGGCACTAGTCAGGGAGGCCACCAAGAGGCCTACGGCAACTCTAAAGGAGTTGCAGTCTTCCACAGCTGAGCTGGTAGACACTGTGCATACGGCAACAATAGCCCGGGTGCTTCACAAAACTGGCCTTTATGGGAGAGTGGCAAAAAGAAAGCCATTGTTGAAAAAAACTCACATCAAATCTTGGCTAGAGGTTGCCAGAAGGCAGGTGGGAGACTCTGAGACCAAGTGGAAGAAGATTCTATGGTCTGATGAGACCAAAATAGAGCTTTTTGGCCTCAACGCTAAGCGCTATGTTTGGCGCAAGCCTAACACCGCACATCATCCTGAGAACACCATCCCTACCGTGAAGCATGGTGGTGGCAGCATCATGCTATGGGGATGCTTCTCTGTGTCAGGGCCTGGAAAGCTTGTGAAGATAGAGGGCAAAATGGATGCAGCAAAGTACGGAGAAATCCTGGAGGAAAACCTGCTGAAGTCTGCAAGAGACCTGGGACTTGGGAGAAGATTCATCTTCCAGCAGGACAATGACCCCAAACATACAGCCAAAGCCACACTGGAGTGGCTTAAAAACAAAAAGGTCAATGTCCTGGAGTGGCCCTGTCAAAGCCCAGACCTCAATCCAATTGAAATTATGTGGAAAGAGTTGAAAATTGCTGTTCACCAAAAGTCCCCATCCAACTTGACGGAGCTTGAGCAATTTTGCAAAGAAGAATGGGCAAAAATTGCAGTGTCCAGATGTGCAAAGCTGGTAGAGACTTATCCAAATAGACTCATGGCTGTAATTGCTGCCAAAGGTGCCTCTACCAAATATTGACTCAAGGGGGTGAATACTTATGCAATCAATTATTTTCTGTTTTGTATTTGTAATTAATTTAGAACAATTTGTTGATTTTATTTTTCACTTTGACATTATGGAATTTTTTGTGTTGATCAGTGAATACTTTTGAGAGCCACTGTAGCCAGTACAGGGTCACATGACCCTATCTTCTAATCAAAATCGTGTTCCCGTTTTTTAATACAAAATGCACACAATATGTTTTTTTTTAAACAATCAAAATTGTAAACAATGCAGTATGTTTGGCAAAATAAGGAATTTAATAAACATGTCAAACATAATGAATAAATACAAAAGTATAATAAAGGAATCAACTATTAACCTTAAAAATGACATCTGTAGTGGCTATAGTACTTTTGCAGGAAGCCATGTGAATTTCAAGCAATATAAAAATATCATAATTTTCTTTTATTGTCTACAAAAAAGAAAAACAAAACAAAACAAAACAAAACCAAAAAAGCCGTCCCTTAAAGCCCACGCGCTCCATGGGGATCCTTACTACAGAGCATTCGAGTTCATAATTATATTATTATTACTATGTGAAAAAATGAGATTAGGGGAAACAAACCATATGGGTCTACCTATATACACAGAAATGCATTTACATATGTGTATACACACATACACGCAATTACACATATCTATTCATACACATACACACACACACTCACACACACACACACACACACTCACGGACACACACACACACTCACACACGTACGCACTCACACACACACCATAAATATGGACTGGAGAGGGGGGCTATAGTGGAAAATTATTGACCCAAGGAAAGACTATTGTTACCGACAGGGAGCTATAATGCCCCAAGCCGTAGAATGGAAGAAAAGATTTTAAAAAAGTAAAATAAAAAAATAGCATTAAACCCCTGAGTCATGTAAGAAAAAAATGGGGTCCCATATTTCATTAAATGAATTGTATTTATCCTGTAGCCTTGCTTTAGGTCTCTCCATAGATTCATGATTAAACATTATATTTAACCACTGGGAACTGATGTGTTAGTTCTGGTTTTCCAGTTTAGGACAATTACTTTTTTAGCAATTGTAAGGCATAGTAATACAAAAAGGTCAAAGCTTGAAAAGTCACCTCGTAAACATAGTGCAGGTGAGGCAGGAATGTCACAGTCCAGGATACAAGACAGAGTGCTCAATGCCGTCCTCCAAAACTGGACAGCACCACAGTGCACGGACATAACTGTCTATCTCATCTCCTGAACTGTTCTGTTACTGGACAGGACCACAGTGCATGGACATAACTGTCTATCTCATCTCCTTAACTGTTCTGTTACTGCACTGCACCACAGTGCACGGACATAACTGTCTATCTCATCTCCTGGACTGTTCTGTTACTGGACAGCACCGCAGTGCACGGACAGCCCTACGCATGGTTTGTATGCTTTCTGAAAATGTCGATACTTTGGACGGCCCATTAAGAAAACCTGTTTCAGAGACAGTACTTTACATTTTTCCTGCAAGTCACACAAAACAATCAAATTGACCAGAACAAAGACACAAACGCGTATAAAATAACACTGGTATGGTAATTGTTGCAGGTTGGATTGAGTGAAAACAACGAAGTCTCTGGTATCTGTAAATGAGAAAACTCTTCAGAGTGCGTATCTTTAAGGTTGTGTATTTTCAATGAGGCAGGGAGGCTTGCAGGTAAAGAAAAGGAAACAAAGAGCATTACAATTCACTTGTTACTGATTAATACATTCAAAGGGAAATGTGTCATGTCAAGATCACAAGATAGCTTGATCTCGACAGAGCGGTTTGAAAGATCATTTATCTTGTGATCTCGACATTGCATTTTTCTGTTTATTCCCTGTACCTGCTAAACTTAACAAAATTATTACCCTCAAAGCACACTGCAGTGGATTTCTGAACTGCACCAAGTTTCTCTTTAAAGTGTGTCTCCTGTTTTTAAGAGTGTGCAGTGTAACCTCCAGCCAGCACATAGCAGATGTTGTTAAGGGTGGAGCAGTCCCTGTCTTGCTGTGCCTCACAGCACAGTAGTAGACAGCTGAAACTGGGTTTTGTGTCTCATTGATATCCAACCTGCTCCACTTGTCTTTCTCATTTAATATCATAGCTGAATTTCCAGATCGCTCCTGCCCAGAAACTGCTCTTAAAACAATGAGCTGTGGAGCCCTGGATCCATGCTGCCGATACCACTGCAGGCTCCCTATGGATGGGAAGGTGTAGGAGCAGTTCATCTGGACCCCTTGTCCCTCTGAGGTAGTGATGAACGTGTCTGATTGGTGAACTTCAGACTGGGTTACAGAACCTGGAGTGCAAAAATATACTGAGCGCTTTAGCATCCATCCCTAAAACATCTAGAAATGTGTCAGAAAAGGTTTGGATGATTATTAATAAGGCATAACCGGTTATTACAATAACATTTTAATGGCACATTACTTGTGCAATGCTTAAAAAAAGTATTAGTCACAATTTCTGTGCTTTGCTATAGCATGTTTTTGTTATTGTTCTCATATTGTTTATAATATCCTTTATAACATAATTCATAAAGCATATCCCCTTACCTGGTATCAAAATACCATTGAGAAAAATGATAAAAACAACAGTGTTCATTTTACAGGTAATTACTGAAACAATTCTCTCTGTGTAAATCTTGGCTCTCTCTCTCTCTCTCTCTCTCTCTCTCTCTCTCTCTCTCTCTCTCTCTCTCATGGTGCATGCTGGGAGTGTGTGGGTGGAGTCCTGGACTAGGTGTGAGAGCTGCTGACAGGTCTATACCTTGCTTTATCTTTCCTGATTCATTGTTTTTAAACTCATCTGTTATTTAGAGGTTTATTTCTAGCCCCAGAGCAGGTCTGCCCCCGGGAGATGTTCTTGTGAGCGGTGGAAGAGCTCCTGAATGAATGAAGGAAGAGTGCTATTCCTATCACACACCGATTTAGTTAATAAGATAGTATAAAAGAAGTAGTACTGAATGACCAATTGCTCCAGTGCTACCCGTCACAGCCCTGGCAGGAGGATCCCTCTCTCCAGTGTGCCCCCGATCCTCAGGAACGAGCTGCTGGAGAGGGAGCTGGCCAGGTAAGGGCAGGTCATGTTGAGATCAAGAGGATCCTGCTGGGCTGTAAGGCTCCACAGCTGAAACATGTTGTTTCATTCCACATGCAGCTCGATATAAATGAAGATCTTAATATCGCTCTAAAGTTTAGAATTGATAATCACGATGATGTCATTTTTGCTACCTTGGAGTCAATGAAGTGTTTCAGCTGTGGAAGCGAGGGGCATGTTGTCAGAAACTGTCCGGAGCAGGAGCAGGAGGGGAAGCTGGTCCCGGCGCCCCGGGGAGGAGCAAGGGGCCGCGGGAGAGAGGCAGCAGGGCTGACCAGCCCAGCTCATAGACAGAGGGACACAGTGGGCTGAATGACTCCCAGATCCCTAGCACTAGTGGACTACCAGGGAAGAAAAGAGCGAGAAAGGCAGCTGAAGGGACTGTGAGGTCAGTAGAAGGCAGCGAGAGCACTGGCTGAGGCGACAATGAGCCTGGAGAGCAGAGCAGCTCTGCCGGGAGACGGGTCACTAAGCACTGGAGTGTGGTTACTGCCAGCACAGTTACTGAGGGCTCCTCCGGGTCTAAGAGCGATGGAGAGGGAGGCTTCACTGACTCCTCTCTCACCTTGGGGTCATCGGCAAGCCAGCAATCAAAGGGGGGATGAAGTCTGCAGAGTATCAGACAATCTTTAGAGAAAACAAAGGACAAGAGAGAGGCTGTAGTGGAGGATTATTTCCCTGATACTGAGTTGTCAGCTCTGTGAAATATCTAATGAAGAAAGGCTCAGGCACTGAGAGCTTCAGCGATCAGCAGAGATGGAGATTGAAGAACGTATTAGGTAAACACAGGCGCGGTCCCCATAAAGTCGTGTAAAAGAGCTGGAGTATTTGATTTTATTAAACAAAAAAACCATAAACGTCACATTTTTACAATAAACTCACAGTGACAATGAAAATCAAACTGCTTGGCTTAAAGAATGGGAATGTTGTTTTAAGTCATGGGTCCTCTGAGTGCAGGAGTAGCAGTTTGAGAAGAGAAGACGCTTTTTTATAAATATTTACGCCGACGGTAGGGAAAGAGTAGCGTTTTTACAGATATATTAGACAATGCCCTGGCAGACTACCAGCCAGACAAATATCTTTTCCTAGGTGAAGATTTTAACTGCACTGAAAGGGACAAGATAGATAGGAAGGGGTAATGCCCTCTCCCTGGCCAGATTAGTCTGGTTTTACTGTTTTAAAAATCCTTTTAGCATTTTTAAATCCTGTTTTACACACCTACATCTGGCCACTGCCTGGTAGTCTCCAGGGTTTTAATCCCCTGTAGTGCCTATTGGCATTTTAACACACTTTTAACCAGTGATGCTCATTTTAACTGGTGAAGCTCATTTTTAGACATGTTTAGTTTCTTCTGGCAGAGCTTGAGGGCACAGAAGAGCTCTTTTAGTTCCCTGAGGCAGTGGTCTGATGTTGGGAAGCTGCAGATCTGCCAGTCCTGTCTGCAGTACACTGTGAGTGTCATTAAGAGCATCAACGAGTCAATGAGAAACGGACATCCTGAAGCTCCAACGGGATCTGGAGTCCAATCCAAATCGCTGGCTGGTTGAGGACCTCAAGAGTAAAAAAGTGCCACTGTTGACCTGTTGGACACAAAGGTACAGGGGGCGCTAACGAGATTGAGGTTCCAGAGTGTATCGCAGGTGGACGCCCCCACACACTACTTCTTCAGTCTGGAGAAAAAACAGGGCCAGAGCAAACTGCCTGCACATGGCGACGGGGCGTGAGCTGCGATAGCCGGGGGAGATCCGCAGGAGGGCTGTGGCGTTTCACACACAGCTCTTCTCCACAGAAACGGGGGCAAGACAGCCGACACTCAGAGGTTCCTTCAAGGTCTGCCACAGCCTTGCAAGGACTGAATAACGGCAAGGCCTACGGCATTGTCGGCCTCCCAGTGAAGTTCTGTAAGATCTTCTGGGTTCTGCTTGGGGAGGATCTGCTGTCCATGTTTAAGGAGAGTCTGACGCAGGGAGAGCTACCGCTCAATTTCAAAAGGTGTGAAATTAAAACTGGAAATTAAGACCTGCCGCCCTGCTTTGTGCTGATTACAGACTGCTGTCTAAAGCCCTGGCCAACACACTGAGGAAGATATGGGGCGTGTAGTACACTCTGACCAGATGTACTGCGTGCCCAACAGGGCACTAATCGCCAATGTCTTTAATTTGGAATATTTTGGCAGTCTCCAGGATATTTGGCATAGACACTGGGCTGATTTCACTAGACCAGGAAAAGGCTTTTGACAGGGTTGAGCACCAGTATTTGTGAAGGACCATGCTGGACGAGACTTTATGAAAAAAGTGTGTTAAAATGGGAATGGGGTTTTGGGGTGCCAAGAACATAGACATGTCTTTGTTTTTGCTGTACTGATTAATTGAAAATAAAGTGTGAGTATGAGTATGAGAGACCGCTACCTCAGCCTCTATAGCTGTACCTATTATACTTTTTCTACTGGTCTCTATATACAGCCACACTATATTAATTCGAACTGTATTTTTTATTTTATTTTTTTTACTTTAAAATGATGGAACCTTAAAACATGCTAAACACCTTGATTTCATCCCCTTCAATATTTACATTGTGTATGTAAGCAACAACATATCTGATCAATACAGTTCATGATGGTCTGAATGTTTTTTTCAGTACAAATCATAAATATTATGAGTGAAAATGGCAGTCAGTTTTAGTTCAAGTTAATAACAAAGAACAAGGTTGTCTTTTTTGTATATAACCCAGCAGATGGTCGTGTGTGCACTTACTGGAAAAGGGATCATTACTGAAAATAACTTATTCTGAAGTATTTGTTTTTTGAGACAGTACAATAAATACATTATATATATATATATATATATATATATATATATATATATATATATATATATATATATATATATATATATAAAATGTAAAAATTGTAACAGTAAATACTAATATAGGGAAAGAAATAATAGTGAAAAAAGATAGAAATACAATAAAAATAATAATATTTTTTTTTTCAACAAAGCTTTTTTCCTTGCATTAGAATTGTAGTAATTCAAAATGGGTTATTTTTGTTAAAATTCTGATGCCACATTTCAATATAAGCATCAACATCTCTTTTCTACTCTCACCTGAAGAAGAGATATTTGAGGTCTTGAAAGCTTGTAATTAATTATTGTTTAGTTAGTCCAATAAAAGGTATCACATCTCCTTCTCTTTGTCTATCACCTCTGGACTAATACGGCTACCATTTCATCTATCAAGGATAAGCTTTATACAAAACTGTAAACAATGCAATTAACACAATGTGAGTGTGGTGGCTCTTAACACAAGGCGCTGTGTGGCGGGAACTGCGTTTTCATTTATATTTGTTTGTAGTGGAACTATTTTCTACTCAGATGTATTGGCGTAATCATGCTGCTATAATAATAATCCACAAGAGGGCAGTATTGCCACATGTTAAGTGCTTTAAAAAAAAAACACTGTTAAACTTCTAAAATGGTGTATTCTGGTCTTTGTCATATTAATTCGTGGCTTATGTTCCCTAAATACTTGTATTCAACGTGGTTTCTTGGATTATTTTATATTAAGTGCAGGGTCTAATACTTTTTTTCTGCGACTGTATGTGATTTACATGGATTATTTGTGTGGCCCATATACATTTTGTTACTGCCGACAACAAATACTAAGGTGAGTTCGGATTGCATTTGACACACACACACACACACACACACACACACACAAATAACTACAAGCAAAAAACACAGCAGAAAAACATGTTTGTTTTTATAAAACTGAAACAAGGCTATATGAATGAAGTGGTGACGTAAATTTAATAATTATAATGATATTAAAATAAGAGAATATATAAGTATGAGTAAGTATAAGTATCCATAATTTATTTTTGCGGTTGAGAAATCAAATCGTCATAAAGAAGTGTCGGTGCGTACCAGTACTGGTGCGCGGACCACAGGTTGAAACCCACTATCACGCTGTTTTCTCGGCTAGCAGTTTTCACAGTGACAATATGTGATTTGTTTGTTTCAGAGGCACCGGAAACCCAGACACTTGTTGCTATAGTGACGGGACAGCGTTCAAAGTGTGTGAGAGAAGAGAATTTCTTCTCCTGTGTTTGTTTGGACTAAACATTGTGGAATCAACTTCGTTGCTAACTCGTTCCTGACTGAAAAATAATAACTTTTATTAGTGTCGTGAATACTCGTGCAACGTTCTAGGACAGCAACGTGCAGTGTCGTGTTAAATCTACAAGTTAGGCAGCTGCAAACACAACACTTAGGGACTGCAGGACGGGACGATACATCTCACAAAATGGCGTTGAACCTCGAAGATTATTTCCGAACTGTCTATGAAGACAAGTTGCTTGTGTAAGTTTAGTTTGTTTTGCCGGTATTGTGCGTGTATTAATATTCTGTTCATTTACCACTTTATATCGACATACCAGTAGTCTATTTAAATACAAGTACAGTTAATATTTACTTTTTTATCTGTTGGATTTTTTGGTAAAAATGCCAACAATAATTATTTTTGTTTCTGTCCTGTCCAGTAAGATGCCAGAGAGGGAGGACGAGTATCTGACGCCAGCAACACAACTCCTGGAGAAGAGGAGGGAGATGAGCGAGGTTGAGCAGGCACTGGCAGCACAGAAAGAGGTACAGCGAGGGAGAATGAGAGAGAAACTCAGGGAGAGATAGAAGGAGCAGGCACTGGACCCACAGAAAGAGGTACAGCGAGGGAGAATGAGAGAGAAACTCAGGGAGAGATATAAGGCACAGGCACTGGCAGAACAGAAAGAGGTAGGGAGGAGAGAGAGGGGTGAGAGGGAGAGCAGACTCTGGGAGCACAGAAAGAGGGTAGAAAGGCAAGAAAGAGAGATAGGGAGGAGTGCGGGAAAGAGAGGGAGCGCTGGCCTTGGCTGCACAGAAGAGAGGTAGAGAGGGGAGCAGACCATGCTTTTTTTTTGAAAAATCTTTATTGTCGTTAAGCATTTAATGAACTAGCAGCAGCTTAGTATCTGAAGCCACAGTGTTAATAGTCGTGGGTACATGGGTGTGTGAGTGATGATGAGCTGAAATGTGAAGCTCTCTGGGGTGAGCTGTACTGTGTGAGTTAGCTGTGCTAAGTGAGTTGTGTGTGCTGAGTGAGCTGTGCTGTGCTGTGTGAGTGAGCTGTGCTGTGTGAGTGAGTGAGCTGTGCTGTGCTGTGGGAGTGAGTGAGCTGTGCTGTGTGAGTGAGCTCTGCTGTGTGAGTGAGTGTGTCGCTCTTGTTGCAGGAGTTCCAGATGAAGATGGAGAGCCTACAGCAGCGCAGAGAGGAGCTGGAGAGGAAGGAGGAGCAGCTGAAGGAGTCCCTTCTGAAATTCAACAAGTTCCTCAAAGTAAGGACACAGCAATAACACGAGGGTGGGCAGAGCTTGTGGTCAGTTTTACCAGTCAGACCGGTCTCTACTAAATACCCTCTTCCTGAATAGATAGTCAAGTATTTGCAGTTTAATAAGAATTGCTTTCATACCTCAAATCCATTACTGTCCATGCACAATGAATGGGAGGGGTATTTATTATTAAGCTGGCGCTCTTGAATGGTTGTCTAGGAGAATGACTCGAAGCGCAGTCGCGCTGTGAAGAAGGCGTGTGATGCTAGGGAGATGGCGCGGCAGAAGGACAGGGATATGGAGAGGCTGGGAGAGGAGATAGCTGTCCTGGAGGCTAAAAAGGAGCGCCTGCAGAGGAAAGTGGAGAAGAACGCCATCTTCTGGAAGTACCTGGAGAAAGTGTCCAAGAAGTCAGAAAAGGTAAAAACACTGTCCAGGACAATTCCTGTTTCCTGTGGAAATTCAGAGCTGAAAGGTGAGGATGGTAACTAGAGCTAGGCAAGGTTCCCTTTCAGCGTAACTACTTTATTTTCATCCATTTTTAAATACACACGCTCTCATTTAGTTTTCTAATCATAGTGCTCGGAGTTGGGACCTACATTTGTGCACTCAAGACATTTTAATATCACTTACAGAATAGGAAATTAGCAGGATCTTAAAAAAAGAATGGAACCACTGTTGGTGTAATGGGCAGTGTTGTGTGATGCACTGCTGTTACAGATTGTCATCCCGTCAGTGAGCTCAGAGGAGGTTAAAAACGTTACTAAAAGGGCCTCCCAAAAAAAAAGAAAAAATCTGAGGACGGGAAAGGAACTTTTCTAACTGTAGAGCAGCTTCCGAGTCTAAATTGGATGAATGATTACCCCAATTAAAATGTAAAATAAACAGTCTCATTGCACATTTTTTTTTCTTTTTTCTTTAGTTTGTAAATAGCTGGAGTTAGCCTACTTTATCATGGCTTTGCGCATCGATGGGCGGGTGTGCTGCAGGTTGTGAAATATTTCCCAAGACCAGTATGTACATTTTGTAGCCAGGTAAAGGGAGATGTAGAGAAGCATTAGAACAATTCAGCGTAGGAGCAACAGAACACAGAAATACTCAGAATGACTGAAGCAAACACCAGCCAATAGGAAGGAAGATGTAAAAAACATTGAAATGATATTTGAATCTACTTCATAACAGGTGTGAGATTGAGCAGGTTTCACTGTAATTCTTAATTGCACTCCACTAATGCACACACAAACTGTCTTCCTGCAGCTCCAGGAGATCCGTGAGATGATTGGCCGCTTTGACACGCTGATCTCCACTCGGGAGCAGCTGCTGCGCAAAGCCAGTGACAACCAGGAGAAGCTGGAGAGCCAGCGGCTGGAACTGCATCACTTCACCGAGGACAAGAGCACCCAGGTCCTGTATTACAACAACGAGCTGGCTGCCCTGCAGGGGTGCCTGGACCAGGCCTGCTCCAACGCTGTCAAATGGGTGAGCCTCAGACACACTGAGCAATGCTGTCAACGTGGAGAGTATAGAGCTGTAATGGGTGAGCCTCAGACACACTGAGCAATGCTGTCAACGTGGAGAGTATAGAGCTGTAATGGGTGAGCCTCAGACACACTGAGCAATGCTGTCACCATGGAGAGTATAGAGCTGTAATGGGTGAGCCTCAGACACACTGAGCAATGCTGTCACCATGGAGAGTATAGAGCTGTAATGGGTGAGCCTCAGACACACTGAGCAATGCTGTCAACGTGGAGAGTATAGAGCTGTAATGGGTGAGCCTCAGACACACTGAGCAATGCTGTCACCGTGGAGAGTATAGAGCTGTAATGGGTGAGCCTCAGACACACTGAGCAATGCTGTCACCATGGAGAGTATAGAGCTGTAATGGGTGAGCTTCAGACACACTGAGCAATGTTGTCACCATGGAGAGTATAGAGCTGTAATGGGTGAGCCTCAGACACACTGAGCAATGCTGTCACCATGGAGAGTATAGAGCTGTAATGGGTGAGCCTCAGACACACTGAGCAATGCTGTCACCATGGAGAGTATAGAGCTGTAATTCAAACAAGTTGTTGGCACCAGCATTCCTGTCACAGTTTCACACTGCACTGGTTAGGAATGTCAGATTCCTAAACCGTCATACTTTAACATATTGGGAATCTTTGTAACTAGTATAAAAAGCCACCATGAGTGCTGTTACTTTTTCACGATGCACTACAACATTCATCTGGATGTTTACATTATTTACAAGTATATGGAAAAGACTAAATAATCTTACACTTCACATATCCTGCTGCTTAAAACACTACAGCCAACCTCTTTAACAGGCAAATCTCTGACATGGTCAATGGTTCAACTTTTGGAACTGTTAACATCCTAAGCACTGATAGAGAAATGGAATGGTATTCCTCCAGTTCAACATTTAGCAATGATGTTAGTCTATTGGGATAAAAGATTACTGACTCTCCCAAAATGGTTTGGCATCACTTCTTTTTTAGCCCATGAAAAATAGTTTTTAATGTGGTTAACCCAGTATTAAACCTACTTAGCTTTTTTTCCATGGCATTATCAACTTGAGGAAAAAAAAACATTATCCAGGCTCACTGTCCACTGTGAAGGAACTCTCCACCAAGTAACCAGGATGATCCTCCATCGCTTAACTTACAAGTCAGTCAGTTTTTGATGGGTGATTTTTAAAATGAAAACCAATGGTGCAAGTTTGATAATGTAATGTGTAAACAAAACCCAGGAGTAGCTGAGAAAACAGAAAACCACAACCCATAGAGTAGCAGTAGAATCTGGTGCCATGAAAATACTGTGAAGGAATAATCTTATACCCTGAAGAGTTTGCAATTGAAGATTAATTTTTCTCTCTCAGGAATCAAAGTGGAACCACATCCAGAACACAGCAGCCAAGAAGACCCTCCTTCTGGGGCAGATAAAGATGGCCTCTCTGAACCTATTGCAGCTGGTGAACAAGCAGGCAGGAGAGCAGGAGGCCGAGATCCCCATCGAGGACACGGACGGGCAACTCGACAGGGTCAGGGCAGAGCTAGCTTCCTCCTTACTCCTTCCTCAGACACACTCAGGATTCAGTGCAGAGCTAGCTTCCTCCTTCTTCAGACACACTCACGATTCAGTGCAGAGCTAGCTTCCTCCTTACTCCTTCCTCAAACACTCAGGATTCAGTGCAGAGCTAGCTTTCTCCTTCCTCAGACACACTCAGGATTCAGTGCAGAGCTAGCTTCCTCCTTCCTCAGACACACTCAGGATTCAGTGCAGAGCTAGCTTCCTCCTTCCTCAGACACACTCAGGATTCAGTGCAGAGCTAGCTTCCTCCTTCCTCAGACACACTCAGGATTCAGTGCAGAGCTAGCTTCCTCCTTCCTCAGACACACTCAGGATTCAGTGCAGAGCTAGCTTCCTCCTTCCTCAGACACACTCAGGATTCAGTGCAGAGCTAGCTTCCTCCTGCCTCCGACACACTCAGGATTCAGTGCAGAGCTAGCTTCCTCCTTCCTCAGACACACTCAGGATTCAGTGCAGAGCTAGCTTCCTCCTTCCTCAGACACTCAGGATTCAGTGCAGAGCTAGCTTCCTCCTTCCTCAGATACTCAGGATTCAGTGCAGAGCTAGCTTCCTCCTTCCTCCTGCCTCCGACACACTCAGGATTCAGTGCAGAGCTGAGGGACAGGGAGGGAGGCAGTGTGGTCCAGTGGTTTAACAAAGGGAAGTTCTGCACTTTTCCATTATAAATGGAACACTGATATTTCTTACCTGGTTTTCTTGGCAGATTAAGATGTTCATTGTGGACCAGACAGATATCCTCCGTGATCTGAAGAGGATGGATGCCAATCCCACCTCAAACACACTGTCAAACAACCAGTAGAAGGTAGGAACTGGACACATTGGAATTTCCAAACGCACAAGTATTTTCCTGCTCTTAAAGTACTGGGCCCCAGATTGGATTTTGTTCTTTCTACACTATTTGAAGTGCCTAGAATATGCAGCCACGCACATTCAGTCCCTTTGGTGACTTTAATTTAGATATTTTTTTTACTTCTCTATTGGCCTCTTGTCGCACCAAGTCTTTTTCAGGCTACGTTAGTTTGAATTTGTATATTTCAAAACGTTCATTAAAATTACAACACTGATATCTATTTAAAAGGAGTTTTCCTTTGTTCCAGATAATAATTTAAGAACACTCAAGAGAATGCGATACCCGTATCAGCTTCACCCTGGAGAGAAACCAGACAATGAGACAGGCGCGCTGCTACCACTCTACTAGATATGGATCGTTTTCAAATAGAAAAATGAAAGCACTGCACATCTGCACTATCATTTTGTAGGCTGCACATTTTCCTATAAAAAAGAAACATTGGGAAACATGTTTAAGCCACTAATGAAGCAGAGGGCAAGGTATGAACAAGTAACGATGGTTAAAGAAAAAAAAAAGGGCAGTATTTCACAGCACAGAACAGTTAAAACCAGTGCACCAGTTGTCAATATTTTTGAGCTCTTCTGGAGCACTGCAGCCCTATGAAAATGTCAGCGATGGATGACTACATGACTTCATTGTCGCTGACTTTGACGCCCACTAGATCACGGCATTTAATTGTGAAAGTGGTTTCACAGACCCCGATTTGCAGAAGTCTTGTACTACTTTTTCTAAGCTAGCACTCGGTAGTGCAAGAGTAGTGATAAGTGGGGTCTGTGAAACTAGCAGAAATAAATTGTTTGCAGTTTTAAATAGAGCAGTGTCAGAATGTCGTCCAAGAACCTTACATCAACAGTGTTCTTGCAACAGAGGGGGTTTAATTACTGTGCCAATGCCATCATGTTCCAATTCACAGCTTATCAATTACTTGGGGGAAGGATCTTTCTATTTATCCACTTGTGTTCTGTTTGGCTTTACTTACAGCCGCTTTGTGTGCAAGGGAGCAACTGCAGCCAGTCTTGTGGTCCAGTAATGTGTGCCCGGCTTTACCATAAAGTACATGGCCAACACTTCGGTCCTGTTAATCATGACACCCCAGACCATTTTTGCTGTGTGTAGCTATGATCTCAACAGGTATAAACTGCTAGTCTTAAAAGATGAAGGGTGGCAGACTCAATTTGCTGGTAAAAGAAAGCTGCCCACAGCACTTTCCAAAGTGGCACATCCTTGTTACAAATGATCTTTGCGCTAAAATGTGGATTTATTTGTAAAAGAAAACAAAGCTGTTGTAAAGGATCTTTATTTATTCATTGAAGTAGAGCACATTGTTTCTGGGCATTTCTACCCCATTGGGGCAACACAAATACAGCGTGGAAGCAAAGAGCACCATTGTTGTATGATGTTAACACAAATCTATCATTAACAAAGATGATGCTAGTCTTGTTATTGTCATACGTTTTTGCCAGTTTAGGGAGACTGACCACAGTCTGGCTGCAATTTAATTTCAATGAAGCACAGGTTTTATGAACATAAATACCAAATACTGTTCTGAGTTTGTAAAGAATTTAAATCCCCAAACTTTAACCCTTGCATTCCCAAATTAAATGCCTATGCAATACATTTGTGTTCTAATTAAATTAAACGGTTTAAACAAGTTATTTTTACAAGTATTTGTCCAAAAACTATGTTATGTTTAGAATTCCTAACTAAGATATAAAACCATGATCCCATCGCTTGCTATGTGAACAAAAATGCAGTTTGTTTTTAAAATCCTGGTGTTGTTCAGGAATAACACTGGGAATCAAAGGGTTAAAAGGGATGAATTCAGGCTAAGAGCAGACTGTGTGTTAGGAGGCATGTCCATGCACCACCAAGGTTAAGGCTGAGCGGAGGGTCAGTTATTAAATCTACAAAAGGTGCCTTTCCACCCCTCCATTCAGTCCAGACAGATCCCTCTCCTTTGCAATGGCGAGTCAGTGAGCAGCTCCCCTTCCCCTCACAGCCTCTTGCGCAGCTTGCCCTTTTTGACGGCACCCCTCCCGAAGCCAGACCTCTTCATCTCGTGCAGGCGTGACTGGTTCTTGCCCCGGAGCTTCTGGAGGCCCCCGCTCTGCAGGAACTGCTGCTTCTGCTTCTTCTTGCGCTGCTTCAGAATCTGATCGTGGCTCTTCAGCTCTGGACGGGACTTCTGCACCGGGGCCCGTCTCGGAGGGGTGGGGGCTCCTCTGCCGCCCCTCCTCCCTGCCGAAGAGAGAGAAACAATACAGCAATGTGCCACAGCAGACTGGAGATATGTCCTTGTAGTGCAGCAGAATTCACTGAAAGAAATACATTACAGAGACTCCCATGCAAGGTTACATGTTTACTTTGCATAACCTGTGTACATGACAGCCCCCGTTTTAATGATCTAAACAGTGGCTTTAATTAGATACGCTGCTGTGTGATCCACTGAACAGTCCTGTGGCTGGTTTCACAGATCTCCACTTAGGCTACCTCACAACTCTGGGTCTGTAAAAAGCATGGTCTATATTGCATTTAGCCTTTATTTTTTGCATTATAAAACTGTCTGCCTCAAACATGAACATTCGGCAATGCTGAACAATTGCAAACATTAAAAGGAAATGGGAACAGTAAAAAATAACAGTAATAATAATTAGAAGGTACATGCTCTTTAAATAAATGCAGACTAAAGATTAATATGTAATCAATCCCACAGGTGATAAGCATCCACCACCAGTGCAGAACTGGAAGTTTTTCTTTAATAAAAGATGCAGTCTATAAATTGTATTTTCTACAGCAGCAGCAGCAGATGCACATTACTGTACCTCCTCTACCTCCTCTTCCTCCTCCCGCTGTCCTGGCCCGGCTGCCACCTCCCTCTCCTCCTGATTCGTTGTCAGACACTCCGTCCTCCACCTTGTATTTCTTCTTCCACTCCTCGTAGCTGTGGGGTGAAATGTCAAGGAAGTGCATACAACAAGACAGGCTGATCACAGAAACCTTTAGTAGCTAAACTACCATTGCAACCACATGGTGCATTAAAACAAAACGCTAACGCTCTACACAAGGACAGGCAGCTCTGGTCTTCGAGGGCCAATTCAAACCAAGAGGTCTTTACTCTGGATACGAGGTTCACTATAAACCTCTATAGACACCCCAAGCTTAAAACACAAGTGCAATACATGAAGCTTCCAGGAGCACCCACCGAGCTATTGGTCCTTCCTTCAGTGGATCCCCACCACAAGCAGACGGGGCAAAGAAGGCAATGGAAACTGCTCTACGATTTCAAGAGCCAGAAGTTTTTTTGTTTTAGAGGGACAAGAATTAAACTGACCAGTTTGTCTTTTTACCTTGTTTGAAAAATGCTTTGAGATCTAAATTTCTTGAGGTTGCAAGCTGTACTGGAACACTGTCGTCCCTAACCATGCTGGATTTGGTAAGCCAACGTATCTTTGCTCTTTAGACAATGGGCTAGGAGAGTTACAAGAAACTCATTACTTTACCTTTGCTGCAATATAACGCATACGCTGGGGGATACAACTAAATGAAAGTGACAAAGATTAAGTCTCTGTCCTGCAGCACATGTACAAGACTGGTCAGTGACAGCGCTGGCCAGCAGCAGCTCGAGAGGATACAAGTTTTTCTTGAAGGATTTGCTGACAAGCTGCCCGCTCTCTATCCTCACAGTCTTCTTCTTGTCCCCCTTCCCCGTCTCCCTCACAAAGCGCTTCTTCTTGCGGTCCCTGGAAGAGGTTGAAGACAACACAGCCAGTAAACTCACATGCTTAGCAGAGATAGGGGTGCAACATGAATGCGGCTGCAAGACCGCTACCTTTACACAGCCTAGTGGACAACTATTGCTACTAAACATATACTTATACATAAACTTAGATTGTGTAATTCAATTAGACCTCAGTGTTTATTCAAGTATTAATGCAGCGTTCCACTTTTTTTTTTTTCTAAATCAGTGTCTTCAGGCTGCTGATCCGAGTCACACAGCGGTTCTTACCATTTCATCATGTGCTTGTGCTGGTTCATCTTGTCCCCTTCATCCCCCATGAGGTCCAGCACTGCCCCCGATGCCTGCTGCTCGAATGTGCTGCCTTCTCCTTGCATACTGAGCCTGGGGAGAAGAGAGAGAGGGAGGCAGGGTTAGGGTACATTCCTAACCTCAACACTAAACTGCATCGCATCCTTTTTAATTTAGGGCTATTTGAGTACCGGTACATTTAACTATGTATTTACCCACACACTCCAGATCGTCTCTTGCTTTTAAATTTTGATTTTTTTCTTTGCTAAATCTAAATCTAATTATTTAAAAATCTGATAGTTAATTGCCTTTTCACATTTACAGCTAGGAGTAAACCGTGTACTGTGCCTGTGTTACTGTATATGTACCAGGTTGGGGTTCCAGGGCCACACCAGGGTGTGAAAGCATGTTTCCAAATCTCTCTTACCCTCTCTCCGAGTCGAAGTCCTTGGGTCGGTACGGGATGTAAAACTCTTCATTGCGCCCTGCCTCCTTGGCTCTCTTGTTGGGAGCGTCCGTTTCACTTTGTGGCTTCTTCCTCTTGCCACCAAGCACTTCTGAAAACACATTCTGCAGCAAAAAAAAACCAAAAAACATTTAATAGTGAAGGCAGTAATCATATTCGCTGGACAGCAGCAGCAATCAACAGTGCTGGAGTTTAGAAGGTGTGGATCAGGACAGCAGCAATGAAGAGGCTATTCTGTAGTGCAGATATAGTACACAGCACTGTCTTGTAATGCGAGGTCAATAGAGCTTGGGTTTACTCAGGTTTCTAAAGGCGATTTTAATGTTCCTGTATACCAACAACGCATACCGATAACCCTTTCTATATTAAGCTATCCTGGAAGAAACAGACTTTCCTTGATCACAGTAATGTTAGGGAAAAATACAGTTCTAAAACATTTTGGTTTTTTTTTTAAACTTAAAAAATCCAGGCCCTGGTCATACAGCCGTACTCTTCCATGCTGTGGTTTCTGAAGGGTACCTGGATGCTCTCCTCGTCTGACTCTGCCCGCGGCAGGCTGGCAGCAGGCCGGCCCAGCAGGCTCTCTGCTGCCTTGTCCTTGCGGGATTTCTGGAACTTGTCGACCAGCCGCACGTCTCGACTCCTCTTTGCTCGCATCACCTCACCCGCTGTGGTCTTATTGGTCGCATTGATCTCGAAAATTGTCTGGTCAACAAAGATGGAGAAACAGTTACACAATAAAATAATAAACAGAAGGAAAACACTACTCTACGCAATAAAATAATATACAAGGAAAACAGTGCTCTACACAATAAAATAATAAACAGAAGGAAAACGCTGCTCTACGCAATAAAATAATAAACAAGGAAAACGCTGCTCTACACAATAAAATAATAAAAGAAGGAAAACGCTGCTCTACTTAATAAAATAATAAACAAGGAAAACGCTGCTCTACGCAATAAAATAATAAACAAGGAAAACGCTGCTCTACGCAATAAAATAATAAACACGGAAAACGCTGCTCTAAACAATAAAATAATAAACAAGGAAAACGCTGCTCTACACAATAAAATAATAAACAAGGAAAACGCTGCTCTACGCAATAAAATAATAAACAAGGAAAACGCTGCTCTAAACAATAAAATAATAAACAAGGAAAACGCTGCTCTACACAATAAAATAATAAACAAGGAAAACGCTGCTCTACACAATAAAATAATAAACAGAAGGAAAACGCTGCTCTACGCAATAAAATAATAAACAAGGAAAACGCTGCTCTACACAATAAAATAATAAACACGGAAAACGCTGCTCTACACAATAAAATAATAAACAAGGAAAACGCTGCTCTAAACAATAAAATAATAAACACGGAAAACGCTGCTCTACACAATAAAATAATAAACAGAAGGAAAACGCTGCTCTACGCAATAAAATAATAAACAAGGAAAACGCTGCTCTACACAATAAAATAATAAACAAGGAAAACGCTGCTCTACACAATAAAATAATAAACAAGGAAAACGCTGCTCTACACAATAAAATAATAAACAAGGAAAACGCTGCTCTAAACAATAAAATAATAAACAAGGAAAACGCTGCTCTACACAATAAAATAATAAACAAGGAAAACGCTGCTCTACGCAATAAAATAATAAACAAGGAAAACGCTGCTCTACGCAATAAAATAATAAACAAGGAAAACGCTGCTCTAAACAATAAAATAATAAACAAGGAAAACGCTGCTCTACACAATAAAATAATAAACAAGGAAAACGCTGCTCTACGCAATAAAATAATAAACAAGGAAAACGCTGCTCTAAACAATAAAATAATAAACACGGAAAACGCTGCTCTACACAATAAAATAATAAACAGAAGGAAAACGCTGCTCTACACAATAAAATAATAAACAGAAGGAAAACGCTGCTCTACGCAATAAAATAATAAACAGAAGGAAAATGCTGCTCTACGCAATAAAATAATAAACAGAAGGAAAACGCTGCTCTACACAATAAAATAATAAACAAGGAAAACGCTGCTCTACGCAATAAAATAATAAATAAGGAAAACGCTGCTCTACGCAATAAAATAATAAACACGGAAAACGCTGCTCTACACAATAAAATAATAAACAAGGAAAACACCGCTCTAAACAATAAAATAATAAACAGAAGGAAAACGCTGCTCTACACAATAAAATAATAAACAAGGAAAACGCTGCTCTACGCAATAAAATAATAAATAAGGAAAACGCTGCTCTATGCAATAAAATAATAAACACGGAAAACGCTGCTCTACACAATAAAATAATAAACAAGGAAAACGCTGCTCTACACAATAAAATAATAAACAAGGAAAACGCTGCTCTACGCAATAAAATAATAAATAAGGAAAACACCGCTCTAAACAATAAAATAATAAACAAGGAAAACGCTCTACGCAATAAAATAATAAACACGGAAAACGCTGCTCTACGCAATAAAATAATAAATAAGGAAAACACCGCTCTAAACAATAAAATTATATACAAGGAAAACGCTCTACGCAATAAAATAATAAACAGAAGGAAAAAAGTGCTCTACACAATAAAATAATAAACAAGGAAAACGCTGCTCTACGCAATAAAATAATAAACAAGGAAAACGCTGCTCTACGCAATAAAATAATAAACACGGAAAACGCTGCTCTAAACAATAAAATAATAAACAAGGAAAACGCTGCTCTACACAATAAAATAATAAACAAGGAAAACGCTGCTCTACGCAATAAAATAATAAACAAGGAAAACGCTGCTCTAAACAATAAAATAATAAACAAGGAAAACGCTGCTCTACACAATAAAATAATAAACAAGGAAAACGCTGCTCTACACAATAAAATAATAAACAGAAGGAAAACGCTGCTCTACGCAATAAAATAATAAACAAGGAAAACGCTGCTCTACACAATAAAATAATAAACACGGAAAACGCTGCTCTACACAATAAAATAATAAACAAGGAAAACGCTGCTCTAAACAATAAAATAATAAACACGGAAAACACTGCTCTACACAATAAAATAATAAACAAGGAAAACGCTGCTCTAAACAATAAAATAATAAACAAGGAAAACGCTGCTCTACACAATAAAATAATAAACACGGAAAACGCTGCTCTACACAATAAAATAATAAACAAGGAAAACGCTGCTCTAAACAATAAAATAATAAACACGGAAAACACTGCTCTACACAATAAAATAATAAACAAGGAAAACGCTGCTCTAAACAATAAAATAATAAACAAGGAAAACGCTGCTCTACACAATAAAATAATAAACAAGGAAAACGCTGCTCTACGCAATAAAATAATAAACAAGGAAAACGCTGCTCTACGCAATAAAATAATAAAAGAAGGAAAACGCTGCTCTAAACAATAAAATAATAAACAAGGAAAACGCTGCTCTACACAATAAAATAATAAACAAGGAAAACGCTGCTCTAAACAATAAAATAATAAACAAGGAAAACGCTGCTCTACACAATAAAATAATAAACAAGGAAAACGCTGCTCTACGCAATAAAATAATAAACAAGGAAAACGCTGCTCTACGCAATAAAATAATAAACAGAAGGAAAGCGCTGCTCTACACAATAAAATAATAAACAAGGAAAACGCTGCTCTAAACAATAAAATAATAAACACGGAAAACGCTGCTCTACACAATAAAATAATAAACAGAAGGAAAACGCTGCTCTACACAATAAAATAATAAACAGAAGGAAAACGCTGCTCTACGCAATAAAATAATAAACAAGGAAAACGCTGCTCTAAACAATAAAATAATAAACACGGAAAACGCTGCTCTACACAATAAAATAATAAACAGAAGGAAAACGCTGCTCTACACAATAAAATAATAAACAAGGAAAACGCTGCTCTACGCAATAAAATAATAAATAAGGAAAACGCTGCTCTATGCAATAAAATAATAAACACGGAAAACGCTGCTCTACACAATAAAATAATAAACAAGGAAAACGCTGCTCTACACAATAAAATAATAAACAAGGAAAACGCTGCTCTACGCAATAAAATAATAAATAAGGAAAACACCGCTCTAAACAATAAAATAATAAACAAGGAAAACGCTCTACGCAATAAAATAATAAACACGGAAAACGCTGCTCTACGCAATAAAATAATAAATAAGGAAAACACCGCTCTAAACAATAAAATTATATACAAGGAAAACGCTCTACGCAATAAAATAATAAACAGAAGGAAAAAAGTGCTCTACACAATAAAATAATAAACAAGGAAAACGCCGCTCAACAATAAAATTATAAACAAGGAAAACGCTGCTCAAAACAGAACAGTGGAAGCTCCTTGCACTGTGATGGTCGGTGTATATCATTTTAAAGGCATTCAATGCTAAAGCATTTTCAATTTTAAAAAGTCGTAGTAAAATAGTTGCATTTCTGTGGCGTATTCCTCAGCAATAACCTCTATTGACTGGGGAATCCAATTATTACCTCGAAACACGCCACAGTAATGCCATTTATTTACACATGAGAACCTGTGGAACTTACTGCTCTGGATTTATATTGTTTGATGCTGTCAACCACCTTCAGTCTCTCCAACTCCACATTTTCTAGCACAGAACCTGAAAAAAAAAAAAATAACCTTAAGAAAACGCACACAGCACACCCAGGCTGTTCAACAGTGCCCTCTAGTGGCACAGTGACCTACTTCTGTCTCCTAGGTATGAAAGGTAAGAAAGTTCTAGGTATGAAAGTTTACGAATGTTTTGCTTGCTTTTGTTTCAACTTTCCTTGGATATATTGTTTCTCTTTGGCCATTTGGATGTTCTTTAGCTGGTATGTATGCACCTACAAATAAATTGCCTTGTGTAATTTTAAAGTCATTAATAATATACTTTATCAAAGTGCTATTTAAAATAAAACTTGAAACAAATGATTCTACATTGTGATTTAGCAGCGCTTGTATTTCTTGTCAAACTGGTTGCGTTCTTGCAGAGCTCGGCACAGAACGCTCTCTTCTCTGAGAAGCGCAGTTTCTTCAGGGGATAACTTTTGGTACACCAGGTAAAAAGCACAGTTTTTAAAGATAAACAAAGCTTGCAATAATACTGGAATGGCTGGATGCTCTGGAGTTAGGCAATTATTTTAATGTTCAAAACGACCAAAAGAAACTAAACAATACATCTGAGAAAAGTTGAATCGTGCTCAAAACAAAAGGCAAGCAAAACATTAGTAACTTTCATGCCTGTCAATATCAAGTTAAACACGAAAGGAACACAGAGGGCAAACACTTGACAGATTCTCAATGTTAGTTTAATTCTATTTACAAAATCCATAAACTGAAGATGTTTTCATTGCATTAGGATGGTTTAGTCACAGAGGTGGTTCGATAGGAACAGTGAAAGAGACTGACCGAGGAGGGGGTGGACTGCGAGGATGGAGAAGTCTGTCTCCTTGACTCTCTTGACTGACTCAGGCGAGGGGTTGGGCCGGGACTTGAGGTACTGCATGTAGGCGTTGTCAGAGATGCGGCGCATGTTCTGCAGGTCCAGAGAGTTCTCGTGAGCCGTTACCAGCATTGCCTCCTCATCGTCCAGAATACTCTGCGGAACTCGCCCACACACACCGTCCTCATCTACACACGGAGAGGGAGAAGCATGAGACATGTGTCAGTGGAGCTCCCATCACGCTGTCCTCATCTACACACAGGGAGAGAGGGGGAGCATGAGACATGTATCAGTGGAGCCCCCATCACGCTGTCCTCATCTACACAGGAAGAGGGGGGGAGCATGAGACGGGCTCCACTGACACAGCACGCTGTCATCTACACACAGGGAGAGAGGGGGAGCATGAGACGGACTCCACTGACACAGCACTCTGTCATCTACAAACGGAGAGAGGAGGAGCATGAGACGGGCTCCACTGACACAGCACGCTGTCATCTACACACAGAGAGAGGAGGAGCATGAGACGGGCTCCACTGACACACAGCACGCTGCCATCTACACACAGGGAGAGAGGGGCAGCATGAGACTGGGGCTCCACTGACACACAGCACGCTGTCATCTACACACAGGGAGAGAGGGGGAGCATGAGACTGGGGCTCCACTGACACACAGCACGCTGTCATCTACACACAGGGAGAGAGGGGGAGCATGAGACACACAGCGTATTGGCGACACAGCTGCCTAAACTGGGGCTAGGATTATACAGTCCGCTTGTTGTTTCTCATTTTAACTTGTACCTGAAATATCCAAGGCAGTGAGCGACAATTTACAATTCTACAATTTACTGAGCGAGCACTGTAAATTGATTACTGAGATAACGACAATAATTTTATTTATATCAATTTATATGTTTGATTGTTTCTGGAAATTGTGTCATACTTTGTAAGTGAAATTCAAGCTGCACACTTGTTTGTATTCAAAAACAAAAATAGCATCAACTCCCAACACAAAACGTGATTATCCAAAATAAAGTACATTAAGTGTAACTGGGATTGTGGGTGTTGCCAGAGGAGGTAGGATTTTTGCTTGTCTGCTACACGTGTAAATGTAGATCTTGCTGTACGAGTCATACCTGGCTGGCTGTGCCTGGGCCCTGCAAGCTGCAGGGGGCGCCCTAGGAAGAGGTGCAGGTCAAATACGAAGGCGATCTCATCTGGAGACACCAGGCTGTACGCTGTACCACTCCTCCCTGCTCTCGCCACACGACCTACACACACACACAAAGGGACAGGTTAGACAAAAACAGTGTGCTTCAAACAGACGGAGCATCTTACCAGGTTTACCACAATGAGCCCTCTTCACACTATTTGTTTAAGCAAAGAGTTTCATGAATACCAGGTTGTATTTTCATAGACTCTGGGGACAAGTTAAAACCTGTCCTTAGTACAGGGATTACATTTAAAACATTTGGTTTCACAGACCCTGATTAGCACTAATGTTGGATTGCCTTATCCCTAGTATCCTCATCACAGCGTATCCAGATCAAACAGCTTAGATATGAATTAATGACTTGTGTCCACATAAAACAAGACACTGAGTGAGCATGTTCGGTTTACACTAGAACACTTCAAAGAAAAATTCTCTCTCCTGCCTATGCTCCCGACTAAAAGCTGAGAAATGTACTTCCAGTTGATTAATGAAGTGTTAAAAAGCATATCAAAACAATTCAGATTAATTTTAAATATATTTCCGCGGGGACACTGGACAGCATTGGTAAAGTAATGCATTTCTTATAAAAACAGCAGCGGGGGCTAAGGATTCACAATGCAAACTACAAGAAGTGAGAATTCTCTATGAACAGATCTGAAATCGAACAGGAAACTCTCCTCACCGACTCTGTGGAGGAAGAGCTTGGCTTTGGAGGGGAAGTTGTAGTTGATGACGTTGTCCAGCATGGGGATGTCTATCCCGCGAGCCGCCACGTCCGTCACGATCATCACCATCGCCTTCCTGTGCACAAACTTCCCAATGTTGATCTTCCTGGCCGTCTGGTCCAGAGCGCTGTAGATGTACGCACAGTCCATCCCCTCCAACATCAACAACTGCAACAAACCAGACTCACTCAGCAAACCCAGAGGCTCACTCAGCAAACCCAGCACAACTGCATTCACAAACCCAGAGACTCACTCAGCGCAACTGCATTCACACAAACCCAGATCAACTGCATTCACAAACCCAGAGACTCACTCAGCACAACTGCATTCACACAAACCCAGAGACTCACTCAGCAAACCCAGCGCAACTGCATTCACAAACCCAGAGGCTCACTCAGCAAACCCAGCACAACTGCATTCACAAACCCAGAGACTCACTCAGCGCAACTGCATTCACACAAACCCAGAGACTCACTCAGCAGAACTGCATTCACACAAACCCAGAGACTCACTCAGCACAACTGCATTCACACAAACCCAGAGACTCACTCAGCACAACTGCATTCACACAAACCCAGAGACTCACTCAGCAAACCCAGCGCAACTGCATTCACAAACCCAGAGGCTCACTCAGCAAACCCAGCTCAACTGCATTCACACAAACCCAGAGACTCACTTAGCACAACTGCATTCACACAAACCCAGAAACTCACCCAGCAAACCCAGCTGGGTGTATGATACAAGCTGATTTTCACCCTCATTGTCACATGTGGGTAGCTGCCCTAACCTCTGCTTGTATCGCACAGCATCCTACACGGTATTCTATATACAACTTCTTCTGTTTTGTTGCTTCCCTGATTCTTGGTAGAACATGGATGGATCAATCCACAGCAGCAATTAGCGGAATTTAAAGCAAGCATCATACAAATGATATGGTCTTATTGGTCGTTTTGCGTATGGGACAGACTTTTCCCCTGGAACAGGACTGGCTCTGGAGACTCTCCCGTTTTCTCATTTTTATACAGGCTTGTGATACCGAGCAGTGGCAGTGCCAGCCCCACCTCCTTCAGGTACTCCACATGGTGCCTGGTGGCTACGAACACCACTGTCTGCTCCTGCGGCTTTATCACGTTCCTCAACAAGTGCAGCAGCAGAGCCGGCTTATCATCCACCCGCAGATGGAAAAATGCAAGCTGGAGAGAAAACACAGTGCATCCAGAAACAATAAGCACAGTGCATCCACAAACAGAAAACACAGTGCATCAGGGAGAGAAAACACAGTGCACCCAGAAACAGTACACACGGTGCATACAGAAACAATAAGCACAGTGCACCCAGAAACAGTAAACACAGTGCATCAGGGAGAGAAAACACAGTGCACCCAGAAACAGAACACACGGTGCATATAGAAACAGAACACAGTGCACCCAGAAACAGAAAACACAGTGCACCCAGAAACAGAAAACACAGTGCATCCAGAAACAATAAGCACAGTGCATCAGGGAGAGAAAACACAGTGCACCCAGAAACAGAAAACACAGTGCACCCAAAAACAGAACACACGGTGCATACAGAAACAGAACACAGTGCACCCAGAAACAGTAAACACAGTGCACCCAGAAACAGAAAACACAGTGCACCCAGAAACAGAAAACACAGTGTATCCAGAAACAATAAGCACAGTGCATCAGGGAGAGAAAACACAGTGCACCCAGAAACAGAACACACGGTGCATACAGAAACAGAACACAGTGCACCCAGAAACAGTAAACACAGTGCACTCAGAAACAATAAGCACAGTGCATCCAGAAACAATAAGCACAGTTCACCCAGAAACAATAAGCACAATGCACCCAGAAACAATAAGCAGTGCATCAGGGAGAGAAAACACTGACAAACATTTCTACTATATGTGCAAAAAACAAAACAGATTGTTCTTAAACTATTTTACAGGCAAATTGTAATAGTGTGCCACATAAGACATCAAAATATGAAAAGCAAAAGGAAATGAAATCTATCCGCATCAACTCCAGTATCATATCAGTTTTTATTTTATTAGTGGTTGTATCAAATGTAATCGGTCTAAAATAAGAAGGTTTTTTAATTGTGTGCTATGAGTTACAACACCTACCTTCAGCTGGTCGTTCAGTTTGGTGTCCACATCCAGTCGAATTAAAACTGGCTCTGTTAAACCTGGGAGAGGAGAAGACCAAGAATAGATACAGAGAAAAGTTTAACAGGAAAGTTGCATGGATATCACACTTCATTCAAAATGATCACAGACACGGCATTAGTATGATGAGGTCCCTGTTCCTGTGGCTGCGGGTTCTTACCTGCGCGGGCTAACTCAACCAGCAGCTTGGGCAGAGTGGCGGAGAACAGCACGGTCTGACGGTTCTCTGGCAGTCGCTGGATAACACCCTGCAGCTGCTCTGCGAAGCCCATCTCAAACAGCCTGCAGAGACACAGCACACACTGACAAGCACATCCCACTTCTGTTTCAATCTGCAGTAAGACCTGTCATCACAAGCCTGTGCTCTGAAGGGAAATTGCAGGATCATGCATTTCAACCTGCATCGAGAATCACTTCCTAACCATTCAAATTGTATCCCTTCTCTCGGTCCATAAACCACATTTTATAACAATACATTATGATTTTTTGTAATTGTATGTTTGTGTATTTTATCAATTCTCTCTAAGTAACTTAATACCAGTTTTACTAAATTTGAAATCAAGAAAATATTTAGAGTAATCTTTTAGTGCCAAGGCCACTGACCATTTTCCTTCAGCCTCTGGTCATATAGATCAATGTCATCTTCATTTTTAACAGTATTTATAGAAGTGCTTTGGGACACTGCTTCTAGAGAAAAGGAATAGCTGCAATGGACAAGAAAGTGAAGCCCAATTACTGGTCAGCTTCATCAAACACCACCAACTCCAACCTTACCTGTCAGCTTCATCAAACACCACATACTCCACACTGTGCAGCTTCAGGTTCATCTCAACGACCACGTGCATCAGACGACCCGGCGTGCCAATGATTCTAGAACAAAGAGGAGGGAGAGAGACCAATCAAAATGAGACGCTACAGGACACTGTCAAGGAAGAAAACAACAACATGAGACACTGCAGGACACTGTCAAGCAAGAAAATGTTCTGGAAAGGTTTTGCTTAAAAGATAAAAGTAAAATGTCTTCCATTGTACATATACAGGATTATGCAAGAACATCAGGGTGTTCTTTCCTGGTTCTATGGGTCCACTGCCAGGTTTGAATGAAGCTTTGAACAGTAAAAACAGATCTTATGTGCCTGCTACTCTGACTCCTCTGAAATCTAATCACCTTTCTTTCCTGGGCAGGTTTCATGTCCTGTGTGATTCTGTACAATTTGTTTCATGCTTTGTGGGAGTTTAGTGAGAAAGGTCAGATTACTTTTGATTTGAGACATCCTATTGATACAATCACCCAGATACCACATAGGGCAGCAGTGTGGAGTAGTGGTTAGGGCTCTGGACTCTTGACCGGAGGGTCGTTGGTTCAATCCCAGGTGGGGGACACTGCTGCTGTACCCTTGAGCGAGGTACTTTACCTAGATTGCTCCAGTAAAAATCCAACTGTATAAATGGGCTACTGTATGTAAAAATAATGTGATATCTGGTAGCAATTGTAAGTTGCCCTGGATAAGGGCGTCTGCTAAGAAATAAATAATAATAATAATAATAATAACTTGTGAACGAGTGGCCTCTAAAAACCCCAGTAACTAAGGAAAACAAAAGATGAGAAATCCAATACCAGTAGAAACACATGTAGGAAGGTGAGGTAACAGGTATAAAACAGCAGAACAATCTGATAGGCAGACAGATGCAGACACAGGTAAAACAGCAAAGAGAGATGAATATATAAAAAACAAGCAAGTTACACACAGCAATAAGATATTACACTCACATATCAGGGTTTTCGTGCAAGGCAGCAAACTGGTCATCCATTCTGAGAACAGAAACAAATACAGATTACACTGTGCACAGAACAAGGTCAAACAGCATCCGAGAAACGGGATCACAGATTACACTGTGCACAGAACAAGGTCAAACAGCATCCGAGAAACGGGATCACAGATTACACTGTGCACAGAACAAGGTCAAACAGCATCCGAGAAACGGGATCACAGATTACACTGTGCACAGAACAAGGTCAAACAGCATCCGAGGAACGGGATCACAGATTACACTGTGCACAGAACAAGGTCAAACAGCATCCGAGGAACAGGATCAGAGATTACACTGTGCACAGAACAAGGTCAAACAGCATCCGAGGAACGGAATGCACTCAGTGTTGTACTTTACTCTGTTTAATATTGCCATAAGGGCCACATGTGCTTTGCTCAACAAAATACTAAGAATAGTAATACAAATCTCATACATGTAAAAACCTTATGTGAATGTTTTGAGCCCAGGAAGGCAGAAGATCCCATACAAATCAGAAACCTCTCCTACCTGTCTCCTCCAAGAATCAGTGCAGTCTTGAAGCCACAAAACTTGCCAAGCTGAAATAAAAATAAATGTGTTAAACAGTGTTACAAGCAATTGGTGTGCTGTTTATTAACAGACTCAGGAAATGCCAAATTAGAGGCATGAGTATCATGAAAAAGCTCCTGAAAAAAGTATACACTTGACACGGATGGACAGCAAGATTCTGCCATCACTGGAAACTCACAATAGCCCTGCACCCAGTCCAGGGTTTCAGAACTGCCTTTGTTTCGGTGCAGTAAATTATTGAAATAACCAGGTGTCTTGTGTTTCAATCAGACCCCTGGTAAATCTGCTCTGAACTGATCGCACTTCTTATCACAGCATGACTAAGTCACACCTGAGTCTGTTGGTGTACCAACAGATCATGAAGATAGAAGGGGGGTGTGATGGAGTATACTGGTCATCCAGGAACGTAAGGGCTTTAGGACCCTGGGGGACATGACGGTTGGAAGGGAAATTCTGGCTTCAGGTTGAGGGCAGGTGGAAGGTTTGGCAGAGCTGGTTAAATAGATTCAGGTCTGGGTGTTAGCTCTGCCAATCATCTCTGCCATGTCCTCAACCAACTAATTCAGTAAGAGGAGGTGACAGCCCATTGGGGGGGGGGGACCCAGGGAATGCAAACAACTGTAATGTGCTGTTTTGCATTGTGTTATCAGAACCGGAGGTCATTTAAAAAGGTCTAAATATCTGATGGGGGTAAAAGGTCTTAGCCTTCCCCCAGTTCGTATAGGACAAAGTTAAGGAGAACTTTGAAATATCACAGCGTGGGGAAGAACTTGCTTAACATCAAACTCGTGGCTCCTGATCATTTACAAAATAGTTCAAGACTCTTGTACTAGCCTACAGATGCCTTGACCAGACTGCATCCAGCTACCTCCAGACCCTCATCTCTCCCTACACCCCCACTCGACCTCTCCGCTCCGCCTGCACTAGAAGACTGGCTCTACCGCCTCTACGCTCCCCTGCCTCCAGAGCCCGCTCCTTCTCCACCCTCGCCCCGCAGTGGTGGAATGACCTTCCTACCGAGGTCAGGACTGCCCAGTCCCTGACCACATTCCAGCACCTCCTCAAGACTCACCTCTTCAGAAAGCACCTGTAGAACTCCTGTTTTCCCCTGGGACACATATCACCCTTCCTTAAATGCCTTTGCGGTCCATTGTCGGACTGGGTCCGACATTGCAATTATTCCCACCAGGTCCTTTGTCGGACCCTGTCCGACATCATTTTAAAAACGCAAAAAACGCAAAAAAGTCGGTTTTTCAACGGAAAAAGCCGAGAAAACCATTCAATGGCCGAGTGGGAACGAAGGAGCCGAGACAAGCCGATAAAAAAAAAAAAAAAAAGCGTATCTCATGAATAGTCATAGTAGCCCCTTCTTCAGATGGGGCGGTCGTATGGAAACAAGCTGGAAGTACAGTATCAGCGCACAGAGACTATCACGGACATTTGCAGAGCTTTTTGAGATGTTATAGCAATAAAATAATGACTTGGATTGCATTATTGAGGAGTTTGGTGATAAAACGAGTCATCAGGAGACGATTGATCGGTATGTACGACTATTATTATTATTATTTTTTATTTGGTAGCATATGTGAAAGCGATAGCAAACGAAAGGGTGGGGCGGGGCTGGAGATACCTAGTGAGTGCTTTGTTGATCTGCAGGGCCATTTAAACCCGTTTGACTGTGAAAAAATACTTTTAAACAGCTGCCTAAAATTAAATGCGCGTGTAAAAATTAATTAGACCTGGCAAACCTGACGCAGAATTAATAAATGGACCGCAAAGGGTTAAATGTGCCTTACTTGCTCTTATCTGCCCCCTATTTTACTGCATTTAATCCTGTACTTCAGAGTACTGTAATCTGCCAAGTGTTTAATCTGTAGTATTTTGTATTTAATTATATCCTGATGTAACTATCTCTGACACTGTTATCTGCTGTATTATTGAATTGTATTTTGTCACACTTGTACTTGCTTGAACCAAAGTCATTGTATTCATCATTGTATTTATCTTGCTCTTAATTGTATTATTACTTGCACTGTGATTCTTGAAATGTATTTGTTTATGACTGTAAGTCGCCCTGGATAAGGGCGTCTGCTAAGAAATAAATAATAATAATAATAATAATAATAATAATAATAATAATAATAATAATAATAATATATACTTAATTGAACCCCAGGACTGGGTGGAGGGCTGGTTTGTGTTTCAATAGTTCTGAACCCCAGGACTGGGTGGAGGAAGGGCTGCTGTGTGTTTCAATAGTTCTGAACCCCAGGACTGGGTGGAGGAAGGGCTGGTGTGTGTTTCAAGCCCTGTGAAAGAACGTGTTTTGCGAGTTTGATGATGGTTGCTGTGGTGGTTACCTCCTTGGTGAACTTCATGGTCTGCAGTGCCAGCTCGCGGGTGGGTGACAGGATGAGAGCGCGGGCCCCTGTTTGGGCGCTGGGAGCTTTCAGTCGCTCGAACATGGGGATGAGGAACGCAGCTGTCTTCCCACTTCCTGTGCGGGCCATCGCCACCACGTCCTTACCATCTAGGATCAGGGGGATGGTCTGGGGGAGCCAGGATTGGGAAGAGTTTAGAAACAGGGTCAGAGGTCGTGCAGGGACAAATATTTCAATATTAGAACAAACAATGCCTGCAGTGTGCAAAATGACTATATTTGTATTTGTTTATATAATACAATTTATAAATAATGGGTCATTTGACTGGGTAGCAGGTTTACTCCTGAGAGATGTTTTACTCCTGTACAGTATGAAGTAAAACAAACAAAATAATATTTGTTTAAATTTTGAATGAATAGTCAAACATGAAATCGTCCCAGCACTGATTACTAGAGGTGCAACTAAAGTCATGATGCACTCCATATGATGAAGTGCCGGTAATCATGTGACTTGTACAGCAACAATAGGCCACGTTACATGAGTGTTTGCTTTTCTCAAGACATCTGTTTCTCATAAAATAAATGTGGGCATGGTGCCTTTTTGTGTTTACATGTAAAGCCTCTCATTTCCCTTTGGAACGCCTACTTTTCCCCGAATGCTATGCAAATGAAGAAGATGGGAAAGGGGGTCACATTTAAATTAGCCATGCTGACGGCCCACTTAGATTCTCATGCTGTTAACCGTGAAAGTCGCCAAAACACTGTTTACATGAGCAGAGAACAGTTTCACGAGAAAGAATCCACGTGTCGTTGTGTTTGACATAAATGGATAGTAAAGATCTGATTTGCTGATGGATCGTGCCTGCTTTTTTAATACTTTGTTTTAGTGTTGTCGCCCACACTGCTTTTCTCACATCATCTGAACCACCTGAATTCACAAGCCCATTTACTAATAGTTTTAAACAGAAACTTGGTAAATACAATCTGTATGATACTTTACAAACACATTTAGATTCATGTATGATTAGCATTATGCAAAGTTCTAGGGAAGACGGAGAAAAAGGTGGGGTTATCTGCAACATCAATCTGATAAGGGAAATACTGCAAACAAAAAATTAACTTCCCTGCTCCCATCTTTGGACCACGGTAACTTACGTATTCCCATGTGACTTTTATAGCAGCTTTAGGAAAGGACTTGAACGAGCTAATTAACATTTCCATGAGAAACTCGTGTTTCCATGTGTAAGTGGGCGTTGATCTCACAAGAAATGGAGACTTTCACGGTAAAATACTGAGACCTTTTTTTGGGACACTTTCCTGAGCTTTCCCTGCCAAGTTTCACGCGTATTGTCGATTCACATGAAATAATCACACATGTAAACTGGCCTAATGAGTGTGATGGTCTTCTTTGTATGATGCACCGCAAAGTGATTGATGGACTGACTCATGAGATCAACGAGATATAATTCAAGAACCATTTGGTGGACTAAACAGCTGTAGGCTTTTGATACTGCCCAGCTATACACAGCCTTAATGATTCGTTTTCCCCGAATACTTACCCTCCTCTGAATTGGTGTAGGAACTTTATATCCCTTCTTCATCACCCCTTTGTAAACAGGATAACCCAACCCTGCAAAGACAGAACAGAAAGGGCAATCAACAACACAACAGACTTTCCAAAGAAGCACGTAGTCAGAGATTTGAACTCCAGTTTTTCACTGCTAAATTTCGCCTGGCTTGGAGTCGACCATTGCTTGATACCCTTGCCAATCTCAATACTCAACTAGATAGGAACTGTTAGAAAGATGTCCTGTAATAACAGAAGCTGCAGGAGCCTTGGATTTGAGCATGGCATCATGAACTGGACATGTTGCCAACACATCATTAATGAGACAATTAACGAATGTGTTGGTTTAAACTGCACAGTTTATTTTACAATTTACACCTTGACAATTCAAAGTGTTTTAGACTGTGATAGTCCTGGCCACCCCATCCAGTTATTAATCCAGTAAGAGTGCTGTTCATACCCATGGACTGGAAGCCTCCTGACTTCTTCTTCTTCTTGTTCTGCGCCCGAACGAGCTCCCTGGTGTCCGGCTCCACGTCCGACAGGCAGTCTGCTGTGGGGAAGCCGGGGACCGTCCTGCCAGCCTGCAGGGACAGCACAGCATGCTCTTAGTGATCATTGCCAACTGCGGCCATGCAAAGCAAGCAGATGAGTTCTGAAACCAATCTTACAACAACAGGTCCATTCTCTTCAGAAAGATGAACCAGAAGGGATAGTCTGATCTGGATATCAATTGTGTAGACTGAACCTGATTCCTATTAACTTCCAAGGAACACAGAGGCTACAGTGCAGAGACCAGGTTAATGTTGTCTACAAGGTAATAGATGCAGATACCACAATATAGTATTCTAGTGTTTGACTCTATTAGGTTTGGGGTATATAGGTTACATTTATTAAAAAAAAAAAAACAACAACTATATGTTATGTTGTATTGGCAACTGTGAATATAGATGGTGTTATAATTATTATTAACCGAACATTTTTTCAGATGGCTTATTGGAAAAGTCACCATCACACAAAGATAAACAATATCCCTGCTCCTGATTTCATTGATAAAATAAACGTGATTTGAAACAAACAGGCAGTGCTATTAAACCAGATGACGAAGGCAATGAGACGGGCAATTCTACAAGGTGTTCAGTGAATCAGTGTGGTTGGTTTGCAGTATTTTTTTTGTTTTGTTTTGTTTTTTGAGATTACAGGTAGTACTACCCCAATACCCGACTCGTTAATGTGTCGTGAATCTACGTGCGTTTGTCAATTATTATTATTCACCGTCTTTCTGACACCTGTAGGCTAAGACTCAGAGGGCTGGTTACGAGCTAAAAAGAATTGTACTGTCTGTAATTAACAAAATATAAATCATTTTAATTAACTAAAAAAAAAAATATCAAGTACAGTACATGTCATGTTGTAATCTTAGCTGATTCACCAAACATTACTAATAAATATTATATATAAATATATATATCGTGTCAGTTTCTCGATCACAGGGGTCTGTCGGGTTTTTTTGTCAGATCTCATGACAGGTACCTTTCTGGAATCGTCTTCATCGCTGACCTCAGCCGCCAACTCGAACTCCCCACCGTCCGAATCCACATCGAGGTCCCGTTTCGGATGCCGTCTCTTTTTAGTAAACCTTTTCTTCCTTTGAGCCATTTTAACCCGATTTATTCTGAGCCGTGTAAGGGAGCGAGGCTGTCAAATCAACAGGTGCCGAAAAAATAAAATATTTCGACAAAAACGCGCTATAATATTTCTATTTACTACCTTCTGAGTTTACATGTACAAAACACGCAGGACGCAGCCATGTTAGAACACATGTGGGCAAGACACTTTTTTCAGCGTGTACTTTTGCTAGACGAATACACAACATGAAGAGGGAGAGTGTTTTATTTTTTTGCTTTGTTCTTATGGTGGCTTTACAGTTGATATAAATAAAACATTTGTCTTATACATGTGTTTTATCTAAGTACTGTACTATATTTGTAAAATGAAACACTGGCTTATTTTCAACAAAAGTATCACGAGTCTGCGGATTAAGTAAGTGCCCACCCCTATTCCGAGGTACGAAGTTCTAGGCTCCCACCTGGAATCTACTAACACCAGGATAGGGGAGTTTTATGATTTAATTTTTGTTTTAATGTATCAAAGTATTATCCTGCAATAAATTTATACAAAACCATTATATTTTTATTAAAAAAAATAATTAAGATTTATATTAATAAATAGTATTTATTTTAGCAATTACTTAAATCTCTCCACCCCTCCTCAGAAAGTGTAATCCTCCGGATGTTTTGCATTGCTGTTTTATCTTCAGGGTCTTGAGTCCTGGTTGCCTGTGCAAAGTATTGCTAAGTGACGGTATTGACAAACATAAAGTCTGCAAATATAATGCGGAAATCAGGATATCGCCCTACAGACGCAATGGGTTGTAATTAAGGTAAGCAGAGTGACATCAATCAACAGTGTAAACTACACATTTTCATTTTCCATTAGTACAATTATGAATATTTAACATATAAGAAAATAAGGAAGGAGGTCATTCGGCCAATCTTGCGCATTTGGTTGTATGTGTTTGGTAAAGTACAATTAGGAAAATAACATTAATTGTGGCACACAGCACATAAAGAGACGTCTTTCTTTAGCTTTGAAATAAAGAATGGGGTCCAACACGAGAACAGAAGCAGTGATAATAATATCCTTGCGTGGTACCAGTGCTTGTTGCATAGACACGGTACCGACTGTAATAGCGCTGGTCAGTTGTCTTAGATTTTTTGTACCGTGCACCAACAAGTGATAGTGATGATTGGTGGGGATTTTTTTTTTAAGTAATTGTTGTCCGCACGGTTAAATGGTCCTTTGAGGCTGTTGTAAGCATGTTCTGTGTGTAACAGCAAGTGTTTCCAGCAGGAAGGTTGCAGGATACTGAATGCTCTTTTCTATACAATTTGGAGACTTTTATAGAACATAGACCACCATTAAATTTGCACTCCTCTTTGTTTAAGTAAAATAAAACTAATTCATGTTGCAAAGGCTAATGTTTAAAAATGAGAAACAAACAAGGCTCATTATAGAGTGGAGGAAATGCCTTGAAAACCTGGAGCATCAGATAGTGCAGAGAAGCAAAGGTTTAACAGCTTGCTTAAGTGCATATACCACATTCCCTTGTGGTGTTTGTGTGTAATCAAAGCCCTTTAAAGATAATTAGTGTGGTTTGTTTTCCAGGCAGGATCTGCAGTCACTGAGTCTGGGACGTCCCGTGAAAGCGGTGCCAGGGTCCCAGATGTCTGTGGAGTTGGCAGTGACCGGCGTGCAGGCCTTCCGCGCCCCGTCCAGGGCAGGGGGAGGCTGCAGAGGGGATGTTCCAGGAGGACTGCTGTTCAGTGGTGCCAGGAGAGATGGAGCATCGCAGTCCCAGCTCTGGCATCCCACCAGGCCAGAGGTCCCCACCACACCCCTTTCAAAGAGCTCCCAGCTCAGCAGAGCTACCCTCAGAAAGAAGAACAAGTACAGGTGGGTCCCACCGGGCTTCTACATGCACACTGCAGCATTCTCACATTATTATCATCAGTGTTGTGGTTGTATTAAAATATAGGAGGCTGTGTGGTCTAGTGGTTAAAGAAAAGGGGCTTGTAACCAGGAGGTCCCCGGTTCAAATCCCACCTCAGCCATGACTCATTGTGTGACTCTGAGCAAGTCACTTAACCTCCTTGTGCTCTGACTTTCGGGTGAGACGTATTTGTAGTGACTCTGCAGCTGATGCATTGTTCACACACCCTAGTCTCTGTAAGTCGCCTTGGATAAAGGCGTCTGCTAAATAATAATAATAATAATAATAATAGACAGACTGGTGAGTTGGAAAATATCTGAGCAATGAGTTCATGTCCTCATAGCTCTTTCATTATTTTCATCACGCCTCTTGATTAAGATTCGCAGCCTTTAACACTTATCGTGCTGCAGTTCAAATATGGATTGCATCTAAACCACTGGAATGAAATTGACAAACTGCTTAGAAAACCATTGTGTAGAAAGCTGCAGAAATGCATTTCAAATGTGCGCATGCTGTATACCAAAATAAAGTTTAAAAAAGAAAAAAGTGCACCAGTGATACTATTAGAAGATATAACTAAATGGATTTTTAAATCTTGTTTTTTTCTGTTTGAACAGACAGGAGCTAACAAAACAATTGTGAGAAAATCCTAATAAGACTTGCAGTCAGCGGATCTCACATGTTCCTGTGTGAAAGACACACACATTTATTTGTTTTTTTAATGGTGTTTTTGTCTAAGATGTTGGTGAAGATGTGTCACTCGCACCTTGGAGATATTTCAATGCTGCTTTTCCTCATCCCTCACTCTGCTGCAAGCATGCACATGAAGGAGTGCAGTGCACTTTGAAAACACATCAGTCCTAGCTTGATTTAATAGCATAGTGCAAGGCTTCTTGTAAAGGGAAATACTTCTTGGTTTTCCTGTGACTTTTTTGGGGGTTTTTTGTTCACCAATTCCTACACATTTATTTTTTTTTACCCTGATGTGTGTTTAACCCCTGGTGCAATCAGAAGTGGATGACGTGAATTAGCTGTGATTGCAGTGTTGAGTTGGCTTCTCGTGGCGTACGTTGTATTGATTGTATGTAACTGTAACCAGCTGTCTGACACAGTCAGATAAAATGCTGAAAGACAAATGGTTTGAAGGGAGTCCTGTGCATGTCTGTTTTTCAGGTTGAAGAGCCACACTCCTACCTATTGCGATGAGTCCCTATTTGGCTCTCCTGAGGAAGCCCCTGCCTGGAAGTCCCCCTGGACAAAGAAGGATGATATTCATAAATCCCGCCCTCTCCTCTGGACCCCGCCCACTCTGCACACATGCACCACACAGGCCCCTCCCACAAACCCAGCCAAAGCGCCCCCCTTGAAAGAAGCCGCACTGGAAACACAGCATGGCAGCACAGAGTTCCTCTATGAAAGCAAGAGGAATTTCTGGAACCCCCCAGAGAGTGAGGAAGACGAGGGAATGGGGTCCAACTTGTCCTGGGTAGGTGAAAAAGGAGCTACAAGGAATTCTAGGGAGGTGGAACTGAGACAGAGACCTGCTTCAGCATTCACAGACCTCGCAGGGAGGCAAGCTAATGGCAGGGTCCAGTCAGCCAGCCTGAGCAAGCCCGCCTGGAGACCCAAGACCACGGGCTCCATCAAGACTAAACCCCCCTGGAGGTATTAAAGTGACCAGCTAACCAAGGAGAAGCATTGGAGCAGCAAGAATTAACATGAAAGAGCTGTGCATGGTTTGTGATAGGGAGTACTTAGTGAACATACAGGAAGGAATCTATCTCACAAGGCTGTGTTGAACCTTAAGGCTTTTCCCGAATGATAAAGGTGATTTGGACTAGTCGTTCTCCCTTCTAGGAATAGTAAAGTGTCCTTGTATATGGTGCATTTATATGTCCTATTGCATGATTTGGATGAAGGGTGAGGTGAGATATACGCTATGGTTAATGTGTATATGGCACCTTGAGATGAGTTTTGCACTAAATGTGTTCCTGTGTGTGTGTGTGTGTGTGTGTGTGTGTGTGTGTGTGCCTGTGGGTGTTTTGGAGTGTGTGTTTGTATAATGAAAAGGGACCACAAACAAATATGGACAGAAAAGATTTGTTTTTATTTTAGTTTAGTTTTTTTGCTGGATTTCTTGTAGCTACTGGCAGGGGAGAGGGGTACAAGCACTTATATGAAGTGAAGTGTCCAGAACACTAGTTATTGCTACTGAACCTCAATGTAGAAGTAATCTACTAAAACAGTTTTAAGTATCCTTTACCGATTGTAAATATTAGTGGGTCCTCCCTTAGCGTTGATTCCTATTCCTGGCACTGCCTGCGTGTTGGCATGGAGGCAGTGTGGACACATCACTGTCTTACTCTGTCTTTGTCATGGTGTGTAACAGATTGAGTACAAGCCATTTGCTACTACTGTCTTCTAGTCCCTCTTGTAAATGAGATGCAAATCTCAAGTTTTGCAGTATTAATTACCACAGATTTGATTTGTTTTTCATTGTGCAGATAATCAAATCCCCAATCCTCTCCCTGTTCATAAAATCAATTGAATTTGATTAATAATGTACTTCTTTCATACAAGTGATGTTGGTATTTGTATAACTGTTTGTATAAATTAATTAGGAGATGTGATTTTACTTTTTATTGGACTAACTAAACAGTAATTAATCATAAGCTTTCAAGACATCAAAGGTCTCTTCTTCAGGTAAAAGCTTTCCTACTTTCACCTGAAGAGACTTTTGAGCAGCGCTCCAGATAAGGTTTTGGGTCTGGGAGTAATTTACCCTCTAATTTTAACACTGAGGGAGTAAAGTGGATTTTCAGGGGGTAAAATGCAACATTACCTTGAAGTCATGAGTAATCTTGATAAATACTGTACAATCTTTAATGGTAATGGGGTAGGCATTTAAAAAGAGCCTTCCATTTTAACTGCAAGGTTACTTTGAACTACTGTACAACCATGTGTGTGTTCTACAAGATTCTTTATCGGCTCAGCAAATTTTTTTCGAGGTATCACACTGACTCTACCAATTAATTGCGTTACTTATATTTTAACATTAAATTCTTAAACTCAGTGAACATGTTAACTTCAATATCAAGCCATACAGGTAAATACAATAAGGACATTCATTAATAAGTTATACAAAAGTTACTTTAATATTATAGGCACCTTTTTTTTAGCGGGGTGTTTACGCTTCAACCTGTGTAGCTTCAGCTTTTTTTTTTTATTGTTACTGTGATTGGCTGCAAAGACAACAGGGCTAACCAGAGATTGGATAATGTTTGTTGGGTTGTTCTTGGGTACAGTATCCTAGTAACTGAAGACATTGTATTCTGGGAGGTTTAATTGTTGGTGGAAGTTTTAGGGGAAGCAGACAAGCTGTGCAGCAAAATTGCTATGCGTATTTTTACGCATTCAATTCAAAGTGTCGTGATTCCGGCTTTTTAATGTGTAAAAACGGCAGGTACGCCGCTTATCTTGACCGCTGCCTTTGAGGTCTTGAAAGCTTGTGATTATTTATTGTTTAGTTAGTCTCTTTGTCTATCATCTCTGGACTGATACGGCTACAATTTAATCTATAATATAATGTGTTAATTTGTATTTTTTTATTTTTATGAAAGTAAATTTTAATAAATATTTTTCTTCCTCAAAAAGGTCCTTGTCTTTGAACACAATGAGTACTGTTATTCACTGAGTGTAAGAGGTAGTCCTTATTTAAAGATGCCTACATACAGTCAGTCACACTATCACACTGCAGATAAAATAGGATGTAATATTGACAGTACATTTGGAGATAATGATGCAAATGTTTTTTGGGGTATGGACTTGTTTTACGCAATACCAATAATATTTCTGAAGCACCACAAGTGCCCCTGTTAAAAATGCTATATCTACTAGAGGTACTATATCTAGGCCACAATTGTGACAATATTCACCTTCGGAGACACAGGCTTTGTGTGCATCTCTGCAATGCAAACAGCTGAGGTTCTTAGGGTGAACAATAAGAACACAGTAAAGCATTTGTAGTTGAATGTAGATTTCTTTTTATATAATACATCCAGTTGATATATTTCTTTCAATGGACTCGAGAGGAAGAGTGCCACACGATGTGTAGATACATTAACAGAATCAGTACGTGCCAGTACTGCAGCAGACCCTTGGTACAGCACGTTCGGGTCACAGTGTAGAGAAAGTACAGCTGCTTTTAACAAGCAGTAGCTTGTTTTATTCTGGTCCAATTCATTCTCTTGATTTGAATAATAAAACAAGATGATTACTGATCCTTGAAATCGGCTCTTTATCAAGCATTACGGTCAAATATACAGTCGGCTCTCATTTAATATGAATTTCAAGGGTCCAGCAAATAAATGTCATATCAGTAATTCTTATTCTCTGGAGTTTAAGCCAAATGCATACCGAGTTTGTTTTAAGGAGAATTGTATACGTATATATACCGGTAATATATGTTTTAACCCCAAAAAAAAAAAATTAAAATGAAAAGGCTTTAGCTTTACAGTACAGAGGCCTCGCATATGGAAAAAATGCACAGTGCAGTTATTGAAGTTTTGAAGTTTTGTAGTTCAAGGTTTTATTTTGATACCTGTCTAGGGAATTAGAAATGATCGAAAGTGCTATTGATGTCTTCTGTTTTCCAGAGCATTATTCTGCCGCAACATCTTTGAGAGACCTGTGAGAATGTTATGCTAATAAGAGGTATAGTAGTTAGAAGCATAGCAACATAAGGAAAGTTACAAACGAGGAGGCCACTCGGTCAGTTCCTTAAAGCTAATTGATCCAAGATCCCAATGAATCAGCAGCATTAACATGGCTTGGCAACCCATTCCATACACCCACCTACCCCATTTATTACTTGTACATCTTTAACCCCTTAGCAATGTGTTAAGCTAGATTTTCCTGATGCACAATGAAAGAGGATTTAGGGTGGTTTCACAATGGATACTGAATGTTTCTTAGGAGATGGCTACAAAGCACTTCCTGTTTACAGTGTAAAAATCTACATTGAGCTTCATTTCAGTATTACATTACTGCTTTTTGCACAGATGGGGCAAGTCACTCCAAAAAAATACCAGCTAGAAACGGACCCCAGTGCACTGCTGGAGAAACGATTCCATATGTGAAGCAGGAAATATCCCCTAGTTTCTAGTTATGCATAACTTTAATACTTTGTGAGTAGAATAAGAAATCCTCAATTCTCCAGAACTGAATTGAAGACATTGTGATCCCCACGACCCTCCTCTCTTTCCACCACAAACCTATGGCAGCCAAAAGACAACTGTACCAACATTGAACTAAAAGCGTGAGGAGTCTTGCAGTCCCACTTTTACTTGAAGTCTTGCAGTAGTGGTTTGCTTAAAGGATTCTGTTTTGTTTAAACCTTTTATTTTGTTCCTGTGTTTTGTTCCTTTTTTTTAGTTTGCTGCAGTTGTGCTCTGGGTCGCTATCCCACTCTAACACTACCTGTGGCAGGATTGCATCACGGCCAAGGCTGTTCACTGGCAGCAAGGAAATCCAGAAGTGGAAAGCTGCAGTTTCACCTGCACTGTCACACATTTTTATTAACAACAATCAGGAACAAAGTAAAAGGTTTAAGCAAAACTTAATACTTCCTATCCAATGTTTCTTCCTCATAAGTACATGTGAAAGGCACAGTGTTATGGGCAGAATGGAATCCTGAGTGACAGCGAAACTACAGTCTGGAAAACAGAAGGAGGATAAAGATAGGCAAGAAAAGATTTATAAAGACTGATGCAAACTAAAAATGATCATGCATTTGCTCAATCTACCAGTGCCAGTTTATTTCTTGCCCTTCTTCCCTTTGCCCTTCTTCCCTTTCCCTTTCTTTCCCTTCTTCTTGCTCTTCATCATCTTGCGCACCTTGTACCCCTTCCAGAGAGCCTGGATGCGCGTGGCGGCGCGGATCATGAGGACGAGCTCGCGCTCCTCCTGCTCCTTCTTCTCCCGGGCCAGACGCCGCTCCTCCATGATCTGACTGTACTCCTGATCCAGCACTGCGAAATGCTCCTCCAGCTCCTTCAGCTCCCCTTGCTCCTCAGTGTACCCTGCATGCAGCTGCTCCAGCTCCACCTGCAGATATAGGGGCCAGCCCCACAGGCCACTTTTAAAGGAATCTCATTTCATAGGGCACAGTCTGTTTTTTAATGTTCCTAGGGTTTTGAATCTGTCTACACCACCTAGTAATCTATTCCATTCATTTATAACTCTCTGGGTAAAAAAACGGATTCTTCTGTTGTGAATTTAATTCTATTAGCTTTATTTGTGCCCTGTGTCCTAAGTTTGAAGTTGTGACTTGTGTTAACTGGGTTGTCTATTCTATGCCATTGTAGGAACATAACAGGTTAATAATACGATTCAGCATATAGGTCTGGAGGCAGCTGGCCAAGTCCCCATGACAACCAGAAAGATACAGAGTGTAGTCTTTTGTTCTTTGTGTTTTAAACATATTTATAATTGTATTGATACTGCAAAATTGTAATAAAAGATGAAAAAGGGAGTAGTTAACTCGGTAACCATAACCACACCGATAAGTGAGGCCCACAGGCTCGACCAAGTTTGACTCCCTAGAGTTGCCAGGTGTTTGCGGCTGATTCAATATAGTTATTGTGAGCAATGAGAGATATTGTAAGTTTGGAAAGCTTCAAGGGCAACCAAAAGGCTGTCTTTGTTTTTGAGTGAGTTTGTACAGTAAGTCAGAGAAAAGGTGCTATCAACATATAGCAAGCAAAGTCAGAAAAAGGGAGTGTGCTTATAACATCTTTAACCAACAGCTCCAAATGAATAAGTCAGAGAAAAAGGAGCTTGCTTTTAATAACTGGACAGCAACACTGCTAGTACCATCCAGCAAATACCCCCTTCAATAATACGTCAGAAGAAGGCAGCAGCAACATTTGAAACTGCAAGCTCTGAATAACATCTAGAAAACACCCAATAAGATTGTTTAAAGGATATATTAACTTACAAATAACTTCACTATGTCATTAAAGAAGAAGACAATTAATGATTCAAAGACTTAATAATGGACTGAATTTAGCTACCAGGAATTATCAATTTTACTGAAAGAATGTATGTTTTGTTAAACAAAGACTGAAAGTGCACACCGCGCTACAAGACATCACACATGGTTAACACTGCATCAACTCTCAAACAATGCGTATTCCCAATTAAACTAAAGAATAGAAAGACTTAAATAAACTATACTTGGGGGAATTAAATACATGTATATTTGCAGAAAGATTGATAGTGATATAATGTAAAAGGGGTGTGTGTTATATTTTGTTTTCTTACAAAAAGAAAGGTTAGTATTTAATCCTCCATGAAACTAAATTACAGCTAACAGCTAAAATATTTACCAGGTGCTCTATGAACTTGAATAAGGGGGCTGAATGTTATCTTCCTTAAAGAACAGATGAATGGGTGTTAAACTAATTAAAGGATATATTTTAACAACAGATTGATAAAAATTAAGAACGATGACCTATTAATATCCTATTAATTAGAATTCATTTATCTCCTGACTCTTACTTAAACAATTATCCTGCTTGCATATTCATATTATTAGATTTACAGAATGCACATTTTTATAGACAATTAATGTAATGCTTTCAACTGTAATTGACATTTACACTAAGATTTTGCCTAATCAGTACTGCTTACTGAGATTAAACAGCTGATTTATTATATTTTGATATTAACCTACTTTCGTACTGCATTTTATTCACAAACTTTTGATAAAAGTCATAAAAGACAGAACAGTGTTGCGTGTTTTATTGTGCAATTGTTTCTCGCAATCTTGAGCTCGTTTGGGAGAAATTTGTAACTAAGAGTGATAACTGAATGAAACCATTACACACATTAATTATCTTAATTGGGTTCTTTAAACTTCTGGGTTTTAAAATGTATTCTTATAAAGGAATACATGCGTTAAGATAACTCGAAACCTTCATAATCATAACAAGTTGCTCTTTAGCATCCCTGCTCTTCATGTCATGTCCAGAGTAGACTAGATCCGCAGGACAGTGCAGTACTAATAGCATGCTAGGGCACTGCTTGAGCTCTGGCTCATAGAGAATAGCGCCCTGTACTATCCTTCAGGCAGGAATCAGTGTCCTGCAGTGACATGACCCCCCTGCACGTTGTATACCCCTGGGTAGAACTTCTTTACCTGTTTCTCTCCCATGTCTGCATCGTATTTCTGTATCCAGTTTTCAATCTCTGTTTCCACTTTGTACTTCCTCTAAAGGAAAAAAAGGGGATAAACATCAGTACATAAATCTCAAAGATGTGATAATTTTTCTATTTTAGTCCCATCATCAACAAAATGATGCATATCATTACAGTATGGTGCATTTAACAGACTTAAGACTGCTTCAAATTGCTCTAATCACAACAAAAAAATAAATATTACATGTAAAATGTATTGTCATATGAACTCTGTCAAAAACTGTAACCCCACCAGGTTATCTGTTGAAACATGATCAAGCCTACATGTTCATCACATAGTGATATGTAGGCTGTGGTTAGTGTCGATGTTTACACTGGTCCTACGCTCCCACAACCCTCTAGGAGTGGGCGTAAATACCTCAGATATATTATATGCTGAGCCATGATCAATACAATGTGATTAATGCATCACACCTCAGTCACACTGCATCCTGTGTCACAGCTGAAGAGAAAATAGAAATTGAATAAAAATGGAGACCATTTTGGTTGCTGTAATTCTGTTGGGTTTTAAAGACTGAACTGATGTTTGGAAACAAATTCAATTGTTTCATATCCTACAATATTTCCATTCCCTTTTAACTGTTTACCACAGGTAATTTAGTGGTTTACTATGCCTAGGCCCTACACCATGAATTTCCAACGCTTTGCCATACTGAACTGTGATTTACTGTAGCATGATTCAACAATGCTTTCACTGCTTTATAACACTAAGGGTGTTTAATGGGACACACCCCACACACACCATGCAATAGAAACAATGTGAAACAAGCTCCTAATCAAATTCAGATTTGATTCAATGTCGCTGCAGATCAGAGAAACACTGCGGGTGATAAAGCAGCACTGTGTTATTGCACTAGCTCACCTTCCTAAGTGCCAGCTCAGACTCGCAGTTCTCTGTGATCAGGTTGTTCAGCACTGTGTTACTGCACTAGCTCCCCTTCCTGAGTGCCAGCTCAGACTCGCAGTTCTCTGTGATCAGGTTGTTCAGCAGCACTGTGTTATTGCACTAGTTCACCTTCCTAAGTGCCAGCTCAGACTCGCAGTTCTCTGTGATCAGGTTGTTCAGCACTGTGTTACTGCACTAGCTCCCCTTCCTGAGTGCCAGCTCAGACTCGCAGTTCTCTGTGATCAGGTTGTTCAGCAGCACTGTGTTATTGCACTACCTCACCTTCCTGAGTGCAGCTCAGACTCGCAGTTCTCTGTGATCAGGTTGTTCAGCACTGTGTTACTGCACTAGCTCACCTTCCTGAGTGCAGCTCAGACTCACAGTTCTTTGTGATCAGGTTGTTCAGCAGCACTGTGTTACTGCACTAGCTCACCTTCCTGAGTGCCAGCTCAGACTCGCAGTTCTCTGTGATCAGGTTGTTCAGCAGCACTGTGTTATTGCACTAGCTCCCCTTCCTGAGTGCCAGCTCAGACTCGCAGTTCTCTGTGATCAGGTTGTTCAGCACTGTGTTACTGCACTAGCTCACCTTCCTGAGTGCCAGCTCAGACTTGCAGTTCTCTGTGATCAGGTTGTTCAGCACTGTGTTATTGCACTAGCTCACCTTCCTGAGTGCCAGCTCAGACTCACAGTTCTGTGATCAGGTTGTTCAGCAGCACTGTGTTACTGCACTAGCTCACCTTCCTGAGTGCCAGCTCAGACTCGCAGTTCTCTGTGATCAGATTGTTCAGCAGCACTGTGTTACTGCACAAGCTCACCTTCCTGAGTGCCAGCTCAGACTCGCAGTTCTCTGTGATCAGGTTGTTCAGCACTGTGTTATTGCACTAGCTCACCTTCCTGAGTGCCAGCTCAGACTCGCAGTTCTCTGTGATCAGGTTGTTCAGCACTGTGTTATTGCACTAGCTCACCTTCCTGAGTGCCAGCTCAGACTCGCAGTTCTCTGTGATCAGGTTGTTCAGCTGGCTCCGCAGCTGGGTGATCTCCTGCTGCAGTTTGCCGCACTTCACTTCCGAGGCCTTCTGGTCAGACTGGAGCTGCTTGTCCGACTCTTGCCGTGTCTTCTTGAGGAAGTCATCGGAGAGCTTCTCTGTCTGGTGAAGGGAGCTCTTCAGCTGACGGATCATCTCATTCTTTTTGGAGATCTGAGGGAGACGTGATCAGTTATATGATAAGCAAGTTACCAGCCTTTCCAATATGGGGATCACCTTGTTGCTTAGGGAACCATGCTGGTAATACATTTACCCCGGAAGCTAATCAGATCCACCCACAAGACAAAGGTGTTTGGAGATCTCAACATAGTCCCCAGTGGACATTAGTTTATGTCACAATTCAGCAGAACTGGCAGCCTCTACTTTCTTGCCAAATCCTAGAAAGGCATAATGTTAATTCATATAACAGTTTATAAATGATGTATCAAAAAAAAATAGTGAACAGTGTTTTTTATCCTTCTTATTTTACTCCTTTGATGTATTTTCTGTAGTATGATACACATCATAATGTTGTTTTCCAGCTAATTTAAATTATACTTTTTTTTTTTTTTTAGTTAATGCTCCTTTGCATTGTGACTGATTGAACATGAAAACCCATGTTTGTCCCAGCTCTAGATGCCAACAGGTTTCTTCCACATACAAACTGATGCTAATGCAACCTAGCTTCATGGCTTTTTTCATAAATGGATGACACTGCTATCTGCACACAGAGGGCTGTAGAGAGAACACCAATCCTGATTGACTTGTAAAGCTGGAGAGGTGAAAGCATATCTCATGAATCCACTGCATCACCCAACCTCCCCCGGGTTCAGCAGCTGAGAAGCTCTGTGTTTCTTACCTCTCTGTCCTGAATGAGAAGCTCTGTGTTTCTTACCTCCCTGTCCTGAATGAGAAGCTGTGTTTCTTACCTCCCTGTCCTGAATGAGAAGCTCTGTGTTTCTTACCTCCCTGTCCTGAATGAGAAGCTGTGTTTCTTACCTCCCTGTCCTGAATGAGAAGCTCTGTGTTTCTTACCTCCCTGTCCTGAATGAGAAGCTCTGTGTTTCTTACCTCTGAGTCTCTGTCCTGAATGAGAAGCTCTGTGTTTCTTACCTCTCTGTCCTGAATGAGAAGCTCTGTGTTTCTTACCTCCCTGTCCTGAATGAGAAGCTCTGTGTTTCTTACCTCCCTGTCCTGAATGAGAAGCTCTGTGTTTCTTACCTCTGTGTCTCTGTCCTGAATGAGAAGCTGTGTTTCTTACCTCTCTGTCCTGAATGAGAAGCTCTGTGTTTCTTACCTCCCTGTCCTGAATGAGAAGCCCTGTGTTTCTTACCTCCCTGTCCTGAATGAGAAGCTGTGTTTCTTACCTCTGTGTCTCTGTCCTGAATGAGAAGCTGTGTTTCTTACCTCCCTGTCCTGAATGAGAAGCTCTGTGTTTCTTACCTCCCTGTCCTGAATGAGAAGCTCTGTGTTTCTTACCTCTGTGTCTCTGTCCTGAATGAGAAGCTCTGTGTTTCTTACCTCTCTGTCCTGAATGAGAAGCTCTGTGTTTCTTACACCTCTGTCCTGAATGAGAAGCTCTGTGTTTCTTACCTCCCTGTCCTGAATGAGAAGCTCTGTGTTTCTTACCTCCCTGTCCTGAATGAGAAGTTCTGTGTTTCTTACCTCTGTGTCTCTGTCCTGAATGAGAAGCTCTGTGTTTCTTACCTCTCTGTCCTGAATGAGAAGCTCTGTGTTTCTTACCTCCCTGTCCTGAATGAGAAGCTCTGTGTTTCTTACCTCCCTGTCCTGAATGAGAAGCCCTGTGTTTCTTACCTCCCTGTCCTGAATGAGAAGCTGTGTTTCTTACCTCTGTGTCTCTGTCCTGAATGAGAAGCTCTGTGTTTCTTACCTCCCTGTCCTGAATGAGAAGCTCTGTGTTTCTTACCTCCCTGTCCTGAATAAGAAGATCTCTGTTTCTTACCTCTGTGTCCCTGTCCTGAATAGCGGCCTCCACATCTGCCTCCAGAGCGCTGACCACCACCATGTTCTTGTGGTGCTGCAGGGCGACCTCCTGGACATAGCGGGCCCTCTCGCGGTCCTCTGCAGGCCCTGTGAGCAGCTTTTCAAAAACGATGCCCTGCAGCTCAGTCAAGCCTCTCACCAGCTCCTGCCCAGCTGGGTCACGCTTGCCCTTCTCTGCCCGCAGGGTCTGGCACGCCACCGGGTTGGCCTGGAAGCAGGGTTGGGTTGAGCACAGATTATTAAGCATATCTCACTGTCAATTTTATATATTTAGTATATATAATCTGATTGTTTTATAATTTGTTAAAGGCATGTATAATGTATTTTTCCTGTGAGAATAGTGGTCAGTTTCGAGTTGAAGATGGTGTTTCTTGGTTAAATGGTTGTGGGAAAAGACTTGGCTACAGCTGGATAGTTAACAGCCAATTTAGGAATTAGAGTCCCAGCTGTACCCTATATAAAGAGCACACTGGAAGAAAGGGAGAGGGAGTTTGAGGAGAGCAAGCAAAATGTTTGAGAAGGTGATTTGTGCTGAACGTTCTGAGGGTTTTTCTAGAATTTTTGTTCAATGTTATCTTGTGTTCTTTTGCTATTTTGAACTGTGTGTTCCCCTCTTTGTTGAGGTAAAGGGAGCAGCTCTCCTCAAGGGTTTTTGTTTGTTTATATTATATGAAGAAATCGTATTCTGTTATTTTGGAGCAGTGGACCAGTGTATACTATAGTGTTTTACTCTAAAGCAGGGGTGCCCAATCCTGGTCCTGGAGGGCCGATGCCCTCTTGGTTTGTGTTCAAACTGTACGCCAAATTGATTAATTGGACCAATTAAGCTTCTAATAAGGGCTTGATTGGTCCAATTAAGTAATTTAGGGCACAGTTGCAACAAAAGCCAGGAGGGACACCGGCCCTCCAGTAACAGTATTGGGCACCCCCGCTCTAAAGCCTCTTGTGTCGTCTCTCTGTCTCCATCTGTAAACACTGGTCCCTACTTGAAAGAAGCTGCCTATTTTTCAACCACTAGGGGCGCCTTTGCACTATACATTTAGCACTCACATATCCGACCCTATAAAATTTTGACAGTTAAACGCCTCATATCTGAAAGGACTGTGTTTTAAAATAAGTAGGCTTCCATTTAGATGTACTGTATTGGTTTTATTGGTACAGTACTGTATTTTAAACAGAAGTAGTATTTTAATTCAGAATGATATGATTCTGAAAATGCCACTTGCCAAAAGAGATGACACGTTAATTGTAATACAGCACATGCTTTTAAATCCAGTACCTATTGTAGCAGTATGTAATATTTCCCATTAATGACCCAACAGCAAAATGAAATCTAAATGTTGTCCATGCACAGAACTGCATACAACGTAAAAGGGAATGCAATTTAACAAAACAAAAGAACAGTTTCCAGAATTAAAGCAGTATTCAAAATTGCAGAATATAGTGTTCGATAAGGCCCTAAAGATAACATATTAAAAAAAAAATATATATATATATCACAGTATCTAAAACTGTTTAATGATTAACTGTTACATTACCGTAGCTTGTCTCGTTTGCTTTGTTTTGGCTGCATTTTCGTCTTGTGAAACTGGAGGACGAACTGTGTAACTGCACAATATTTGGAATTAGAGAAAAACGCGGGCTGTGACGGATATTCAAATATATTGTAATATTGAAGAGATGGGCTTTGTATCAGAAAACTGGTGACGGAGTCGGAAGTCACGTGTGATGGGTAAGTGCATTAATTTGTTACATATACACTACCGTTCAAAAGTTTGGGGTCACTTAGAAATTTCCTTGTTTTCGAAAGAAAATCAAATTTTTTGTCCATTAAAATAGAGGCAGGCAGTGTGGTCCAGTGGTTAAAGAAAAGGGCTTGTAACCAGGAGGTCCCCGGGTTCAAATCCCACCTCAGCCACTGACTCACTGTGTGACCCTAAGCAAGTCACTTAACCTCCTTGTGCTCCGTCTTTCGGGTGAGATGTAACTGTAAGTGACTTTGCAGCTGATGCATAGTTCACACACCCTAGTCTCTGTAAGTCGCCTTGGATAAAGGCGTCTGCTAAATAAACAAATAATAATAATAATAATAACATCAAATTGATCAGAAATACAGTGTAGACATTGTTAATGTTAATGACTATTGTAACTGGAAACGGCTGATTTGTAATGGAATATCTACATAGGCGTAAAGAGGCCCATTATCAGCAACCATCAGTCCTGTGTTCCAGTGGCACGTTGTGTTTGCTAATCCAAGTTTATCATTTTAAAAGGCTAATTGATCATTAGAAAACCCTTTTGCAATTATGTTAGCACAGCTGAAAACTGTTGTGCTGATTAGAAGCAATAAAACTGGCCTTCTTTAGACTAGTTGAGTATCTGGAGCATCAGCAATTGTGGGTTCGATTACAGGCTCAAAATGGCCAGAAACAAAGAACTTTCTTCTGAAACTCGTCAGTCTATTCTTGTTCTGAGAAATGAAGGCTATTCCATGCGAGAAATTGCCAAGAAACTGAAGATCTCGTACAACGCTGTGTACTACTCCCTTCACAGAAGAGCGCAAACTGGCTCTAACCAGAATAGAAAGAGGAGTGGGAGGCCCCGGTGCACAACTGAGCAAGAGGACAAATACATTAGAGTGTCTAGTTTGAGAAACAGACGCCTCACAGGTCCTCAACTGGCAGCTTCATTAAATAGTACCGCAAAACATCAGTCTCAACGTCAACAGTGAAGAGGCGACTTCGGGATGCTGGCCTTCTAGGCAGAGTTGCAAAGAAAAAGCCATATCTCAGACTGGCCAATAAAAAGAAAAGATTAAGATGGGCAAAAGAACACAGACACTGGACAGAGGAAGATTGGAAAAAAGTGTTATGGACAGATGAATCTAAGTTTGAGGTGTTCGGATCACAAAGAAGAACATTCGTGAGACGCAGACCAAATGAAAAGATGCTGGAGGAGTGCTTGATGCCATCTGTCAAGCATGGTGGAGGCAATGTGATGGTCTGGGGGTGCTTTGGTGGTGGTAAAGTGGGAGATTCGTACAGGGTAAAAGGGATCTTGAAGAAGGAAGGCTATCACTCCATTTTGCAACGCCATGGCATACCCTGTGGACGGCGCTTGATTGGAGCCAATTTCCTCCTACAATAAGACAATGACCCAAAGCACAGCTCCAAACTATGCAAGAACTATTTAGGGAAGAAGCAGTCAGCTGGTATTCTGTCTATAATGGAGTGGCCAGCACAGTCACCGGATCTCAACCCTATTGAGCTGTTGTGGGAGCAGCTTGACCGTATGAGTGCGTAAGAAGTGCCCATCAAGCCAATCCAACTTGTGGGAGGTGCTTCAGGAAGCATGGGGTGAAATCTTTTCAGATTACCTCAACAAATTGACAACTAGAATGCCAAAGGTCTGCAAGGCTGCAATTGCTGCAAATGGAGGATTCTTTGACAAAAGCAAAGTTTGAAGGACACAATTATTATTTCAATTAAAAATCATTATTTCTAACCTTGTCAATGACTATATTTCCTATTCATTTTGCTATATTTCCTATTCAAACTCATTTCATGTATGTTTTCATGGAAAACAAGGAAATTTCTAAGTGACCCCAAACTTTTGAACGGTAGTGTATATATAATGGGGATTGAGAGCGGTACACGAATGAGTGTCTGCAGGCAACAGTGAAGCATGGTGGAGGTTCCTTGCAAGTTTGGGGCTGCATTTCTGCAAATGGAGTTGGGGATTTGGTCAGAATTAATGGTCTCCTCAATGCTGAGAAGTACAGGCAGATACTTATCCATCATGCAATACCATCAGGGAGGCATCTGATTGGCTAAATTTATTCTGCAGCATGACAATGACCCCAAACATACAGCGAAAGTCATTAAGAACTATCTTCAGAGTAAAGAAGAACAAGGAGTCCTGGAAGTGATGGTATGGCCCCCACAGAGCCCTGATCTCAACATCATCGAGTCTGTCTGGGATTACATGAAGAGAGAGAAGCAACTGAGGCTGCCTAAATCCACAGAGGAACTGTGGTTAGTTCTCCAAGATGTTTGGGCCAACCTACCTGCCGAGTTCCTTCAAAAACTGTGTGCAAGTGTACCTAGAAGAATTGATGCTGTTTTGAAGTCAAAGGGTGGTCACACCAAATATTGATTTGATGTAGATTTTTCTTCTGTTCACTCACTTTGCATTTTGTTAATTGATAAATATAAACTATTAACATGTCTATTTTTGAAAGCATTCTTACTTTACAGCATTTTTTCACACCTGCCTAAAACTTGTGCACAGTACTGTATATATATATATATATATATATATATATATATATATATATATATATATATATATATATATATAGTTTAATATATGTGTTGAGTGTTCTACTGTCATTTGTTTTTGTATTCAGTGTTACGGAGAAAATATTTTCTTAAATTCATCCAAATCCAACAACAGAATAACTGGCTGAATCACACTGTTCCAAAGGATGGCACGTTGCTAAGCAGATGCAGAGCTTGACCAAAGGGAAGTACATAATGAACCAAAACCAGCTGCTTCAACTTGAAAGTTTCTTTTCCATACAGTGCACTTGTTATATAGACAGAACACCCTATGAACATTTATGGAGTGCTGAGATTATTTCACCTGTTAAGGTTGGCAAAACTTTATTTGTCCATCGTCATTTATTAAATAACCACCATACTTCATAACCCTCTGTCTAATGAGAGGTCTTCTTAATCAACATGTGTTACTGTTTCTGCACTCATGGGATCTTTGGTATTAATGCATAGACTAGAGTGTTTCACTGGAGCAAGGGAGGACTTCTATAAGGCCAGTATGAAAATTATGACTTATAACTTATTTGCTTGAAAGTGAGTTTGTTGAAAATTTGTAAAGGAACAATATCTAACAAACCCACTATTTCAAGGAGGAAAGAAACTTTATACCTTTCCTCATCACACAAATGCCACTTTGCTTCGGCTTCCTCAGAGACTGCCCCAAAGGTGAAATATGCTGGAACTTATTAAATGTACCAAGTATCAAGGAGGGCAAAAACAGCCATAAATGATGATGAAGTACACATATAATTTCCATACAATCCAGCTTTATACACAGGTTTATTTAAGTAAAACTAGCCATACTTTCTACGACAATGGGACTGTGAAAGTGCTTGCTGAAGTGTAAATCATATATAGATTTTTGTAAATATATGTTCATATATAACTGATACAGCCAGGTGTCACTATTCCAGAACAATACCTGGAAGAGTCGTAGGACGTTCCTGAGTGAGCTGCGGATGGCTTGCTGCAGTGCTCCCATCTCTCCCCATTGGGGCTCCTGCCTCTCCAGCAGGGTTTGCAGATTGTCTCCCAGCCGGCGGTGCTCCTGCAGGGCCCCTGTCAGCTCAGCTCCCAGCATCACTCCGAAGCGATCCAGGCTGTGCAGGCAATACGGCAGCAGGGTGCTTAGCTCTGCCTTCCTGATGCACTCCTCCAGGACCGAGGCGATGTGCTGCGCCTCCAGGCAGCTCAGCTTCTTGCTGGCAGGGTCCAGGATTTTCAGGGAGTCCTTGGCGGCTCGGGTCCGGGGCTGAGGGGTGTGAGAGCCCTTCAGCTGGGTAGGATCATCGAGCTGCTGGGGCAGGACTGCCAGCTCTGTAGCCATGTTCAACTGCTTGATGACTTTCATACTTGAGTGCTGGAATACAAAAGTGAACTAGAGTATAAATGACTCGTTTCAAACAGTGCAGATGTATTGCTTCGGAGGCAAAAATCAGTGTATTCATGTTTGTATTCATTCATAAAAAATAATTCATAAATGATTATCAAAATATATACACAAAGTAAACCAGGGCATCATTGTATTTTTTTTACTGTAAAATGGTACAAATTATAATTAACTGTTTTTTCAGTGAATTCAGAATTAATGTAATATACAGATAATCATGTACAGTTAGAAATATTGAACATAAAGAGTGTTCTATCCTTATTCTCATAGTTGTCAAGGAATGTGGTGAAGAACTCCCTGGTGTTAACCTTTTCACTGCACTTGTGTTCTACACTGTACATAAAGTTATACAGCACCATGCTTGGCTTGGTATGAAGGGGCAGTGACATGCCCACCTCCCCTTTGTAAAGGTGTAATAACCAAGGCGTTAGAAATGGATTTCCTTACCCTTAGAAGGAGCTTTGCTATGCTGTACAGATCAGTATAAACGGAGTGATGTAAGGAGTTGGTCACTACCCCTATAAAATGAACACCTTGGCTTGAGGTGAACATGTATGTACACGTACTACTACTGCTATTTGCCTTGCCTTGCAAGAGAATATTCATCATTATCCTAACAATAATAAAGTAAGCAAACCGTTTCAATAGTTGAAATATAAACAATGAAAATATAATTGCTATAAGTTGGAATCCGTCACTACCCCTATAAAATGAACACCTTGGCTTGAGGTGAACATGTATGTACACGTACTACTACTGCTATTTGCCTTGCCTTGCAAGAGAATATTCATCATTATCCTAACAATAATAAAGTAAGCAAACCGTTTCAATAGTTGAAATATAAACAATGAAAATATAATTGCTATAAGTTGGAATCCAAAGAATTATGAAACTGTGAGCGTCCGAAACAACGAGCCTAGCCCAGAATAGGCTAGGCTCGGAAAATAGATAGGAAAAATACATCTCCCAAATGCTTTGCTTTGTTCTTTTAATTTCTTATCAAATAAAAATACATTAGAACTCAAGTTCCGACTTCTGAAACCACGCCCAGTATTACAAATTTTAATATTGTCATGTTATTAAAACACACACACTATTTAACTGTGTACTTATAGACCAGTTTTAACAGTAAGAAAAAAAAAATACAAAAAATTGGAAAAGAAAATAGATGCTATTCACCAGCCAAAGAACTTTTATTGTAGATTCCAAGTTGTACAGATCTCTGGTGAATTCGTGAAGGTTGTGACTGGACTACGGTATTTCTGAATCCTTCCTACACCGCTTTCTGTATTTTTATGCATAAATGTTCCCAATAAATACGTCTAACAACTGAAACAATGCAAAAGCTCCTAACAGAAGCTTGTTTCTGCCTAGCGGTTTATCTATGTTGCTAAGATACCGCTCTTCGGGAGGCGTTCCTTTGATGATCGATAGTTGAAGAAACCAATCATACGTAACAGCCTTTAAACAGCAGTGCCTTTGGGAAATGCAGTCTGTAAGTTCACATTTGCCTTCTTTCATGCAGACTACAAAGTTTGTTTGTTGTTTTTATTAAATATCTATCTTTGACTAAGTATAACTGAATTCTCATTGCAAATATTGGTATGTTAGTTGAGCTCAATGTGCGTGACGTTATCTAAATTATTTAATATAACGGGAAGGTTGCCAATGTCTACTGGGGAGGGTCGCGCGCAAACGTCATTACTCAGCCGTCATCTGTCCCGCGGGGCAGACGAGGACCAGCCAAGCTTCTAAGGAGTGGCATGTCATTTCACCAATCACAAGAGCGAGTTAGGATTCCTCCGCCAACCTGTAACCAATCGAGCTGGAGATTGGGCAGGTCTTCCAAGCTGGATGTACTGGGTTTGTTGTGTCTGTCTGGTTTTTGTTGATATAGAAGTAGGGCAAGGTTAAAGGTTACTGCAATTGTAATATTTTTATGCTAATTCATTTTTGTTAATGTTATTTATTTATTTTTTTTTACATTTAAAAGCGGTTGCAGTATTATACGGCGCGTGACTTTACTGGATGAACACGGTACCGACTATAGTCAGAGATTTCCTTACATTTTTGTATTTGTGTGAAGAAGTTACTGGCTTTTGTCAGTTTCTGTTGTGTTAATATTTATATGTATTTGTGCCGTTTGACTACTCGAAACTGAAAAAATACAGGTCTTATGTATAATTGTATCGCACCTAATTGCGCATGTTAAATATATAAGTAACGTCTTCTGAATATTAATGTTTGCGTATTTCTATTGAGTGTTTGCTTCTACAAAATCTCTTAGGCTGAACTTTTAAACAGCAACGTATTGCCAGTGAAACTGTATGACTCGTTCATTCATGCGTTTTGTATACTATTCAGAAAGTGCCCTTACAATAAGCATATCAGTATTTTAAAATTGGGCTATGTCAGTTGAAGTCTTAGTGTTCTGTGGTGAGTCTTGACGGGCAGTTCTGAGAAATAACCCAGGATAGTGAGGGGAGCCCGGCTGGTCTGGTATGGCAGTGAACATGGACGATGACGATGTGCCGCTCATACTCATCTGGGACGAAGCGAGCAGTGGGTTGCTGTCCAACGAAGATCCGGAGAGAGTCGAGGTGCCCAGTGAAAGTAAGCACTTTTTGTGTGTGTGTGTGTGTTTGTTTGTTTGGGACAACAGATGGTCTTGATTTACAGACAAGAATGTTTGGAACTAACAACTGTGACTATGTACAGGACCGAGATGTGTGTCCAATTTACTGCCACAGCTAATGGCAAATGCTGAACTGCCACTCTTGTGTTTCTGAACAGGAAACCACACACATCACATGCGCAAAAAAAAAAAAACATTAAAAAAAACAAAAAAAACATATTCTGGATTAAAGAGTGATGCTTTGTGGTTTCTCGGTTATATAGTCATAGTCATAGTGCTTTCTCGGTTAAATCAACGAAACCATCTTTAATGATTACCAGTGTTAAGTTTTTCTATATATATATATATATATATATATATATATATATATATATATATATATATACAGTACTGTGCAAAAGTTTTAGGCAGGTGTGAAAAAATGCTGTAAAGTAAGAATGCTTTCAAAAATAGACATGTTAATAGATTATATTTATCAATTAACTAAATGCAAAGTGAGTGAACAGAAGAAAAATCTAAATCAAATCCATATTTGGTGTGACAACCCTTTGCCTTCAAAACAGCATCAATTTTTCTAGGTACACTTGCACAAAGTCAGGATTTTGTAGGCATATAGTCAGGTGTATGATTAAACAATTATACCAAACAGGTGCTAATGATCATCAATTCAATATGTAGGTTGAAACACAATCATTAACTGAAACAGAAACAGCTGTGTAGGAGGAATAAAACTGGGTGAGGAACAGCCAAACTCAGCTAACAAGGTGAGGTTGCTGAAGACAGTTTACTGTCAAAAGTCATACACCATGGCAAGACTGAGCACAGCAACAAGACACAAGGTAGTTATACTGCATCAGCAAGGTCTCTCCCAGGCAGAAATTTCAAGGCAGACAGGGGTTTCCAGATGTGCTGTCCAAGCTCTTTTGAAGAAGCACAAAGAAACGGGCAACGTTGAGGACCGTAGACGCAGTGGTCGGCCAAAGAAACTTACTGCAGCAGATGAAAGACACATCATGCTTACTTCCCTTCGCAATTGGAAGATGTCCAGCAGTGCCATCAGCTTAGAACTGGCAGAAAACAGTGGGACCCTGGTAACCCATCTACTGTCCGGAGAAGTCTGGTCAGAAGTGGCCTTCATGGAAGACTTGCGGCCAAAAAGCCATACCTCCGACGTGAACAAGGTCAAGCGACTCAACTATGCACGAAAACACAGGAACTGGGGTGCAGAAAAATGGCAGCAGGTGCTCTGGACTGATGAGTCAAAATTTGAAATATTTGGCTGTAGCAGAAGGCAGTTTGTTCGCCAAAGGGCTAGAGAGCGTACACGAATGAGTGTCTGCAGGCAACAGTGAAGCATGGTGGAGGTTCCTTGCAAGTTTGGGGCTGCATTTCTGCAAATGGAGTTGGGGATTTGGTCAGAATTAATGGTCTCCTCAATGCTGAGAAGTACAGGCAGATACTTATCCATCATGCAATACCATCAGGGAGGCATCTGATTGGCCCCAAATTTATTCTGCAGCATGACAACGACCCCAAACATACAGCGAAAGTCATTAAGAACTATCTTCAGCGTAAAGAAGAACAAGGAATCCTGGAAGTGATGGTATGGCCCCACAGAGCCCTGATCTCAACATCATCGAGTCTGTCTACGATTACATGAAGAGAGAGAAGCAACTGAGGCTGCCTAAATCCACAGAAGAACTGTGGTTAGTTCTCCAAGATGTTTGGGCCAACCTACCTGCCGAGTTCCTTCAAAACTGTGTGCAAGTGTACCTAGAAGAATTGATGCTTGATGCTGTTTTGAAGGCAAAGGGTGGTCACACCAAATATGGATTTGATTTAGATTTTTCTTCTGTTCACTCACTTTGCATTTAGTTAATTGATAAATATAATCTATTAACATGTCTATTTTTGAAAGCATTCCTACTTTACAGCATTTTTCACACCTGCCTAAAACTTTTGCACAGTACTATATATATATATATATATATATATATATATATATATATATATATATATTATATATATACATACATATACAGATAGCGGTATAGTCTACAATACGACGTGAAGCAAGAAAGTATTGAATAGGCTACTGATGTATGTTTGCTTTAAATGTATACATTTCAGAACCATTACTTGTGTTCATAAGTTGTTATAGACCTTAACATTGCGTTAAAACAATATGCAGATTTATCGTGAAATCTACAGTATTTTCACATTTTTACATGTGATTGTGTTCCCTCATTTAAACAGATAAATAGATATAATATATAATGATTGCATTAAATGAGGTGTGTATGCATGCTGCCTGTGTGTATACCAAGGACTCGACATTGGATATGTTATTATGCTGGCTATAGCTCGATAATAAAGTTGTAAAATAGTGTTTGCAGTTTACCTATTCACTATATAGCAGTGTTACCATGTAAATGTAAGCAATGGTAATATGTATAGTTAACTCTGGCTCTAATGGTATAAGAGTGCGATGAAGTGCCATTCGTTTTTCATCAGGGAAGTCAAGCGAGTATATTTCCTGACCCCCCTCTCATGAGATTATGTCGTAAACGTGACTGAGGCGAGTCATCAAAGTTTGACACCAAATCAAATGACCCTCCTTCTGACCTTTTCAGGATCCTTCACTTTATGAAGCCTAATCAACATGTTAATGCCCGTTGAACTTCACTGCAGTCCAAAATACCAAAACACTACGAAAACACCTCTACAATATTCCATTACACACATTCATAATATACACTATTTTATATTTAATTATATCCTGATGTAACTATCACTGACACTGTTATCTGCTCCGTTATTGAATCGTATTTTGTCATACTTGTACTTGCTTGAACCAAAGTCATTGTATTTATCTTGTTCTTAATTGTATTATTACTTGTACTGTGATTCTTGAAATGTATTTTTGTTCACGACTGTAAGTCGCCCTGGATAAGGGCGTCTGCTAAGAAATAAATAATAATAATAATAATAATAATAATATTAATAATAATACACCATGAAAACAAAGACCTGTCAGTTGTGAGCATTATTGTATTGTATTATTGTAATTATTATTGTTCAAGAGAATAACCCTAATATTGATGCATGAAATGCGTAACAAAAAGGTCAAATGAATATTAAAATGTGCACAACTACAGTATACTGTACTGCATTGCTATGATAAAAAAAAGATAACCCGTTGGACTCTTGGAGAATTGCTGGGAACTACGCTACTGCGTCCGTTTGCAACGAATAAGCTTAGGGAGTCCCCTCATCCGAATAAAACCAGCATGCCATGAATAGATAAAAGAGAATTACCACTATTTAAAATGTCATGCAAGTCATTTAACTAGCTAACACAGGGCTGCAAGCGATCGGCAAAAACAAACACAAATACTGCTCAGAGTTATCCTTGTGATTTTAGTATAGCTCTATACCTGTAAAGCCTATTGCACTTAAAATACACATCTCTTATGATAATAATAATAAAAGTTATCTTGACACCTTTTTAAAATGAGATCTCCAGGCATACAAGGCTCTGATTTAAGGGTACATTGATTCAGAAGTGCTGTGATTGACAACTGCTCAAATCTCTACGAACAAGACAGACTGTAGATCACCCACAAAAATCGTGTATGTTTGCAATTTTAGATAACCCAATTTGTTGCTCATCAGTTAAAGTCACGTAAATTTGCTGAATTGTGAAAACAATAATATTAAAAATAACTTTAAGGGCCAAACTTGTTTTCTGAGCTAAAATCATGTGTGCATGCCCTGGCAAGCGCAGTACACAGTGTTTATGAATGAATGAGATATGAGTATAAGACACTCGTAGTGCTATTATGTGGCACCCGACTCGCATCCTTTCACATGATATTGTATATTAAGGACCAAGAGAGGGAAGCTCAAAACTGCCAGACATGATGTTGAAGATTAATGGGGGGAACTGTATCCATCTATTCACTGGTATTGTTGCTGCAATGCAGAAAGACGTATTTTAATCCTGTGTTTTTTGGTAATGAAATATGTATCGATTCATTTTGTTTTGCGTGTTCACTCAGAAAGCCAGCATGCACACATTATTTGAAGGTTATAAGGATTTTCACACACCAGCACTTTTGATCACAATACAGTGAGCATTATGAAAACTTGATACATGACATGGTCGGAATGTGCACCATTACCATAGGCATGCTGGAATGCATTAGCATTAGCAGTAAACCTGGGCTGGGCCACCTCTGTGAGTTTGACTCAGTCAATATTGCACAGCAGGCTTCAAGAGCTGGGGTAAGGATAGCAGACAGATGGCTGGCTGGATAGCTAGCTGGGTGTTTTGTTACCTTATCTGTTGTTAGGAGGCTGCTCATCTGCTAATGTGTTGTACTATGAATGAGGGGGGAGGGAGGTGGTTAGCACTTTCATGTATGAATCCTGACCTGTCCTGAGGCTGTGCTGTAAGTTTGTGAAACACTGTGTAAACAGAGGGGGTGCTGTGGTATTAGCTTATACCTAGGAGCTTGGGGTTTAGTTATTTTAGTTAATTAAGACTGTGTACTTAATCTGTAATACAAATAAAAAGTTGGTTTGCTGTAACTCATTGTACCCTTTGCAGCAAACTACTCTAAAGCCATAAATATTTGCAACCAAAATATTTGGCGAATCACACCCATAAAACCTATTTTGCTCCAGAAATGTTGCGGACCTGTTGCAGTATATGAAGTATGTATTGTTAGTGGAATTTGATTTCATGCCAAAAATGTTTGCATTTTTTTTCATACGCAAAAAAAGCATAACAAAATCCTCGCAAATATTTATGGCTTTACAGTAATTTGTTTTGATTGCCAGGTTTTCCTAATCTATTCCAATATTAAAATGTTTCTATGTGTTTGCATATGAGTGATGGAATGGGCTACCTAGTCATGCTGTTGAGGCAGATCACTTGACAGAGTTATTAAGAATTAGATGAGCTTCGAAGGGCCAAGTGGCCTCTCTTGTTCATACATTTTCTTATGTTCTTATAGTGTGTCTCAGCCTGTACAGCTACAGAAAAACAGTGTCTTTGGATGCCCATAAAGTTCGGCCTTGTCATAGTATTTTTTTTATAAAAGTTTACCATAGTAAAAGCATAGCAGAGTGTATACTAAAAAGCGTGCTAAACATTGTAAAGCACAGAGAAGCATAATAGAAGCATTGCAAAGTATGGTAAATGCAAAGTATAACCATGGGAAAAGCATGCAAAATTACTGTGCACATTTATTGTTAATGTTTATAAGGGCTTCTCAATTTAAAGGCAACTTGATTTTGTGTTGGGGATTACCTGGCCTGCTCAGTTGTGTCCCAGCAGTAGTGTGTGGGGGTGTGATGTGAGATTATGTAGGGATGATCGAGGCCTGACCTTGATCCAAACATGCGGACAGGATGATTTGGTGGTTTTGTTTGTTTGTGGGTTTTTTCACAAAGTACCAAGACATCTGGTTAAGTGACAGCAGTCTTTAGGGGAATATTTGTTCTTTACTGGTTATAGCAGGCAGCAACCTGCTGTGGGATTCTTTAAGCAGAATTAACAATTGGAAGATCTTGTTGTTCACATTCATCAGAAGATAGAAGCTGCTTGTTTTTTTATTTTTATTTTTTCTAAAACTAAAGTCATTCATCTTTAGTGAGCATTACACAGTGCTCCCTTGTCTTTCCACTCTCTGTTATGCACACAAAATAAATAATTACTGAGGATAGAGAATTTGTAAAGGGTACTTAAAAAATAAATTAAAAAAACATTTTAAAAAATTGCAATTTACTGTTAACCATATGAATTATTTGATTTATGAAATGGAATTGAAAATGTCGAGACCCTGAGAGAATTATCTGAGATAAATTATCTGGGTGTTCTCAGAATCTCAACATAACAAATAGAATCGTTGAGATGCTAAAAACTGTTATCTTGTGATCCTCAAATAAGAAAAAAAAACAACAAAAAACATTTGTATTTTATTTTGTTGTCCATGTCCTCAATGAGCCACTGTAATACTTTCTTCTCATTACCATAACAACATTGTCTCAATTTAGTTCAGTTCCCCCCCCCCCCCCACCCATTATTTTAACCAAGCCCACTTGGTATATCCTGCCACAACGCTGCATGTTTCCTGGAAGACCCCATTGATTCACTTCTCATGTTACAGTACTGTGACCTGAGCGGACCCCATATACTGTATAGAGCATGGAGCGCAAATGAAATGGGGCCCTGTTACCTGTAATGCAGGAAAAGAAATGAACTTCAGAACATATGACTGGAAAATGGGATTTCTTACAGAAAGTGAAAATGATACTATAACAAGTAGATCTGCAGCAGGTCCTCATTCAGAATGTCCCGTTGTGGCCAGTCTTATCGCCTCTCATAATAAACTGTTTGATATTACACATACTACACATTTTTGCGCAGTTATACAGCAAGGTTCCTCTGTATTTGCATGCATTTGTTAATATTATACTGCAGGAGTATAAGTGATATCACAGTTGTAAATAAATAGTATTGAATGTCTACTGTTGCATGGCTGTAGCAAGTTTTCACTTATTTAAAAACAAAAAAACTTAACATATTTGGTTTGAAAGTATAGTTCACAACCTAGAGATTACAGCTGAATATAATTTTAGAACACAAAACATGATTAAAGGGTAGTTCGCACAGGACTGAAAATACAATCTCTGCGTCACAGACAAGCTCCTGAGAAATGTAATCCAATGTGAATAATGTCGAGTTCTCCTCGAGAAATGCGACACCACTACCTACGTTTTTTTCACAGGACATCATCAATCCTAAACTGAGATATCCTGGGGTGATTTAATCCAGTCTGAGTATGGCATGTCAGTGTCACAGAGGACCTTTGGAGTTGACAAGTATTTCCGGGCTCGGACAGTGAAGGGAGCAGAGGCATCATTACATGGAACACGGCCTGCAAAGCAAAAGGAAAAGATAGAGGCATTCAGTGACATTGTACAGCTATGGCCAAAAGTGTTTCATCACTATAGAATTAACTCATTTTGCTTCATAAAGTCGAATGAAACCTGCTGAATAATGTTACCTTAACATAATGAATTACATACTGCTTTGTAGTTTTCCATATACTTAACAAAAAACTGACAGAAATTGAAAAATTGACTCTAACTGGGGGAGATCTGTGCTGACTCTTCTTGTGCATTCATAGTGCTGCAGGAAGAGGGCAGCAGCCTTGCAATATCCGCTGGTCAGTCATGGCAGTGACACAGAGAGGTGGGAGAGAGGGTGTGTGGGCTTTCCCTCTCTCTGAGAGACGGGCATTGGTGGACTTGCTGGCCCTATAAATAACGTTCTGGGCACCTGTGCGGTGTTTCAAGTACACCTTTCTGTCTCCCGTGTCAGTGAATACCCACACCCTTCCACACGGACATTTTAGAATCTCCCATGAAATACTGTACTACTGTTATGGCTTCCGGTAGACTTTTGCAATATCATGTTGTAGTTTCTTTGATTACATGATGTTAAATAAAAGATAGGAATTATGTTCATATATATATATATATATATATTTTTTTAAATGATGTCTCAATCCTAAAATTCAAGGTAATGCAAAGCTTTTGGCCATAGCTGTAGAAGACATGCTGCCTAAAAGTACTGAACAGACGTGTGGTAGCTTTTCTGCTAGTTAACACCCGGGTTTGTAGAAAACGGCACGCACACCACCTGTCATTGATTTCACAGATAACGTCTGGTGAATGAAAAGTGTGGTAGTTCACCAGACATCCTCTCCTTTTACCTACATTTTAAAGCATAACAGCCCTTATAAAAGTTTTTTTTGCAGTTTTCCCATGTTTTATACTATGCATTTACCATAATTTACCTTGGTTTGCCATGTTTACTAATACGTTTTACCATACCTAACTATTCTTTACAATGCTTAACTATGCTTTAGCATGCTTTCACAATGCTTAATACACTTTACTATGCTTTGACTGATGTAAACTTTTATAAGGGGGATCAAACTGCTGTGCAGTAAGTCAGTTCCCTCCCTCTGTTATGTTTGAGACTTGCAGACTGTGTTTTACAACAAATCCTAAAACCCTGCTCTTTATCTCTGTGTCTGTCTGTATTATGATGTAGCTGTACCTTACAGACAGACATGGGGCTTTAGTCCCCACTGTCAGTCCTGCATCAATCCCTAAAATACACAAAAGGACTTTCAGATAAACAGTAACAGTGCTACAGCTTTAACAACAAAACCTCAGCTACTATTGCTTGCTTCCTACGTCATTAATCCTGTGTCCTTTGTACCTTTCCAGTGGCTGGAAAGTGCTTTCTCAGCATTGCACAGATACCTTTATGTGTAATGGCTTTGTTGGACAGTGGAGCTGGTGAATCAGTGTTTGTAGGCAGTCTGAAAGCTGTATCTGCCACCCTTGTGTATCTGCTGTCCTGCCTCCAGTGTTGTGGTATGCCGCTCGGTCTCTGGGTGTTCCCTTTCTGAATTTCACTTCAAGGCTGATTTGGCAGCAGTCTGGGGATCCTGCTTTTACTGGTCTTGCTGCTCTGCATGGAAGGAACATCTGTTTTAATGTTCAACTAAAGGGAACTGAGAGTCAGGACATGACTTGGTTGTGTTTGTAATCTCATCATTAAAAAACAACCTCTTCCCAGTTTCTAGGGGATATTGTCCGGTGATTTCCTGTCATATTTTCTGGAATATCGTTCCGATTCTAGGAGTGCTGTGTTTTGATTGGTAACTCTCACAGATCGTAATTGGACCAAGTTGGCCCAACCCTCCAGCTGTCATGGATTTTGACATTGGCTTTGGAGCAGACAGCCCAGCAATGCAGGATTGTTTATAAATCACAATCATTTCACTTTGTTTCCAAGGACAGAAGTTTTTATGTGTCTTCTCTGGACCTAAACGGAAATAGTTTTACAATATTATCTTTTTTTTTTTCTTTTCTGCAAGAAATAAGATACTTCTGCTGTAGGTCGTTCTTGATTTTTTTTTTTTTTTTTTAATGATGTTTTCAGGGAAGTGTAATTCTGATTTGGCACAGGAAATGTGGTGTTGTTTTAATATCTGTGTGAGGATACTGAGTCTCGCAGGAGCTCACATTACAATCTAACAGACCTTGCTCCTACCTTATTAGATTGCCACCACAGTCTTGTGCTCGCAGATCTTCACAAAGTGCCAGAACATTTCTCCCGGTGGAGGCATAGTGACTATTGATCAAAACAACCTTGAGGTTAAAACTTGATTCATTCTGAAAAAAACACAGCGGTCAGTAGCGCATTCAGCTCAGATTTCAGCCGGTTTTGTATTGCAAGATACTGTACCTGGTTAAAATAGTTTTTCATCATTTGACATGTGAGGACTGATGGCAATCTACCTTTGTTCGTGAAGGCAATTTAATTTGTTGCTACTTTATTTTTTCAGCTTGTTTTGAATGGTTTTATACATTACAGATTAGGGGACTAAAACCACAAAGAAACATTTATTACCCAACAAAGGGATCCACCACCGGAAGATCACCGAAGAAACATACAGGCCCTTTTTGAAGCTTTTGCAGGCTTCACAAGCCTGGGATAAACCTATGAATTACGGCCACCCACTGGCATTAATTTCAAAGCACTTTCCTTTTTTATGCCTGAATTAGATGTGTTTTTTGCATTGTCATCTTGTAGTTATCAGCTCTTCATTTGAAGGCAGTCATTTTCTAAGGCATTGGATAAGCCAACTGGTACCTTCAGTGCAGTAGCTCTCAGAAGAACAGACATTGTTGAAATAGTGTTGTGGAAGGCATGACTGTTTCCAGACTGGTCCCAGCTGATGGCATTGAGACAGGAGTTAGAAAGGCTAATCTGACTTTAAAAGATAGCAACAGAACATTTCAGCATTACGTTTTGGAACAATACAAGCATGGTGATACTAAAAAGGCTAAATAACGTGTTGGAAAGAAACCTAAATTTTTTAAGAATGTGCTAAATGATTTGAATTAAAGAGAGGGATTATCCTATAATTTGGTTTAAAGGGTCATACAGTTTTGTAAATGTTTAAAACTACATTTTAGGCTACACCATTTTCTAAAAGAGAAGAGTGAACAGCATTTGCTTTTTGCAAATTCTATGTAGTGGAAAATTAAAAACTTCTGAAAAGTGGGGTGCAGTAATTTGCTTTTAAGGATAAAAAACACACTGCTGGGAGTTTGTGCTTCACACACACTAAAACGAATAATTTTCACGTCTGGAAGGAGAGAATTTAGTTTAATATGTTGATTTTAAGATTTTATAGGATTTGGCAACTAGACATGTACTGTAAAACAAGTTGTTTTGGAATATAAGAAGTACTGTCTATTGCTGCATAGGCGTGCTTTGAGTTTGAGAGTAGAACGTGTACTGTACTGATTACATGTCATTGGAGTGCTGAAACAAACAGAGGTCCAAGATAAGAAATAGTGAAGTTGTCATGAAGTGCAGTTAAAAAATCAATCAATGTGATACAATGTCCAAATGTTATTAATATATAGGCTATTAAAAAGGGACTGTACTGTATATACGGCAGGTCTTCTTTAGATAAGCAATTACTGTTTGGAAAGCTGAAGTCAACCTTGTGGCTATTTCCTTGGTTGGAAGAAGAAGCTGAGTTTGTCTGTTGCCAATTTGTGTTTCTCTGACCCCTCGCATCCTGGGACTAATTGGAAGCACCTCTCAATGTTTCCAAGGAAACGGCACTTGTGTCCAGGAAAAATGACACCTGTCCGACTTCTGAGTATTTTAACAAAGATATCTGTGAAAATCTAAGAACGTTCGGGGGGGTGGGGTTGCTGTGCATCTCTGAAGATTGCGCTATAGAATCCGAGTACAGGAGGAGCGAGCCTCCCTCTCACTGCCTCCCTGACGATCCTGGTTGATGGCTGTAGCCATGCAGGGCAATAATGTGGGTAGAGGGCTGGCTGTCATCGAGTCAGAGGGACAATACGAACATCCCGTGGAGAGGGCATCCTACAGCGTGGACTTTGACTCCCTTGGTAGGTGTTCTGTGCAGGATGAGATTGCGTGCTTTAGATTGCACACTAAAGAAGTTGTGTGAATATTAAACTTCACTTAATACTCAAAATTGATATAAAAGACTTTCTAAAATGTTTATAGGACATAAAGGGAAATAAGGACACTTGTTTGAAATATGTGGTCTAACTTTCTTTCATTTTACTGTAAATTTAAAAGATGTAAAGTAGGGGGGGAGGGGGGTACAGTAGACTCCTTGCTTCCCTGGTAGACCAAACTGAAATGTAATCTGAATCAAGGTAAAAAAATGAAATGCATGCTGTCAGCAACTGTAGACACCCAATTTTGAAATCACAATTCTGTGATAAGTATGCAATGCATTTACAGCTGTTTTATTTAAGTTTTTTTCTCTTTTTTATTTTTTAAATACCATCGTGGAGAGTATCAAAGTCATAAGACAAGTAGTAGTCAATGTAGGCCTACAAAGTGTTTCACTGGTATTGTACAGTTTAGCAGTAGTGTACTCGTGTTTACAGCAGATTTGATGACAGTGCAGTGCATTTGTTTTTTAATTTTTTTTGTCTGCAAATTCAGTGGCATCAAAAGGTATTCAGACATTTACCCTAAGTTTTGTTTCTTAATCTTAAAAATAGCTTGACATGTTATTCAATTAACAGTACCATAATACGTGAATTTTCTTCTTTCAGTATTGGCTAAAAGTTATCATTATATTAAACCTATTGTACAGTACCTGTCTGCAGTTTTAGTGCCACTGTATGTGTATTAAATCACTACAAAAAAGGAAGGGGGTAAAGAAAAATAAACTCCCCACCCCTTTTACTCCCAGCATTGACAGCCTAGGAATCGGAGCCGGGGTTAACTCAGTAATTGCTGTAACGCTGTCCCTGTTTTCCTGTGTGATGTGTAACCCCCAGTCTGCTCTGACCCTGCAGATGGAGGCGGTTATGACGTCGTTATTAACAACACTCCGGTACCCACCCCTGGGGTACAGGACTACAGGACTCAGTACGGGACCCTTCGGCAGAGCTGGGAGATGAACTACCAGGAGGCTGCTATATACCTGCAGGTGAGGCTCTTCCAGTCTGCTCTCGAACAATGAAATAGTACCCGTTCAGTCAGGTACTGGGATTAAACAACAGTGGAGGCTGTCGGGTACAGTGCTGGCAAGCTTCTTCAGTGCAACTGAGTTGAAATCATTGTGGCAAATGGAGTTGTTGCTTTGTGATAAAGACTGCTGTAGGAAAAGCTGAGAAATCCAAACTATATACAAATTGTATTCAAAACATGGGCTCCTGAGGTGGAATTGTTTTAAAGTTTCCCCTTGCAGTATGTCTTGCACACTGTAAGGAAAAAAAATGATGAAACCTGAAAAACAATATTAGTGAAGCCAAAAAATATGTTTATTGGTGTAATACAAGAATAGAACTATTGGAAGAAAGCAGAGACAAATGCTCTGGGTCACAGCGGATGGAATCTGTGCCACAGGAAATAGCTGCAATCACTTTTTAATAACATAGAACACTCCGCTATAATGACATAATTTGAGACCCTTCCCCACCTAAACCTGTGTACATGGCCAGTCCCCAAGCCTCACAAACATTCCTCTAGTCTCTTATCTCTGAGATTCTCCCATCCCCCCATGCAACCAAACAGCATAACAGGGGACCCTTTCCACAAATGCCCATAAATGGTCATATTTGCTCTCTCTCTAGCCGAACTGTAATTTATTGAGACAGACCCTGCATTCCAGAATACCCCACCTAAACTCTGTGCTCAATATCTCGCCATTGAAAGTACCATACATACCAAATATTAATATGGACTATCAAATTTCCTTACAACACTGTCACATGTCTGGCTTGGATGTGACTTTAGATATAGCCATGGCTTTACAGCTGATGGTAGAGTTTCACTTCTTTCTACATTGAGCTCTGGAGACTAAACATCAAATCCTGTTTACACTGTACAAACCCATCCCTAAACCTCAACTCGGGTGAAACTTTTACTAAGAAAAAGGAACCATCTTGAGATTTGTACATAAATTGTGCACAATGGTTATGATTTCCCAAACTGAGAAGAAAGTTTAAACCTAAATGAAACTTCTGAATTCGGACAATTGCTTTCCTGTGTTAAGGTCTGTCTGAAGAAATAACCATACGTCTGCGCTCTGAATTAAAAGGCTAGGATCGATTTTTAGTTCAGTAGACAACTCCAGATCTGCCAGACAAAAGTTCAACACCAAGGAGAATGTGTATTCATTGTATGAAAAGTAAAACCAACCCCTGACTTATTGATTGGCACTTGCTATTATCAGGTATATAAAATGCATTAACTTTTGACTTTAGTTGAACAAAACAGAGAGATTGCTTCTGGCTTCACCTTTCTTTCCTGTGAGGATATCTGATAAAGCCTCTCTATTCGTTATAAAGGACGTGTAGAGACAATTTCAATAGCGTTACGACTATGATTCAGTTTGAGTATCAATATTTAGTATCCTTGTGATTACTGATGCATTCTGTAAAATAATCAGTGAAGTCTGTTATCCTGATCTTTTAATTACAGTGGAACCGGCTGGTGTTTCCTTAAACTATACAAATAAATCACATGTATATACTTTCATACTCCACCACTGCCTACACTAACCGGCATTTTACTTTTTAATTCTAAGTGTGCGTATTTTACTTGGTTTATGACTTTTGGGAGGAAAAAATTGAAAGTACAAAATAACAAAGGTTTGAGCTTTATAGGATGATTAAACTTCCACTTTTGTAACTGAGTTTACATTTCTATTGCTAGTTAACTACATTTGTTTATCGCTGCAAAACAACCATTATTTTTCAATGCACAGAGTCACAAGCTCCACTGTAATCATATACAGTAACCGTTAAAGACTGGGAAATAAAAAGTTTCTCTGACCAAATGAAAATAAGTAAATTCCAGTCTTCATTATGATTGTCTGTCTCTTGACAGCTCCAGGGACCTGTGCCATGGGCTGCATGCCTCATTCTCGCTCTCTGCCACCTTTGCACACTGGGGATTCAAAGATTAGATGGGAATGGTTTATATGTACTTGTGACAAGCTGGCTGAGCGGTGACGTCACGGCAGAAGCAGGAACACAGAACAGACAGAGACTTGGGGCTTTTGGTGAAGCTGAACGCGTGATCGCGCTCAGCGTTTAATAATCAAACAGAAAAATAAACGGTTGTAACAAAAACACAGGACACGGCACTTTCGCCAAAATAAACAGACATAAACAAAACGAACTAACACTAAACAAACGGTGGACGGACAGACACACAAACACGGTGAGTAAACAAACAAACAAGTATCGTGCTGGTCCTACCAGCACGCGATAGCAATTGTTTGTAAATATTTCTCTCTCCTTCTCTCTCCCGTTCTCCACTCTCGAACACCCAACCCGAGTGAGTGAAAACATGCTGTTTTTATGCAGTTGTACCGAGACTCGATTGCTAGTCAATCATTCAATTGGAATCTCGGTACAACTGCACGTGAATTAATTAAGTGCACTCCCGTGACCACACATTACATTTTAACTAGCACGTGAAGTGATTTGTGCCCTCCGTGCCTAAATATAAATCTACATTTTAAATCACAAGTGAAACACAGACCCGTTTATATCCCGTGTACCGATGACTATACACCAACATTTACACACAACACGTAACACAAAATACACACGGGGGCACTTTGCCACATATACCCCCCTTGTGCAAAGCACATGGCCTCAATGGCCACCTCCCCCTCAGTCCCAAAGTCCCGGAAGAGGGGAAGCAAGTTGTTTCTGGGGGTGGCCATGGTGAAATGTCTGGCACCCCCAATTCTTCGTGGCTGGCAGCTCCCTCTTCGGGGCTTCAGCCACACTATCTCCTGCCGCGAAAGTGCAGCTGGGGAGCTGGTCTCCTGACCTCCCCCTTCTTCATGGCCGGCAGTTCCCCTCCGTGGGGCTCCGACCACACAATCTCCGGCAGCGAAACTGCTGTGGGGAAGCTGGTCTCCTGACCTCCCCCTTCTTCATGGCGGCAGTTCCCCTCCGTGGGCGCGCCACCCAATTCCGCAGCGAAACTGCTGCGAGGGAGCGGGTCTCCTGACCTCCCCTCCTTCGTGGCCGCTAGCTCCCCTCCGTGGGGCTCTGGCCACCGTGTTTCCTGCCACGGAAATGCGGCTGGGGAAGCTGGTCTCCTGACCTCCCCCTTTCTTCATGGCCGACAGCTCCCCTTCATGGGGTTCTGGCCATAGTGTAGCGACCCCAGGCGAAGCAGGACCCTCCACTACCCCAGGCGGCAGGATCCCGGCGACCCCAGGCGGCGGCAGTGGACCCTCGGTGGCGGCGGCAGCAGCAGCGGACCCTCGGGAGGCGGCGGCAGCAGCAGCGGACCCTCGGGAGGCGACGGCAGCAGCAGCGGACCCTCGGGAGGCAAACTTCGGGAGGGAGCCCCTGGCCATAGAGGCGGCAGCGGGAGCTCCACTTCTCCCTCGTACCCTGTACCCTGTGTGGAGCAAAAGGCAGCCCCAGGCGTGCGGAGCGACAGGCAGCCCCAGGCGTCGCGGGCGGCTGGCAACCCCAGGCGTGCGGAGCGGCTGGCAACCCCAGGCGATGCGGGCGGCTGGCAACCCCAGGCGTGCGGGCGGCTGGCAACCCCAGGCGATGCGGAGCGGCTGGCAACCCCAGGCGATGCGGGCGGCTGGCAACCCCAGGCGATGCGGGCGGCTGGCAACCCCAGGCGATGCGGGCGGCTGGCAACCCCAGGCGATGCGGAGCGGCTGGCAACCCCAGGCGATGCGGAGCGGCTGGCAACCCCAGGCGATGCGAGGCAAGCATCCTTGGCGGCGAGGCAGGCATCCTTGGGCGGCGAGGCAGGCATCCTTGGGCGGCGAGGCAGGCATCCTTGGGCGGCGAGGCAGGCATCCTTGGGCGAAGCAAGGCAGGCATCCTTGGGCGGCGAGGCAGGCATCCTTGGGCGGCGGGCAGGCAGTCAGGACAAGCTGGGGTGCGGGTGTTGGCCCTCTTCTCGGCCTCTGTGGCCGGGCGATTCTTCCCCGTGCTTCCCTCAGCAGCCTATGCAAGGGCTGCTGAGGACCGCCAGCATCTAGTCCTGGTCCTTCTGGTGAAGGGAGAGGCAGCTCCTGCTCCTCTCCTCGTGACGGTGGGGGAAATGATACCAGCAGGCATTCCTCCTCTGCTGGTGGGGGAAGTGATACCAGCAGGCATTTATCCTCTGCTGGTGGGGAAAGTGTTACCAGCAGGCATTCATCCTCTGCTGGTGGGGGAAGTGTTACCAGCAGGCAGTCCTCCTCTGCTGGTGGGGGAAGTGATACCAGCAGGGATTCATCCTCTGCTGGTGGGGGAAGTGTTACCAGCAGGCATTCATCCTCTGCTGGTGGGGTTGGCGGAGGCAGAGGCAGCTCCTGCTGCTCTGCTCCTGCAGATGGAGGTGGCGGAGGCAGAGGCAGCTCCTGCTGCTCTGCTCCTGCCGATGGAGGTGGCGGAGGCAGAGGCAGCTCCTGCTGCTCTGCCGATGGAAGTGGCGGAGGCAGAGGCAGCTCCTGCCGCTCTGCTCCTGCCGATGGAGGTGGCGGAGGCAGAGGCAGCTCCTGCCACTCTGCTCCTGCCGGTGGAGGTGGCGGAGGCAGAGGCAGCTCCTGCTGCTCTGCCGATGGAAGTGGCGGAGGCAGAGGCAGCTCCTGCTGCTCTGCTCCTGCCGGAGGAGGTGGCGGAGGCAGAGGCAGCTCCTGCTGCTCTGCCGATGGAAGTGGCGGGACCAGCAGGAATTCACCCTCTGCTGGTGGAGGTGGGAGCTGCAAGCAGTCCTCCCATGGCAATGGAGGTGGACCCAGCAGGAATTCACCCTCTGCTGGTGGAGACTGGGGCTGTGGACGCTCTACCTTCCCCTTCTTGGGCCGTGGGCGCACCGACTCCTCCCTCTTGGGCTGTGGACGCACCGACTCCTCCCTTTTGGGCTGTGGGCGCACTGACTCCTCCCTTATGGGCTGTGGACGCACCGACTCCTCCCTTTTGGGCTGTGGGCGCACCGACTCCTCCCATTCAGGCGTGGGACGTTCGGACTCCTCCCACTCAGGCGTGGGGCGTTCGGGCTCCTCCCACTCAGGCGTGGGACGTTCGGGCTCCTCCCACTCAGGCGTAGGGCGTTCGGGCTCCTCCCACTCAGGCGTGGGACGTTCGGGCTCCTCCCACTCAGGCGTAGGACGTTCGGGCTCCTCCCACTCAGGCGTGGGACGTTTGGGCTCCTCCCACTCAGGCGTGGGACGTTCGGGCTCCTCCTGCTTGGGCTGTGGACACTCAGGCTCCTCCCACTTGGGCTGTGGACACTCAGGCTCCTCCTCATAACTGCGGAAGGGACAGACGGCAAAGTAATGCTGCTGGTTACAGAGGCAGCACAACAGTGGTGACCTACAGCTCCTCGGGTGCCTGGCCCTGATGTACGCCTCCTCCTCCCTGTCCCTCGCTTCCGGTCCTTTTTCCACCTCATCCTGTCTTCCATTTTTTGTTGTTGTTGTTGTTGTTGTTGTTGTTGTTGTTTTGTTTTTTTTGTTTTTTAAACCCCAAATTGCGGTTCCTGCTCTGGCCTGAGTCCCGGAGGCGCTGTAGATCCCACTTCTGACACCACGTGTGACAAGCTGGCTGAGCGGTGACGTCACGGCAGAAGCAGGAACACAGAACAGACAGAGACTTGGGGTTTTTGGTGAAGCTGAGCGCGTGATCGCGCTCAGCGTTTAATAATCAAACAGAAAAATAAACGGTTGTAACAAAAACACAGGACACGGCACTTTCGCCAAAATAAACAGACATAAACAAAACGAACTAACACTAAACAAACGGTGGACGGACAGACACACAAACACGGTGAGTAAACAAACAAACAAGTATCGTGCTGGTCCTACCAGCACGCGATAGCAATTGTTTGTAAATATTTCTCTCTCCTTCTCTCTCTCCGTTCTCCACTCTCGAACACCCAACCCTGAGTGAGTGAAAACATGCTGTTTTTATGCAGTTGTACCGAGACTTCGATTGCTAGTCAATCATTCAATTGGAATCTCGGTACAACTGCACGTGAATTAATTAAGTGCACTCCCGTGACCACACATTACATTTTAACTAGCACGTGAAGTGATTTGTGCCCTCCGTGCCTAAATATAAATCTACATTTTTAAATCACAAGTGAAACACAGACCCGTTTATATCCCGTGTACCGATGACTATACACCAACATTTACACACAACACGTAACACAAAATACACACGGGGGGGCACTTTGCCACAGTACTGTATATTTCACCTCACTCTCTTAAAGGTGGCATTGTCACATGATCTGAATAGAATGGGGCAGCATTCTGTCTGGCAGATATTATTATCCAAGCAAGCTCTCCACCACAAGTATGATAAAGGCAAATAGAGAGAAAAATGATAGAAACTCAGAACACTAACACTTACTCAGAATGATTGCAAGACACATACAGTGTGGGAATGTGAAAAAAAAAAAAAAAAAAAAAAAAATTTAAATGGCATTTCAAGCCACATCCTCTTACAACTGCTCTGCCAGAGTGCTTGAAAAACTGAAACAAGACACACTATTAAAGCTAGGAAACATACCTTAAAAACACTCTAAAAGGGAAAATACATTATGGATAGATACTTTTTATGTATCATGCTACTCCCACTGTGGCACGGCCACCTAAATTAAAATGTTCGGTTCTACATGGTGCACTAAGCGTACCATGTGTTGCGCCTTAATTGGGCAGCACGGAAGCCTGGCCATGTTCCAAATACATTTCGAGGTTCTTATTCGCTGGAAGCGGCAGCGCTGTTAATGGAAAGATTGTTTTAGGCGAGTATAAATAGAACCTTTGTTACGCCATAGGGGAGAGCTACTTACTTGCATTGTGAGTTCCTGCTGCCTCCTTAGTTCCTGTTTAGTGACTCTATTCCGGGTTTTGAAAAGACTGCGGCGTTCTTTTGCCCTGGGAGGACTGCCATGGTAGAGCGCTTCTGTTTACTTCGACTGTCGTTCCTGTTGGAAGTTGTTTTGTTTTTTATTAGCAAGTGCTTTGTGCCAGTTTCAGGCTGTTTAGCCTGCGTTTTTCACCTCTGCTGCCTACGATCGCTAAAGCCTGGAGCCGGCTTGTATGCGCCACGTTGCTGACGGTTTTGTTTTTCAAGTGCATGTTCATTTTTTTGTGGATTACTTGTCATCGCCTTCTGAGAGGACCTTCAAGCAAGCGGGTATCCAGGAGTTTGGTGAGATCGTGTTTTTGTTATTTTTGTTGCGGACTGTTCTGTTTTGTTTTATTTTGTTACTTTGTTCTCAGTGGATATTTTGCTGGCTTTTTACGCTTTTGTTTTTTCTGCTCAGAACTTATCTTTTCTATTTGTTTTGTTTAACAGTATCCATTATTTTAGCCAATAAATGTTTGAGGTTATCCCTTGTTTCTATAGTGTATTTATTGGGATCTCGCGTCCTTGATGCACTGTCGCTTCGCCCTTCCCCTTTGTTAATAATTTGGGTATATTTGATACAGGGAGGTAATCCCTCCGTAGGGATTAGCTTTGTGCTAAGGGCGAGTCGTTACAGATTGGTGGCCCGTACGGGGAGCGTTAGTCATTTATTTAGACTGAATTAATGGATTTTCAATATGGCAGAAGGTGAAGATCACAAATATGTACAGGATAGTATGGATTTTGCAAACTTTACGCTGGTCCAGGTGTCACACGTAGACAGCCGCTAGCTGAGTTAACTTCCAAGTTGGAAGAGTTATATATCGGTGAATCCCCCGCAGTTGCTCAGGGAATAGGGGATGATAGTAATGTTCCCGATTTTGGTCTTATTTTCAGTAGGATGGAGCAAATTACTGCACGTATAGACAAACTGGAACATGAAATGTCCATGGCATCTCAGAGCAGTATCAATCAAGAGGAACTGTTAAGAACATTTATTGATAACAAATTTGAAAGTACGGAGAGTTCTGTGGCTAAAATGCTAGATCAGTTGGAGAGTTCAGTGGTCAGGTGTTTTGAGCGAAGGGAGGTGAAATGGCAGGCAGAATTAAGGGATATTCGGAGCAGCACAAGCACTCCGAAAGTATCTTTTATTCCACGTTCTTATCAGCCTTATCAGCCTGATATGGCTGATGTGTGTAATAGCTCTTTGGAAGCTTTGTCACTGAGACCTATGGTGACTGAAAGTGTTAGACCCCGTGCATATAATTATAAACCACCTATTAAACTAAGTTTTCCAGTCTTTGGAGAGAGTGAAGGTTCCACTGATGTATTGAGTTTTATAGATGCCTGTCAGGATTTCTTGTCGGTAGTAACCATGACTGAATCAGCTACACTGTCAACAGTGTTAAAGGGTTCTGCAAAGAGTTGGTGGATTGCAGAACGCCATAAAATTCCGACATGGGCACTTTTCAAAACTGCTTTTATTGAGGCTTTTCTTCCCACAGATTATTTAACTGAGGTGGACAAAAGGTTGCGTGATCGGGTTCAAGATCCAGCTGAAAGTGTAAGAGATTTTGCATACGATTACCAAGCTCTTTGTCTTAAGTGGCGTCCGGGTATGACAGAGGCTGAAATAGTAGATAGAATTTTGGGCAATGCAAACCCCAAGCTAGCAAGTTTTATTAGGGGATCGGTGTCGTCTGTGGCAGATTTGGTTAGAGTTGGGGCCATGGTAGAAAGGGATTGGTCCTCTCAGAAAGAGTATTGGGGGAAAGTAAATGCAAAGACTGAGAGTGGCAAAGAAGCCAGTGAGTCAGTTAGAATAGCAACTGATATGTCTGTCATACACAATGCAAGCACTCCTCAGTTAGCACCCACTGTTAATGGCCATCTTTCATTGTTGGCTTTGAAGCTATCTGTGCGGGGGTGGGAAGGTTTAGCATTGATTGACACTGGGTGTACCTACACTTTAATGAGGAATAATCTTTGGTTACAGCTTTGTCAATCAAAGGATCGTTTATCTCCAAGTATAGAGAAATCTTTTGTGTTGGCCAATGGTCAGGCATATACTGCACTGGGCAAGTTTCGTCTGACTTATAATCTTCATGGAGAGTTTTGGTCTGTAGACACCTACATAATGGATGATGCTCATTTAGCTCAGCCTTTAGTTTTAGGGCTTGATTTCCTAGTCAAAACATCTACATTGCTTGACTTGGGGAAGCAGGTGTATGGAGTAAAGAAGCCTGAGGGATATTCATTTTTTCCATTTTCTCGTGAGAATGTGTGTGGTGCAGAGTGGCAGCTAATGGCACAGCTTTTTGTGGCAGTTCCCACTAAGGTGGTGAGGAAAGAGCTAGATCTGGGGTTAAGAGAGAGACCGATATTAGAATTGAATGTTACGATTGAAGGGCAAAAGTTGTTGGAACCACTGGTGCTGCAGTGGCCATCAGTTTGTACTTCCCGTTTGGGAAAGACAGACTTAATCCACCATGTGATACTTACTACCGATGAGATTCCAGTGCGTGGCCGAGCTTATTGAGTATCAGAACACCAAAAAACTATTATAAAGCAACATCTTGATCAAATGTTACAGGATGGCATTGTAGAACTGTCCGCTTCAGCCTGGGCCGCACCTGTGGTTTTGACCGAAAAAAAGGATGGGTCATTTAGGTTCTGAGTTGATTACCGGGGGGTAAATAAGAAAACTGACCTTGATGCATATCCCATGCCCAGAGTTCATGACATCTTGGAATCATTAGAGGGAGCTTCAGTTTTTAGTTCCTTAGATTTGAGTTCTGGTTACTGACAGGTGGCTATGCATGATCAAAGTAAACCAAAAACAGCTTTTACTACTCCTTTCGGTCTGTATCAGTTTAAGGTGATGCCTTTCGGTTTGAAGAACGCCGCAGCGTTGTTCCAACGTCTAATGGAACAAGTGCTGGTAAACCTGAAGGGTAACAGCTGCTTTGTATACATAGATGATATCATTGTGTACTCTCCCACTAAAGAGCAGCATGTGAGAGATTTGGCATCTGTATTTCAGGCCCTGGATCAAGCCAATCTCACCCTCAATTTAGCCAAATGTCATTTCTTTCAACCTTCACTTAAGTTCCTGGGTCATATAGTATCAGGAAATGGGGTGTCCGTAGATCCAGAGAAAGTTGAGGCAATAAAGGAGTACCCAGCACCGACCAATCTCAGGGGACTGCAAAGGTTTCTGGGGTTGGCCGGGTGGTATCACAAGTTTATTCCGCGATTTGCTGATATAGCTGCTCCACTGAATCGGCTGAAAAAGAAAGGAGTGAGCTGGGTGTGGTCGAAAGCTGAGCAAGACAGCTTTGAACAATTAAAGGAAGCCTTGCAGAGAGCTCCTGTGTTATCCCACCCTAATTTAATTAAACCGTTCCGGGTGTATACTGATGCCAGTGATGTGGGATTAGGAGCTGTTCTGGCTCAGGGGTGCTCAGAAAACGAGTGGGTTGTTGCTTATGCATCTCGTGTTTTAACAAAACCTGAATCTAACTATTCCACATCCGAGAAGGAATGCTTGGCAGTTATCTGGGCCATTGAGAAATGGAAGCATTACCTGGAAGGGGTGGAATTTGAAGTTGTGACAGATCATTCTGCTTTAACTTGGGTTTTTAACTCTCCCAAAGTGACATCCCGCCTAACTCGTTGGGCTTTGCGTCTCCAACCGTGTACTTCTTGAGTTATATATCGAAAGGGAAGTTTAAATGTAGTGCCAGATGCCCTGTCTCGATCTCCTCAGATAGAAAAGGCAGGACTTGCCGTTTTTTCAGAGGAAAAAAAGCAGTTTGCCGTTCTTGATATGCCCTCTGAAATGAGTGAGATCGCAGAGGCTCAGGCTCAAGATCTGAACCTTCAAGAATTGAAGAAGAAAATGGACGGTCAGCGATCTGACCGTATAGGGTTTGTGGTTGAACAGGGGGTGTTGTATAGGAGAATGTCTCTACCCAGAGGTGAGGGTCAGCGCTACCAAGTGGTTGTTCCCCGAGTCATTAATTACAATATTTTTACAATACTATCATGACAACCCATTGAGTGGGCATCTGGGTAGAATGAAGACTCTGCTTCGTGTTTTGGAGGTAGCATGGTGGCCTACAATTAGGCAAGATGTTACAAAGCATGTTAAGGAGTGTATTGTTTGTCAAATATACAAGCCATCAAATCAGAAACCTGCAGGGTTTTTACAGTCCACGACCGTGGAAGAGCCAGGTCACATGCTAGGAATTGACTTGATGGGGCCTTTCCCATGCAGTAAGAAAGGTAATACATGCTTGGTGGTGATTGTGGATTATTACACCAAGTGGGTTGAGGTATTCCCACTGCGTGATGGAAAGACTCATCGCATTGTGCAGCTTTTAACTCAGGAGATTTTTACGCGCTGGGGGACCCCAAAGTACCTGGTGTCTGACAGGGGGGCTCAATTTACCAGTGGTGTTCTAATTGAGGTTTGCAAAAAGTGGGGTGTTACACGAAAACCTACTACAAGTTATCAGCCTCAGTCTAATCTTACGGAGAGAGTTAACAGAACTCTGAAGCCAATGATAGCTTCCTTTGTGGGTCAAAATCAGCAGTTGTGGGATCAATGGTTGCCTGAATTTAGATTTGCCCTAAATTCAGCAAAACAGGAGACCACTGGCTTTACTCCCGCTGAGCTAATGTTAGGAAGGGTTCGTAAAGGTCCTCTTGATCGTTTAGTGTCCAAACCTCCTTCACCTGGAGAATCCAGTTACTCTGTGCTTGAGAGACAGGCTGGTATTGCCAAGCTGGTTAGAGAGTGTGTGAAGGAAGCTCAAGGGCGTCAGGCTAAAAATTATAATGCCCGGAGAAGATGTGGGATATTTAGCGAAGGAGACTTTTGGGTTTGGGTGAGGAGTCACCCAATTTCTGATGCATCTGCTTTTTTCTCAGCTAAATTAGCCCCAAAAAATCTGGACCAGCCTCAGTAATAAAAAAACTGGGACCAGTTAATTACAGAGTGATGTGGGTGGGTCGTCCTGAGAAGGTCGAAACTATAAATGTGGTAAATCTCAAGCCATATTTTGGGGTATTACCCTAGTTACTCCGCTGGGGGGACTATGTGGCACAGCCACCTAAATTAAAATGTTCGGTTCTACATGGTGCAATAAGCGTACCATGTGTTGTGCCTTAATTGGGCAGCACGGAAACCTGGCCATGTTCCAAATACATTTCGAGGTTCTTATTCGCTGGAAGCGGCAGCGCTGTTAATGGAAAGATTGTTTTAGGCGAGTATAAATAGAACCTTTGTTACGCCATAGGGGAGAGCTACTTACTTGCATTGTGAGTTCCTGCTGCCTCCTTAGTTCCTGTTTAGTGACTCTATTCCGGGTTTTGAAAAGACTGCGGCGTTCTTTTGCCCTGGGAGGACTGCCACGGTAGAGCGCTTCTGTTTACTTCGACTGTCGTTCCTGTTGGAAGTTGTTTTGTTTTTTATTAGCAAGTGCTTTGTGCCAGTTTCAGGCTGTTTAGCCTGCGTTGTTCGCCACTGCTGCCTACGATCGTTAAAGCCTGGAGCTGGCTTGTATGCGCCACGTTGCTGACGGTTTTGTTTTTCAAGTGCATGTTCATTTTTTTGTGGATTACTTGTCATCGCCTTCTGAGAGGACCTTCAAGCAAGCGGGTACCCAGGAGTTTGGTGAGATCGTGTTTTTGTTATTTTTGTTGCGGGACTGTTCTGTTTTTGTTTTATTTTGTTACTTTGTTCTCGCAGTAGATATTTTGCTGGCTTTTTTACGTTTGTTTTTTTCTGCTCGGAACTTATCTTTTCTATTTGTTTTGTTTACCAGTATCCATTATTTTAGCGAATAAATGTTTGAGGTTATCCCTTGTTTCTATAGTGTATTTATTGGGATCTCGCGTCCTTGATGCACTGTCGCTTCGTCCTTCCCCTTTGTTAATAATTTGGGTATATTTGATACAGGGAGGTAATCCCTCCGTAGGGATTAGTTTTGTGCTAAGGGCGAGTCGTTACACCACTTACACAGAAACGTCTTCTCAGGTTCTGGAGAAACAGAAAACTCATTAACTGTGTTGTGTTCTGCTTTTCCCACAGGAAGGTGCGAACAATGACAAGTTTTTCACTCACCCCAGGAACCCCAAGGCGCTGGCCGCCTACCTGTTTGCTCACAATCACCTGTTCTACATGATGGAGCTGGTGACAGGGCTGCTGCTGATGGTGCTGTCACTGTGCGAGGCCCCTGCAGTGCCCACGCTGCGCCTCGACATCTACGTACGTACTACACCGTCGTCACAACAGTGTGGGCAAGAGACCGAGGAGCCTACAAACAAAGTAGATTTAATCAGTAGCAAACATTCTAGGAGGAGCACGCTGGATCTAATACAATGAGGTGGAAAGAAGTAACATATCCCCTGCAGCATTTTATTACCAAATACATTCCTTCAAATATAAGTTCAGTCCATAGGGAAATAGTCTTAAGTTCTTGAATCCATACTTGTTCTCTTTTATTGAACATGTTAGTGTTTTACTATTGGAAGAATCTTCATATCAGCAAGTTTATGATCGTAAGGCCTGTTTGAGGTGCAGTGGTGAGATGCAGGATTTATGAAGGGTTGTTTTAATTCAGCTCTTACTAACAAGCTACAGGAGGTTGGCGAAAAAAAAGAATTATGACAGGAGGCTTGGTAGTGGCTTTCTGGAGTTCTACTGAATTGGCCACTAATGGGTAACTTTCCTGAATTGCACACTTGCAATTTGGCGCTATAGGGTGAAAATCAACCACAAACGGAATTCGTTTTTCTTTGATGAAATTATTTTTCACCCTGTTGAGCGAGAGATTCTTTGAATTTAAATGTAAATGTGCAAGATTGAATTTGTTGATTTAACAATGTCTAAGGCATACCTTCAGCAAAGGAACTGATAGGGAAGTTCCTGGATTCTTTTAAGGTAGTTATCGGTGGTGTTGCAGATACATTTGATTCTAAGAGCAAGGTTGTAAACATTTTTAGTTTAGATGTCCAGTTGAATAGAGATGCACATCTGTGGGTTTGCTATCTGTTTGAATTTAGTTTCTGTAAATGGTAATCAACATCATGAAATGGAATATGGGAGTCTTCATTGGTACGATTACATGTGAATTTGATAGTTGGGTGAAGGTGAAGGGTGTTAATAAATGGTTCAAGATTCCCTCCCTTTTGTCCAAATCACAAAGATCACATGGAAGACAATGCATCCTTTTAGAATTGGAACTCCACCTCAGAACTGTCACAGTGTTCTTAGAACATTCATCTGTAAGTCACTCTTAAACTTAAACTGCTGTAAAACAAAAATAGACCTCTATAAAGTTTATTTTGAATATGATTAGTATATTTAACCCCTGTTAGCTGTGCTGCCATTTCGTTGGTATTAAAGAGGATCTTTTCCTTTCTAAAGGGTTACGGAACACCCTGCAATGTTTATTAGGAACGCGTTACTTTGCCTGTGCTGTGTCTCCATTGATTTATGTTTTTCCACGTAATCCTGATACAATAATGATGTTCTAATTGAAGTTGTCGGCTGTTGTGGGACTATGATTGTTGCTGGAGGGACTTTGAATACACTTTGGGGCTTATGAGACAAATCCTCTGTCTCCATCCGAAAGCTCTTTTTTTTTTTCCCAGTTGATTAATAACCCGTAGGATTATGTTGAAATATATAGAGCTGCAAAACGGACAGCACAGCATATGGCAAAGTCAGTAAAGTACTGTAATGTGTTTCTTGTTCTGTAACCCTTAACCTCATCCTTTGTATGTGTGATTTAGTTTGTTTAGGTTTAGTGACGTTTCATTCAAAAACACCAAGTAGTAGCTCCACTTTTAAAAAGATGCTGTCAGAACTACAAGTAAATCCATGTATTGGGTATAATACCTGCTACAGCCACTGGGCGATCCAGAATCCAAAGGGTTATTGTTTTGTGATTTGGACCACTGTCTACTAAGAGAGAACTTGAGACCAGCGAACTTGTTTCATGTGTGATGCTGACTGTCTGCACATCCATTCCCTACCATCTTTGTCCTAGATCCCACTAACCCTGATTTCTCGTTGTAGATCCACACCACACTGGAGCTGCTTGCTCTGGTCATGGTGGCGTTTGAGCTGTGTATGAAACTGCGCTGGCTGGGCTTCCAGACCTTCATCAGACACAAGAGGACGATGGTCAAGGTATGTCAAGCACCATCCCTCTCCCCAAATCAACAAGCGAGACCCAGTATGCTCGTTTCTAAACATCCCTCCTGAGAGGGCTTTTACATGTCTCTTGTCACTGCACACAAAATTGATTGTATCTCTGTTTCACAGATTACCTTTACCTCTATTCATAATGATCACCTCTTTCTCTCTTTCCTATCTGTCTATATTATTCCTGCAGACCTGTGTGCTGCTGCTGCAGTTTGTGGAGGCGATCGTGGTGCTGGTCAGACAGTTGTCCCACATGCGTGTGACGCGAGCCCTGAGGCCCATCTTCCTGGTGGACTGCAGATACTGCGGCGCAGTCCGGAGGTAATCCAGCACAGGAGCCCTGCCTGCCCTCGCACAGTATAACATCCTGATTGTTTTCCTCCAGAGTATGTGAACCATAGATAACAGTTGCTACAGGAAAATGCAGAAATATATTTAATAACTGTATTCAATAAATGATTTGGAAATTAATTGCAATTGGATCCATGTGGCATCGCAATGTAGTACTAAAGCATAGCCATGAAATAATAAATGGACAGGATTGTTCGCAAAGCACTCCGATGAGTCATAGAATTGTATGTCATACATGTTTGCTTATGGCTCATACAGATTATTAGAAGAAACACCACTCTAAACAGAAATGAAGTAGAAATTATGTTTATTGGTGTGCTGGGGAAAGAGATATAGACATACATCTAGACATGCACTTATCCAACTGATGACAGGTGCTGATAATATTCTTTACTTGTGTCAGAATCTTGCGGTGTCTTGAAGCATCTGTCTGTAACTTATATTTTTACGTCATGTGCGTACGAGGGATGAAGAGCATGGGATCTACTTATACATGGTACTGATGGCTCGAATGCTGTATTTACTGCTGTGGAAGGTTGTTACTGATGGTTTCGAATGCTGTATTTACTGCTGTTGTGGGTTGTTACTGATAGTTCAAATGCTGTATTTACTGCTGTTGTAGGTTGTTACTGATGGCTCGAATTCTGTATTTACTGCTGTTGGAGGGACACAAGCCCCTGATATACTTGTTTTCGTTGCTCTCTCAATTGAGTTTAGCTCCCCAACTCTCCTTTCACTATGCTGTTTTGTGTCAGTTCTACGATTCTGGTTTGCAGATAAGTTATTGGCTGTTTTTATGTTTTTAAAACAGGAATCTGCGTCAGATTTTCCAGTCTCTTCCTCCTTTCATTGATATTCTGCTACTGTTGCTGTTTTTCATGGTTATATTTGCCATTTTAGGTGAGTACCATCCTGGAGTTTGACTGAGTAAGAAAGATTCTTCCTTTTTTCTAATAGTAACCAATAATAATCATTCACAGTGGTTCTGGGCTGTGTTGCTTATACATGTTCTCTGTGTCATTCTTGACACGACTGCGCTTGATTTGAGCTTATCTGAACAATCCTAACTACTAAACAGACTTAGTCCATATACTCAATAATAATAATAATAATAATAATAATAATAATAATAATATACATCATGTAATAATATAGCCTTTCAACTATGCTGGCCATACCTAATCTTTCTGTATATGAACATGTGCCGCAAGCAGAGTTTTCAAAGTTCACATTGTCAAGCAAGTTAAAGGAAGCTATAGAAGACATGTTAATAACTCAATGTTAGAGCACAGAACTCATGATGATTACAGTAACAAGGCAAGTATAATTCAATGATTGAAATCACATTTGAAACTGCGTAATCTTTAAAAACGTATTCTTTGCAGGATTCTATTTGTTTTCTCAAAATCCATCAGACCCAGTAAGTATATTTTACATTTTCTTAATTGTTATAACAAATTGTCAATAGACTTCTGGCTGCCAAATGTGTTGATTGAAATCTGGAGATTTAGATTCTGTCTATCTCTTCATATGTTCATTTTTACATATATCTAGAGCACTTACACTACCGTTCAAAAGTTTGGGGTCACTTAGAAATTTCCTTGTTTTCGAAAGAAAAGCAAATTTTTTGTCCATTAAAACAACATCAAATTGATCAGAAATACAGTGTAGACATTGTTAATGTTGTAAATGACTATTGTAGCTGGAAACGGCTGATTTGTAATGGAATATCTACATAGGCGTACAGAGGCCCATTATCAGCAACCATCAGTCCTGTGTTCCAATGGCACGTTGTGTTTGCTAATCCAAGTTTATCATTTTAAAAGGCTAATTGATCATTAGAAAACCCTTTTGCAATTATGTTAGCACAGCTGAAAACTGTTGTGCTGATTAAAGAAGCAATAAAACTGGCCTTCTTTAGACTTGTTGAGTATCTGGAGCATCAGCAATTGTGGGTTCGATTACAGGCTCAAAATGGCCAGAAACAAAGAACTTTCTTCTGAAACTCGTCAGTCTATTCTTGTTCTGAGAAATGAAGGCTATTCCATGCGAGAAATTGCCAAGAAACTGAAGATCTCATACAACGCTGTGTACTACTCCCTTCACAGAAGAGCGCAAACTGGCTCTAACCAGAATAGAAAGTGGAGTGGGAGGCCCCGGTGCACAACTGAGCAAGAGGACAAATACATTAGAGTGTCTAGTTTGAGAAACAGACGCCTCACAGGTCCTCAACTGGCAGCTTCATTAAATAGTACCCGCAAAACACCAGTCTCAACGTCAACAGTGAAGAGGCGACTCCGGGATGCTGGCCTTCTAGGCAGAGTTGCAAAGAAAAAGCCATATCTCAGACTGGCCAATAAAAGAAAAGATTAAGATGGGCAAAAGAACACAGACACTGGACAGAGGAAGATTGGAAAAAAGTGTTATGGACAGACGAATCTAAGTTTGAGGTGTTCGGATCACAAAGAAGAACATTCGTAAGACGCAGACCAAATGAAAAGATGCTGGAGGAGTGCTTGATGCCATCTGTCAAGCATGGTGGAGGCAATGTGATGGTCTGGGGGTGCTTTGGTGGTGGTAAAGTGGGAGATTTGTACAGGGTAAAAGGGATCTTGAAGAAGGAAGGCTATCACTCCATTTTGCAACGCCATGCCATACCCTAAAGGACAGCGCTTGATTGGAGCCAATTTCCTCCTACAATAGGACAATGACCCAAAGCACAGCTCCAAACTATGCAAGAACTATTTAGAGAAGAAGCAGTCAGCTGGTATTCTGTCTATAATGGAGTGGCCAGCACAGTCACCGGATCTCAACCCTATTGAGCTGTTGTGGGAGCAGCTTGACCGTATGGTACGTAAGAAGTGCCCATCAAGCCAATCCAACTTGTGGGAGGTGCTTCAGGAAGCATGGGGTGAAATCTTTTCAGATTACCTCAACAAATTGATAACTAGAATGCCAAAGGTCTGCAAGGCTGTAATTGCTGCAAATGGAGGATTCTTTGACAAAAGCAAAGTTTGAAGGACACAATTATTATTTCAATTAAAAATCATTATTTCTAACCTTGTCATTGACTATATTTCCTATTCATTTTGCTATATTTCCTATTCAAACTCATTTCATGTATGTTTTCTTGGAAAACAAGGAAATTTCTAAGTGACCCCAAACTTTTGAATGGTAGTGTACATATTAAGTGTACATACACTGGATGTGTGCCACGGTGATCATGATACTGGATAGCTCTACAGGAATGTGTTTTCCTGACATACTTGTTGTTCATGTAAGTTTGTTTGTTGTAAAATAATCCATACATAATGCCATCTGTTTGGAAAGGAACACACTTCTGTCAGTCCTTTCTTTATCTTGCCATTTGAATCCAAATACTAATTTTAAACATTACTGTCTGTTCCAATTTTAGTATTTCAACACTTTGGAAAACAGCATTGTCAGTCTGTTTGTCCTCCTGACCACTGCCAAGTGAGTACAGCCAGTTGTTTGCTGATCTGTAGACATGTGTGCATGGTAGCTCTTTGATCCTGCATGTTTGCTTCATCCACCGCCGTGCTGGGCAACAGAAGAAAAGCTTCTTGGGGCCAGTATGTGGTTGTAAACATGTGGATCGAAGATGGGGAACTTGGTTTTATATCCCATAAAAAGGAAGAAGGTAAAGTTAAAACTATTATCCAGACTAGGCACCAGGGGATGTGAGTCTATTACTGCTGTAAAATCATTATTCTGTCATTCCTAATCAATAAACATCCATTGTACCTTTAAATATTTAATGTACAGTGGCTTACTTTACTGTAAATACCAGAGATAGGATAGAGGGCTAACTAGAGCTAATGTCACGTCTACATTATTATTATTATTATTATTATTATTATTATTATTATTATTATTATTATTATTATTATTATTTATTTCTTAGCAGACACCCATATCCAGAGCGACTTACAATTGTTACAAGAAATCTCATTATTTTTACACACAGTTACATTATTTTTACACACAATTACCCATTTATACAGTTGGGTTTTTACTGGAGCAATCTAGGTAAAGTACCTTGCTCAAGGATACAGCAGCAGTGTCCCCCACCTGGGATTGACCCTCCTTGTCAAGAGTCCAGAGCCCTAACCACTACTCCACACTGCTGCTCTATATCTACAATACCTGTGAGTTGTGTAGTATTAGACACTGGGATCATGATAGTATAGTGACCTGCATCATATTGTGACTTTAGGATAGTGTTACACCCCTACTGCTACACTGACATCTCATATCTGAGGACCCTTTTGAATGGCTTCTCTTTGGAGTTGAATTTGTAACAGGAGTACTCTTCACTGGTACTCCTTAGTGAATAAAACTCCTCTCTTGTTCTACAGTTTTCCAGATGTGATGATGCCAGCCTACTCCAGGAATACCTGGTCCTGTGTGTTCTTCATTGTGTATCTGTCTATAGAACTCTACTTCATCATGAACCTAGTAAGTAAATATATCCACGGGTCAGTACAGTCTTCATTGTAACCCTGCAGATTTTCACAACCTAAGTATTGCGATTTTTACTAAATGTATACACTATGCTGTACATAAGTACTATGCTGCTTCTAAAGACATCTGGGGACTAAACAGCAACAGTGGAGAAAAGTTCACAACACTTCTGCAGTGCATTAATTAGCATCTGAGCCGTCTGAATATGTACGTGTCATAGGGAAGCTGGATGGTCAAGGCTGGGTAACGGCAGGAATAGTGGAGGCAGAAGATTGCAGTTTATTATTATTATTATTTGTTTATTTAGCAGACGCCTTTATCCAAGGCGACTTACAGAGACGGGTGTGTGAACTATGCATCAGCTGCAGAGTCACTTACAATTACGTCTTACCCGAAAAACGGAGCACAAGGAGGTTAAGTGACTTGCTCAGGGTCACACAATGAGTCAGTGGCTGAGGTAGGATTTGAACCGGGGACCTCCTGGTTACAAGCCCGTTTTTTTAACCACTGGACCACACTGCCTATACAATTAAATAAACAAAGTAAACGGTTAAAAAAAAAAAAAAAACCAGCACACAAGCAAAAACTGTCTTCTCTAAACTACCTGAGACCCAGAACAAAGGCACTGACTCCTCTTATATACAGCTGGCCATCCCCAAATTGGCAATCAATTAACCAATTTGGGAATGGCCACATTCGACACATGTTTTTAGCAGGGATGGGATTTTAACACCATCCCTGCCAAACTTATTTTCAAAATAAATAAACAAAAAAACACACCACTATTTACAAGTTCAGGGCCTCAGCCCTGCTATAGTACAGTATATTAGTTTGTATAGTACTATAGTGTATATATAGGAGGTGTTAGCACTCCAAAGTACTGTTGCAAGAATTGGGGTTAGTGTGAGACTTTTCTTCTGACAGTGTCTGTAGTATAATGTGTGTCCTTTTCATTGTTTTTACTGGATGAGACAAGAAACACAATTATTTGTTTTTAAAAATTAAAAGCAACTTGAAACAGTCTAATGATGTTGCATGTGTTCTTAGTTACCCACGTGTTCTTTGTACAGACATCTGTAGTGTGTCACTGGCACTGACATACTGTCCTTGTTTCTTCTTTTTTGCCTGATTTGATAGACTCTATTAGCCTTATTGATCAATCCTTTGATGCCTCTCTCTCTATTCTCCAGCTCCTTGCTGTGGTATTCGACACCTTTAACGGAGTAGAAAAGATGAAATTTAAATCCCTACTTCTGCACAAACGATCAGCAGTAGATCATGCCTTCAAGCTTCTGGTCAGCAAACAGGTGAGACAAAACCTGAAAAACACATTGAAAAGGGTATAATGCTATAATTGTTGAGTTTTACCTTGAACATTACTGCTAGTTTAAGTCTACCTCTCCTTCATTTAATCCAAGAGATACCCAGCATCCTGTTTTTGACTGTGCTGTAACTTTGTCTTCAGAAAACTGGCTTACAAATAAGAATATAACAATTTTTATTTTTGCAAGACCTAGGATTTCTAAAATTGATTTAATTATCCATTTATAAGGGTTTTTACTTGCTGTCATCAATACCTCTGAAGTAGTCTTCTGAAATTGCTGGATCCTTCTGCCTATATATTTTAAATCAGCCTCTGTTTTAACTCAAACTGCTGCTTACGAGATTACAACTTCCCATCAAGATCAAAACAAGTGCAGAAAGAGTTCAGGCAGGGGTGGCCAAAGTTGGCCCTTCCACTACTGGTCTTTGTTCCAACCCTGTTCTAAATTGTTTAAATGAACGTCCATCCAGACCCTGAAGTATAATGTTACCTGTTAAACCTGGAGTGGAATGGCCCTCCAGGACCCTGATTGGACATTCCTGATAAGACCTCTATTTTATACAATATTTTTATGCGACTGAAAAAAGACCTACTGGTTAGTAATACCCTTTTCTCCACTGATTTCAGTCTCCGAGTGCTAGTTACATTAAAGACTCAATACAATTATGCAAATCTTTTTTTCTTAGTATAAGGGAGGTGGTGCTTTGTTTTGCACTTTGGATATTAGAGGAAGTTGAGTAAAAACATAACTATGTTTTTATGCTACACAAGCTTTTTATTAAATAGAAAAGCCAAAAGCCCAAAATGAAATAACCATAACAGTGTCCCTAAATAAAACAAAATAAAATGCAATACTACAATTAGAACGGAGTACTGTATGCTGCACATCTTCTTTCAGAGGCCCACTGGGGTTTCCTTCAAGCAGTTTGACGGGCTGATGAGGTTTTACCGGCCCCGGATGAGTGCTAGAGACCGCTACCTGACCTTCAAGGCACTCAACCACTCCAGCACTCCAATACTCAGGTAACCCCACACACGGCACGCAACTGCATATTCCAAATGCAATATAACAATATAATAAAAAGCTGTAGTTAGAATTCTTCATGTCATGGAAATGTCATGCTTTTTTAACAATCGTATTCCATAGGCTGATAACGGTTCTCTGCCTAATATCTTTAACTGATAAAACATGAATAGGGTTATTTGTTTTCTTTGTTTATTTTTGAGGACTGTATAACACACTCCCACCCTTTGGAGTAACCCATCAGGTTAATTGTCGGGTTTCCCCACGTAATGCGATAACGGGCCGATATACATCCAGGTAAACAATTGAAGTTAGCGAGTGGGATGAAAAACATGTCTATCAACTCAAATTGAATGTAATTATTGAATTATAGATTTATGATTTTGCATATATACAGCTGCAAGTATATCCTTTAACTGTATATTTGTAATCCTCTTTTCAGCTTGCAGGATTTTTACAGCTTCTATGCAGTTACAGGCTTGAAATGGAAGGTATCTACTTTTTCCCCCTCCGCTTGCTTTTGGTATAGTACATGGGTTTGATTGCCATTAAATTCCTTAACCGTGTGATGTTTGTGCACTAATCCAGGCCAGAAGAAGTGGAGAGCACTGGTTTGATGACTTCCCACACACCACTTTCCTCATTTTCAAAGGTAACATTTTACAATAATTGAGACAGCACAGACAGCTAGCTTGAACTGTCCCTTTGTCCCCTCATATAATCTGTACATTGCCTGTCGTAAGCACCCAAAACCTTGTTCATCTGGGTTTTTTTTTAAATGTAACCTGTTTTTGATAAACCACTTTTTTTTATTTAGTTCTAACTTAATCTTTTAGTTTGTGTAATTGATTCATCTTTAGTTGTTCCACTTTAATTAAAGCAGCCAGACCTACGAATGATGAGTCAGCTGTCACGACTGCAGTTGTATTGAAGGGGAAAAAGAGTTTCAACAGACCTCTTGTTTTCTACTGAAAAGAGTCAGTCCTGAGTCCAGCTGGGTTTGTTTAATACTGAGATTCCTACAGATCGGAGGCTAGGTGGAGCAGTGGGCTAGTTCACTCATTCTCTATACCTGAATGGCAGGGGGTGTTTATAGGACTGTGGTGCGCTCGCTCGTTTGCAGAACCGTGAGGCCAAGCTGTGATGACGCCTGTCCACACCAAGCCATTCCACAGATGAAACAAACATAAATAAAAAAGACAGTATTACAGTTCAGGGCAAAAGTCAAATCCAGTTGGCACCTTTTCATGGTATAGACACCTGTGATGTGTGATGTGTGATGTGCGCAAGCTGCAAGCGCTGCACACCTTACAGTCTATATAGGTTTTCTGGTTTGGATGTTAGTTTCGAAGAAAGCTGGTGAGGCTTATGATTTCAGAACACTGTGTTGGATTGATCAAAAAATGTTTATCTGGCTTCCTGATACTAGGGGAATGAGACTCATGAAAACAGGCAGTTAGATTTGTATACAAATGATTCCATATAACCAACTGCTGACTGATAATAGAGCTATGCGCATAATCATCTGCAGCACGCACTGGTGTGATTTGCAGAGTTTGGGTGGATATGTTTTGTTTCTTTGATCAATCACAAAAGATGTCTGTCATTGTTTTACTCACTTTTTGATTCTCTCATTTTCTAGGCATTAATATTCTTGTGAAATCCAAAGCCTTCCAATATGCAATGTGTAAGTGCCCTTTTTGTTTGAACTGTAGGGTTACTGTTGTATGCCAGAAACACATGCCAGTATCCAAAACAGGTTTGTTTATGTGCTACAGAGATGAAAAGAGGAACCCGTATACATATTGCACTGTCATAGCCTGGCTTCCCCATCTCTGAGTGAAAGGTGGGTGTACACCTCACTAATGTACCGCAGGGAATGTGATTTCCCATTAGAGCCTCCTGACATGAGAGACAGCAGTCATTGTACAGACCTGCAGATAATTTACTGTTTCATAAGCCCATCAATAAAACAATGCTAGCAAACAACCATCATTCATTAAGAGCCATGAAGATCAGCTGTTCCCGTACTGTATCAGGGAGGAGCTGCAATCCCACAGCATGGTCACCAGAGGAGCTCTTTTGGAGTTTATAATGCTGCTGTTTTTACTGTTGTTCTTGGCAGATGTCGTAGTTGCAGTAAATGGAATGTGGATCCTGGTGCAAACATTCATGATGCACGGTAATCATTTTTACTTTGAAATAAATATCCACCTTCTCTATGGACTTTTACAATATTTCCTCTTAACAGCATTACAACATTCACAAATTATTTTACTGGAGATTTTTTTTTTTTCCGACACTTTTGTTTTCACTTTGACTCATTTATCCTAAGAATAGCAAGTTGTTTTAAATTATGAGTTTCTCTAAATGTACCTGTCTTATAAATTTGGCTTTGAGTATTTGGTTTGCTTTTACAATCCTTTCCTTCATTTCCTGTCTGAAGCAGGATGTCTTGTATGAAATACCGCCCTTGCCGTTTTCCTTCCTGCCAGTTTTATTACTCTGTGAAAAACTGGCTGACTTGAAATGACAGGAATGCATTTCTATATGGATTATAAGTAATGCTGGGCTTTTGTCACAGAAATTTGTACCAAAAAGTCAAGGAGCAGTCAGGGTAAATTTGTTCAAAATCACGGAGGAAGTGGGTAATGGTATGTGAAGCCACGGGATGAAAATTCAACCATGTTTTTTTTCAATACAATATACCTACATAACAAATAATATTAGTCTAACTATAAAAGTAGAAAAAAAGGAAAATCAATCTACATTTGTAAATGTATTTATTATGGCTTTCACAACATCAGTGTGAACCGAAGTTTTATCCTGTAAATCAGTAAGTTTCACAGCGTGTACAACTATAAAGAAAAATGTTAGTTTTATATAACATTCGGTGGGTTTTCATCCCAGCATTGCAAGGCAGCAAACACAAATGTAGGTTTGACATGCCTTTAGAAAATAACATTTACAGTTCAAAAACACTGTCTCTTTCTGTGCTTCTGCTGTGGTACAGTTTGCAGTTATTTTTACTTTGTTTGTTCATCACAGCTTGGTTTACGACTGTAACCTACCGGTATTTTGGATGTTGAACAAAACAATAAACCTCATGATCTCAGACTCCTAGTTTACTAAATATGCTGTAAAACGAAATTAATAAAAGGATATGTTAAGATTTTAAGCAGGTGGTTCCACAAATATTCTATTGCTGTTTTTAAAAAGGTTACTGCAATGGTAAGTGCAAAGACAGGTGTGACATTCAATAAACAATTGTTGATCATCGTCCTTTAAAATTCTTCCTTGTGCAGATGGAAGCTTCTCATCAGGAACCGTTCCCTGGAGTTACATTTTGTTCCTCACAAGTAAGTTTTCAAACATATCAGGTGCTATCTGAGCTGCCCTGCAAAGACCTTGCATCACAGCTCAGTAATGCTGAACCGCCTGGCCCCCTTGCAGACAGACATGAGCCTAGGCTTCCAGCTTCCTCTTTTTCAGCTTAAGGCAGTGCATACGTGGATGGGAAAGCCTGCCTCCATCCAAATTAAGGTTGACCAGGTTTACAAAGGCATCTAACTGCAGCTCAAATGGACTACATTTAAAAATCTAAAAAAATGAGTGGGATCATTGGCACTTGCAAGGGTAGAGGTGCATAATGGGTGGCAGTACTTAAGGGTGAGATTCATGTTGTGCATGTAAGTGCTATTTTAGTGCACTCCTAGGGTCGCTGTCCACTTTCCTCTCCAAGCCACTACACCTGTGTAGGTGTAGCACAGTGCAGACTGTCTGAACTGCACAGCAGTATTTGCTGATTCCTGCTCTCTCTGTCTTTCAGTTTATGGAGTGGAGATGTTGTTAAAAATCACAGGACTGGGACCCCTTGAATATTTCAGCTCTGGGTGGAACCTGTAAGTATTGTGATAAATCACATTTAGCAAGATTTTTAAATATGGCAAATTTTACTGTTTCCTAAGAATGTATAATACAAATTTGATTGGACATTTAAAATGCCATTTATATAGCTTGTTAACTTTGGATATTTGTAATAGTTTGTTGTTACAGTGCACTCCGTTTATAAGAATCACATCCGTCCCGGATGATTTGATTCTTATAAGCGGTTGATTCTTAAAAGCGGGGTGATGTGATTACTGTGATTGAGAATTAAAGCTTTTGTTCCCTGCAGTGTGGTGGGTTGACCACTAGATGTCATGAGTTCCCGCATGTATGCACAGGGACAACACAAAGTATTATTTAGTTAGTTCTCCAACTGAAAGCTAGGTTTATTTTGTTTGTTTGTTTTATTAGCGTTTTTTTTTCCCACTGCACTGTAAGAAAAATAAAACCAACACCGGTTTTAAACTATAAATCAAGCCTCCAGCCTGATCATTTACACTGCCCTCGGCCACGTCACATTACAATTGGCAAAAGCTACTCAGCGCGTCAGCAGTTTAAATACAGTATACAAATGTCAATGCTGCTCAATCACTGAGGACAATACATTAAAACAAGTCCTTGTGGGTAAGCAACTTGTTATATGATCACGATTATGTTTACTCAAGGCTTCAGAATCTTATTTTACTACAGTATACTTGAGAAGCAATCGTCTTGTGAGGGTGCCTAGTTTAACTGCCATGTGGTGTTACATGTAATGGCCTTTGAATGAAAAATGACTTCACAGTACAGAATTTTACTGTCAGGACTACCACTGCATTTAAGCATCTGAGGCTTACTTATTTTCTGTTGCGATGCAAATCTCACAGTTTTCCATTAAGCGGAGATGCAAAGTTCCGCAATCCCCCCCGCCCCCTCCTTCTCCTCACCGTGCCGCATGATTCTTATAAACAGAGTGCACTGTATTATTATTATTATTATTATTATTATTATTATTATTATTATTATTATTATTATTGTGTCTTTGTTTGTCAGTATGTTTTTGTTTGTGATGTTAATATGAGCTGTTGAGGAGCAGCTGTAGAATTGTGGTAACGAGTCTGCTCTGCTCTGCTCTGCTGCAGGTTTGATTTTTCAGTGACACTCTTCGCCTTTCTTGGCCTCATCGTCCTGGCGTTTGATATGGAGCCTTTCTACTTCATCGTGGTGCTCAGGCCTCTTCAGCTCTTGCGGTACTCTTTCCTCATTTCTGTAAGGTCAAGCAAAATGGATAATGTGGTTCTGGTAACGGTGTGGAAAATATAGGGAAAGTAGAGACAAAGCATTTTCTGAGTATAGAATACAAAAACTAGGCTAGGTAAGTATTGTTAATTATTTATATATATATATTATTTATATATATACATCTGGCGATTTGTAGTACTTTTATGTTTTAGCTTCGAGAATCCACATGTGCATGAAGCTGTTTTTTTTTTCCTGGTTATGAGGGAAACATGAGGAGAATGAACGAGAGAAACTGGGTACAGCGCTATCCTGTGGGTACCACATGGTGTCTCAGTATTGACATTTCCCTTATGATTGGCTACCGGAACCACAAGTGTTTTTTTTTGTTTTTGTGGCCTAATCAATCCATAACTATTAAAATATAGGACTTTATTCCTCGGAAGTTACATTGCTAACTGAAATATGAGGCAAACAAGATTTAATTTACAAGGAATTCTCAAGCATATTGTCTCAGTTCATAATCAGATCAAAGCAATTATGTTTAAATTAAGGTACTCAACCTTATCGTACTAAAGATTGAATAATGTTCGTAATATTTCAAGTTTAGTGTCTGTTTGTAGTGTGAATATTTATCTTACTAGTTAATGTTCCTAAGGTTTGTGAAAGCCTAAAATATATGAATGCAGTTCATTAGGAATAGTTTGAGAATGGAGCTCCAGGTGGTTGCAAACAGAGTGGTACATGATGATGATTGCTGTGTTGTTCCCTTCTGTTTTTAGGCTGTTTAAAATCAAGCTGAGGTATCGCAATGTTCTCGATACCATGTTCGAACTGCTTCCTAGAATGGCCAGGTACTGTTTGTTTTTCTTATCAAGTCATAAAGATGATGTCTACCAGATAGACAATGAGTCCTAACCTGGTTTCATTCCTTTCCAGTTTGGGGCTGACCCTTCTTATCTTCTATTACTCCTTTGCCATTGTGGGGATGGAGTTCTTTGTTGGTGTCGTCTATCCAAACTGCTGCAAGTAAGCTGGTGCTTCATGAAGACTAAAAATAGAGGGGAGAAATCTATCAACCATAAACAACACATTTAAAATTGCATCTTTTACTGGAGTGGACCAGTCATAGTCTTTTGTAAAGGCGAGGGTTACAGTTGAAAGGCATTTAATTAATTTAAACTGGTGTCACATCTCAGTATTGCTGCTGTTTTAATTTTTTAAATACACTGAAAGGACTTGCATCCACTGTAATAGATTTTGCCCTATGAGAATAGCATTGCTGTATCCATGCTTGAAAAATGTTGGTCTGAATTGGGGAGGGATTATAAAAAGGCTGAATCTAAAGCGTCTGAAGCTGTTAGCGTTAGAGTCGGGGGATTTGAAAGTATGGGTCTGGTCATCTAATAATGAATGCGCTGTCTTGTGTTCCAGCACTAGCACAGTGGCAGACTCGTACCGCCTGCTCAACTACACTGTGGGGAACCGCACTGTGGTGGAGGAGGGCTACTACTATCTCAACAACTTCAACAACATCGTCAACAGCTTCGGTAAGGAGCCTGCTAGATCCAACAAACCCATTCTCACTGAAGGAACCTGCTATATCCAACAAACCCATTCTCACTAAAGGAACCTGCTATATCCAACAAACCCATTCTCACTAAAGGAACCTGCTATATCCAACAAACCCATTCATATTAAAGGAGCCTGCTATATCCAACAAACCCATTCATATTAAAGGAGCCTGCTATATCCAACAAACCCGTTCTCACTGAAGGAGCTGCTATATCCAACAAACCCGTTCTCACTGAAGGAGCTGCTATATCCAACAAGCCCATTCTCACTAAAGGAGCCTGCTATATCTAACAAGCCCATTCTCACTAAAGGAGCCTGCTATATCCAACGAGCCCATTCTCACTAAAGGAGCCTGCTATATCCAACAAACCCATTCTCACTAAAGGAGCTGCTATATCTAACAAACCCATTCTCACTAAAGGAGCTGCTATATCCAACGAGCCCATTCTCACTAAAGGAGCCTGCTATAACCAACGAGCCCATTCTCACTAAAGGAGCCTGCTATAACCAACGAGCCCATTCTCACTAAAGGAGCCTGCTATATCCAACAAACCCATTCTCACTAAAGGAGCTGCTATATCTAACAAACCCATTCTCACTAAAGGAGTCTTTGAAGCAACTTTGACAACAGACCTTCCACATCGATCCAATTGTATTGAAGAAACATCACTGAAATGTCACATCCAAGTTGGCTCTGATTGGTTGAATAGCTTGCAGTGACACGTTCAGCTTGTTCTTGACATAGCCTGTGCCATTTTAATATAGAAAATGCACTGCTTATCAAATAAACTGAATCCAACTTTGATTCAATTGATTTGGCCATGAAAATGGGTTTTCCAATAATTTGAATCCACTTGAATCCGATGTCCAGTTTTATCGTTTTGAATGATGCAAGGCTTCATCCATGACTTCAAATACAAACTTGGCAGTAATCCTACAAGGAATGCTATAGCTATTTCCTTAATCAGTGTGCTAATAAAATTGACGAATGTCATACCCAAAATGTTTGTCTAAGACTGTAAGGCTGCTGCACCCCATCTATCATATGTTAAGTATTTTATTAAGAGTGTCAGAATCTGGGGACATATGGAGGAACTTGTATGTTTGCATGTCACATTGGATGGTGTAGGTCATGGTGACACAACTACATGCACTTCTGAACCCCCCCCCATCATACTGCACAGTATAAAAAGCCACTCTCTAGGACCCTATGTCTGTCGATAATACAAGTTTTAACATATTTTTTTCTCCTTTTTTTCAGTAACATTGTTTGAGCTTACTGTGGTAAACAATTGGTATATCACAATGGTGAGTTTAAAGATTTTGAGCTTCATTTTTAATTGCCAACAATAATTCACAGAGTGGTCATCACCTGTACACGATGTATTGTTTGGTAAGAAAACACTAGCGCTGTCATTTCTTTATTGTTACTCGGAGAACATGGATGTTGTTGTTTGATTATTAGCAGTTATTTGAATAGGGTGGTTTAGTGATATTTTTTTGAAACGCAGTACTTTTACAAAGAAAAAGATCATCTGTAATAGCCTAGGTTTTGGGGGATATAGGAAGCTTGGGAATCTGTGTTCTACATAGCAAAATAACACTATGACAGAATAACATTGTAAATACAGCAATTTAATCCATTGACTCTGTCACTGCAGGAAGGAGTGACGTCACAGACCTCTCACTGGAGCCGCATGTACTTCATGACCTTCTACATCGTCACCATGGTAAGCAGGGAGCCCCATGTGGACATCTACACACACAATCACCCAATTCCTGAATGTGTGAGCAGGGAGCCCCATGTGAACATCTACACACACAATCACCCAATTCCTGAATGTGTGAGCAGGGAGCCCCATGTGAGCATCTACACACACAATCACCCAATTCCTGAATGTGTGAGCAGGGAGCCCCATGTGAACAGCTACACACACAATCACCCAATTCCTGAATGTGTGAGCAGGGAGCCCCATGTGAACAGCTACACATTCAATCACCCAATTCCTGAATGTTTGTTTCACATTGCTTGAATTGGTTGAAGCTTTAGGATGTATTTTTTATTTCTCTCTCGGGGTGGCTGCACAGTAGAGTGACACAGGAATGAAACTTGAGTTCCATCCCATCCTGTCCCATCAAAAATGTTCCTGTCCCATCACATCCCATGAAAAAATGTTCAATTTAATTTTTAATTTTTGTTCCCATACTGTCCCACCAGAATTTTTCGAATCCTGTACTGTTCCATACATAATAGGGCTGCTGGCTGCTGGCGTGTAGGCTGCCTCCCCTGCCCCATTGCTGTCTGGCCCTGCTGGCGTGCCGGCTGCCCACTCTGCCCCATTGCTGTCTGGCCCTGCTGGCGTGCCGGCTGCCCACTCTGCCCCTGCTGGCGTGCTGTCTGGCCCTGCTGGCGTGCCGGCTGCCCACTCTGCCCCATTGCTGTCTGACCCTGCTGGCGTGCCGGCTGCCCACTCTGCCCTATTGCTGTCTGACCCTGCTGGCGTGCTGCCCACTCTGCCCCATTGGTGTCTGACTCTGCTGGCTTGCCGGCTGCCTACCCCTACCCCTGCCCCTGTCCCAGTGCTGTCTGACCCTGAGCCTCCTGTTTCAGGTGGTGATGACCATAATCGTGGCCTTCATTCTCGACGCCTTCGTGTTCAGGATGAACTACAGCAGAAAGAACAGGGACACTGAAGGTGAGATCTTAAAAATTTTAAAAAAGTGTGTTATTTATTTATATATTTATTTATTTATGTATGTTGTAATGTAATGCACTCTTAAGCATATAGAAAACAGAAATGTACTTTAAAATTTCTTAATAACATTGTGCTGCTTCTTCAAAATTGTTTGAGACAATGTTAACCCCCCCCTCCCCCTTACATCTCAAACACAGTGTCATGAAAAAAATAATGTGAAATGTCCTGCCAGTTTTGGGGTTGTTTATATTAAGCTAGCATTTGAGGTAAGATTTACTGAAATTGTAGCAAACAGTGTGGTCTAAATTGAGTGTGTCCCACCACATACTACAAGTCCCAAGCAACGTTTACTTGATTTTATTTTAATAATGTATCTCTGCATAGAGGAATGGTCTTGGCTTCGCTTGTCTCCCAGTCCCTGGTGAAAATGTAACATTTTTGGAGGTGCTACATGCTTTGAACAGGTTAATGCATATCCCACGCAGCCTAGCAGGTGTTAAGTGGTGTTTCCTGTTCACTGCAGAAGAGGAGAACGGCATTGTGTTTGAGACGGAGGTGTCGAAGGAGGAGGTAGACACTGTGCTGGAGCTCTACAAACAGACCTGCGCTCCAGCCTCCAGCATCTGCTCTCTGCAGGGGGTGCTCTCCGCCATGGACAGGAACGGGGTAAGCGCCAAACCTCAACAAACAGCAAAATTCTACAAGGAGAATCAAAAATCTACTGCAGGGCACTGTCCTGCCCTGTCCAGTCTCACTAACTCTAAACCTGTTTTGTCCTTCAGCACACCTCGTTGGTGTTCCATGGTCGAAGATCCAGGACGAAGAGTGATTTAAGTATGAGAATGTATGAGGAGGAGATACAGGTGAGGAGAAAAGTGTAGTCATGTCTTCTGTAAAGAGGATATGTATAACTAGAAGTATATTCTAATTAAGGCATTTCACAATTGGTATTCATTACAGTATACACATCCTTCATGATGTCATCCTCCGAAAATAACAGATTTACATGCTATAACAAATACAGTGCTACCTGTTATAATGCATTTATAACAGATTTACATGCTATAACAAATAGTGATACCCATTATAATGCAATTATAACAGATTTATATGCTATAAAATACAGTACTACATGTTATGTGTTTATAACAGATTCACATGCAATAACAAATACAGTGCTACCCATTATAATGTGATTATAACATATTTATATACTATAACAAATACAGTGCTACTTTGTTATAATGTGTTTATAACAAATTTACAATGCTATAACAAATAGTAGGCTATTGATTCATTTTGATTAGAGTTCCATCCTGAGGTTGATATATAAGCAACCTTGCAATGGACTATGCAGTTTGTTAAACAACAATTCGGGTAATTAGTCAAAAACAACTTCTACAGTATTAAATTAAGCGATTCTCGCAAAAGTTGCATGTACGTTTCACTCATACATATACAAAGGTTAACTTACTGTGCTGAAGTGAGGAGTTAGGATTCCAGCAATGTATTACTCTGGATGCATTTTGAATCTGAGAATTGTGAGAAGCAACAGGTTTAATTTTACACCCATTACCGTCCGTGCATCGATCACACTGTGATGTTGGAGTTTGGATGTGGTAAAGAAATAAGTCTTATATCAATAATTCAGCCAGATGCAAACATATATTACAATGTTAGTTTTATTACTGCAGCTCAGAAGAATGATCTTAAAATCAGTGCTTTTTTCAACTTTTTTTTAAAGGGAATACAACTTGTCATACCACTCCTAGTTTATATGAGGTATTTTCTTCCTATAAAATTAGCTTTTATTTTTATATAGAACATGTTTTCTTAATTCTTAATTCCTATGGACTTTCCTTATAGACCTCATTTGTTTGAAATTTTCCTAAATATTGTTTGGTTCTATTAGCCCTTCCAGGATCTTTAACAGGTCTTCCTGTGAAGTGAAGGTGTTGAGGCTTACAGCTCACACTGGTGTTTTTAGTTTAGTTCTGAATAAATTACCTTGATTTAAAGTGGATTTTGGAATGTATGAAAGTTTCATTTAGTTTTGTGCACGTTTCACCTTTTCTTGGATGTAATGTTTAGTCTCTTACTTGCCGTTTTGAACATTAAAAACATTATCTATCTCCCTTGCCTCCAAACACCCCCATTTTCTTTACTAAACTTTGCAGTAAACTGCATTTTTTTTCCTCTGACGTAATTTCCTGGTGCAGGAAAAATGTCCCCTGAAAAGTTTTTCTCCGGCAGAGCGCATTCTGTGATGTGTGGAGCTCTGCAAGAATGCATCAAGTTTGACAAGAAGTGCAAGCACTGACATCACTATTGTAGAATCATTTGGTTCAAGTTTTATTTTAAAAGGCACTGTGATATAATAATTTTGTCCATATGTAGTGTGTAATTATATGGAGTTTATTATCTAAACATGCAGGTAGATGTATTTTTAGGTTTTTTGCTCTTACAACTACGTGCATTCTTTTTTTTAATCATAGGATTGAACAAGAATAAAACCCACTGATTTCAGATTATTTTGAATCCCTTAGCAACAATTGCTAGAGGTAACGTTGATATTACCTTACAACTAGTTTTCTTGAACTCTTAACTCTGTGGTGGGGGTATACGTCAGAGGTCATTCGTGTTGGACCTGCCCAGTCCTCCAAGGCTAGGAGGCTGAATGTGTTTACTTTGCAATAGCAGGGTGAGGTATTATCGTCTTAGTGTTCAAACTGCATCCTAAAGGCAATGCAATGCACTGGAGTAAGGGAAATCTTGCACACAATGATGGTGCACTTTTTTTGTTAAACTATCAGACCTGTAAATATTCCCTTTAAGGAACCTTTTGTCAGAAGTCCAGTTGGAGTGTCTCTGAAGTTGTAGTTTTAAAGTAATTACTTGGATTACCTATCCGTATGTATTGTTAAAATAAGGCAATATGACTGTCACTACTGTCATGGTGCAGTTTTAAAACCCAGGAGGCTTGGAGGTCCAGTGGTTAAAGAAAGCAGCAGTTCAAGCCACTGACTGTGTGTGACTTGGAGCAAATCACTGAACCTCCTTGTGAGACGTAAGACTGAGGTCCTATGTAAGTTCACCCCTAGTCTCTGTAAGTCGCTTTGGATAAAGGTGTCTGCTAAATGACTCATATAATAATTGCCAAGGGAGAATCCAATCATGTTTGCTACAAACCAAGCTGTAATGGGATAAAAAGGGTTAAGTATAATGCTTTTTTTTTTTTTTTAAATGGGACATTGTTTTAGTGACACTATTTGTTAACATTTCTGTTCAGCATTATCTTGTATTATAAAACCTGTTGTGTTGTCAGTTCTGCACACTTTTCTCTAAATGAAGTTACCCTACAGCATAAAAGTCTGTACAAATGTAATTGTGCTGTTCAAAGCCCATTTGAACCTAGTTGTGATGAAGTAGTCTCTGTGAATGTGCCTGTGAAGCTGTGCGTCTGTCTCTGTGTTTCAGGAGTGGTATACAGAGTATTCACAGGACAGTGGCTGCCCTCGGCTGGAGAGACAGTTGGAGAGTCTGCAGTCTTCAGTCAACCAGCCCCCTCCTGATCATGTTCGGCTGCGCTCTCAGACTGTCAGCTAGGTCAGACTGCCTGCAGCCCTCCTGCTCTGTGCAACTAACAGGGCCAAAAGAACCCACTGGGAGCACCTGGGCTCTGCTCCACCCACCCCACGTACGCTGGGTCATTTGATTTGTAAATAAAACATACGCCTGTATACAGTAACGTCATGCCTTCCCGAGTAAAACTTTTTTCTACTGGCGCTGCAAAAAAAAACTCCCATTACTTTATAATGTAGCATGCACACGATTGGAGGACTGTGCCATGGGGGGGGGGGGGACCTGGAGGAGAGGAGCTGAAGACTTGCATTGCAGAATGGTGGAGAAGCTTCACCACAGAAGCAGTGTCCTAATGGATTTCATCCAGTGTACTTCATCATCATAACCACCAAGCCTGTTCTCACAAGAGAAGACTTCAGTACTGGGTAGAAAAGCCATCTGTCCTCCACATCCCCTTGATTTCGTTCAGTTTGCTGTAGTTGCTGTTTCGTAGTGCTTTGGCATTAGGGTCCTTTCTCATATGCCTTGCCAGCAGATGAGATCATACTGAGGACCATAGTTGGTATTTTATTAAGGCAACTAGAGGGTTTAATCTTAATCACATATTTCATGACTTCCATATGAAATGGAATTATAGTAATTGTGAACCCTAAAAATATTCAGTAAAATAAACCTCTAAAATGTCACACAATCACAGATGTTTAATTAATGCAGCATTTCAGACAACAGTATTCAAACTATTCAAAAATGTGAACCAGGAGGGGCCGTGTTGATGCTAGATATTGATGTTCAGATGCTTCACTTCTAGTTTTTATTAAGAAGTTTTAATTATTTTTAAAAACACTATGCAGACAATGGCAGTATACAAAATAACAATCTTAAAGGGGTGATGTTCTTACCTTTCATTGCAACAACATGCTTCCAATGCCTTTGCTGTTTTGCTCTTCTTGTTTTCCAGACCTTTCTTGTTGAAGCTCATTTATCCTGCACAACACAACCGGTTAGATTGAACTTTCCTCATCTGGCCCACATCATTTCCTATGTGCAGCATAGAAATTAGGACCTTATTTTTACCCACAAATTGGTTAAATCAAACATAGGAAAGTACCCATCAATACTAAAAAACATCTATCCAGTCTGAGAAGTAAAATTGTACGCAGTTTAGATGCAACACAATTCAAATGTGTTTTAATTCATCAGTATGTTATTAATTATGACACCTGTATCTTTGTAATTGTTTTTGTCTTGTCAATCAACATTAATACACAAATAAATGAATGAGCTTCCCTGAGAGCTGAGCCTGTATGAATCTGTAAAGTCTCTGCTGCTACTTTTATAACAGCTTCATATTTTCGGATGTGTGGCTGCCATGTTGTTTTCCTGATGATAGAGGCAGAACTCTTCAAGACATTGATTTCATGCTTTGTACACAACTGTACCTCTAAGTCAAGTTTGATTGTGGGTTTCCAACAACAAAAAAGAATAGCCCTTTTGTTCCAGGTATCTTTTAAAGCTGCCGCTGCCACCGTGTCAGAGTTTGATCTGAGGAAGAGATTTCGTATCTCTTTTAAAGCTGCTGCTGTCACCTGATTTGAGGAGATTTCATATCTCTTTTAAAGCTGCCGCTGCCACCATGTCAGTTTGATTTGAGGCTTTTTCAGATTTGCTAGACTATTTACATGCAGAACAAGAGCCTGGTTAGGGTACCAAAGATAATGTCAGCAGTCTTCTCACAAGCTATATTTATTAATACAAAATAACCACATATTTCTCTTTTTTTTTTTGTTGCCACTCAGTATGTGAAAAGTGTATTTCTGTATGGAATAAAATATATAAAAAAAAAACATTAACTTTAAAACAAACCGTGTGGTAAAGGATGTTTATTTAGTACAAAACAGGAGTGGGAGGGGAACTTTTCCTTATGCCTTATTTATGAAATAATTGATGTTGTATTACTTGTCCACCATATCGGTCTCTAACTGGCTCTCCTCTAATACACTAGTACTGTGACATGCTAGATGGCCAGCCATTTCCTATCATGGCTGTAATTACAACAGTAGCACTAACATCCATAACTATACAACACTCACCAGGGTTGAAGTATGTGTGTACGTTACAACCATCAGTATGATGGATTAAAAACATGAGCTTAATAATGTGTTCTTTGTATCAGTGAAAATATCAAGGTATGACACACAGAGTGGCTGGGTAGAGGCTACAGAAAGTAAAGCTCATTCCACGTCAGAAGCCACTGACAGCAGATGCAGTAGCTCGGGGTCAGAAATGTGTTTCTTAGCTGGTTCTACATAATCAAGATCCCAGTGTAATCCCAGAAATCACTAAATGTTTTCAAGGTCATGGCCAGCGATGAGGCACAGGCCTCAGTTAAAATCATACCAATAATTATTTAGGCTCTTTTACACATTGCTTTGCCGCAAAATAAAACTGGGCTCTTCAGTGCCATGCTGTTGATTGTAAGCTGAAGCCAGGAGGGGAGAGTTGCTGAATTCTCCAGAACTCTGGTCACGTTTCAGGTACTGCAGGCTTTAACATGTATTCTTCCTTGGACACTGAAAAGCAAACTCAGAACCTGTGCAAATACTGCAAGCTTCTGAGCTTAATACAGTTCAGCAGTTCACTTATGCTGTATGCTGAACTTCTGGGCTTTTGAGAAAGGAGGAAAGCATTCAATAAGAGACAACCACAGCTAGTTTTAATTCAAACCCGTTTATAAATCACATATAATCTGTAACAATAAAATAAATACATCATACTTATTAAAATTGCATTTGGCTCATCACTATATACAGTATATTAAAACCCTGATTCAATCAAAGAAAGAAAAACAAAACAATGTTGTCACTATGTTAGTATATATATTAAATGCATACATACCATGATATACAGAATTAACTTGTTTTTATTGTGCACTATAGTTCTCCCTTGTGGCCATCAATAGGACTGCAGATTCTCAAACCACTATTTCATAATAAATCACCTGTGCAGTTATTAACAAAGTATCTGAAGAAAATAAGGAAATAAAATGACCACTATCCCAAAACAAGACAAACTACACTGAACTAGAACACAAAGCTCCCAGACAAAAACCTGTAGTTGTGTGTTAGTTGGTAAACCTAAAGCTTACACCATTGGACAGGTTTAAAAATATAAATACTAATATAAAAACCTGACATCACTTAAGTATCTAAAATGCTACTAACCTACTGTATGACAGCTGACTGTATAAAAGACTGGCTCCTGGAATACTCAACTCTCCAGGCAGTGGTGAATGTGAACCAAGCGATCCCAGAACAAACCTAACAAAACTGAAGGAATTTGCAAAAGTGTGCCCCTTACTGACGCCAGAGGCAAATCAGGCAATGTGATAGTTTAGAAGAACAATGGACATGTTAATAGCAGGGAGCAGCCACTACACTGTACATACTGCACACAGTCTATCACAATCTTCAGGATGAAGCGGAACAAACTAAGAGATTGCATGTGCGTTATATACTCTGTGTACAATACATTCAGTTCTTGTATTCTATATAGTATACTATCACATTTCTGCTAGGATAGTACACAAGAGGTCATACAAGGGATATAGAGTCATGTTTTTTTTGTTCTTTGGTATTCGTTAAAAGCTGCTATAAAAAGACAGCTGCTGCATATTTCAACTGAACACCAGTTTCGATTTCAGCATTAGGGTTGCAGGTGTAGTTTTTTTTTTATGACTTTAAAATTCAAGAATACTAATCCTGATTTCAGACACCCTGCTGTTAAACACAGCAAACCTGAAGAATATCTAGTGTTCTGTTACTGTCTGTGTGAAGGACCATACAGCAGTACACTATAATCCAGTATCTATTCATGGATGTATACAATAGCACAGAAAACATGAGGATTCTCCTCCCCTTCACAGTGTATAAACCATGAGGATTCTCCTCCTCTTCACAGTGTAAACCAGTCAGTCTTGAGGCTGCTGATGGAATGACACCTTCAGCAGTAGGACCCTGCCCAATGGTTTTCAAATTCTATGACAGTAGTCCAGTCACATGATGCATTTAAAACATAAGCTAAATTAAAAAGAGGATTTAAGTGAAGAGCAAATTGTGACAATTCCTCGTAACACACAGTTGAATCATTCAGGCCTAGTTTATTTTACAACACTTGGACAGAGTCTGGAAACACACAGCTTGGCTCCTGAGTGGATCTCAGCCCGCTGTAGAGTCGTTTAATTCAGTTGTAATCAGTTGCCGTAGTTACAGACTCTACAGAAACTCCAAGAAATAAATGCATGAAATTTCAGAATCACGTGATTTGTGTGTGGGTTCTGTCTGACCAGATACCTGCTCTTTGTGGATCACCACGCCCCTGCTGGAGAGAAGGGCCTGGCTGTGGGGTGTCAGGGGCTGCCCCTCAGCTCAATCACTTTGAACTCTGTGAGCAGTGCCACCAGCAGGAAGACCAGGTAGAAGAGGAGCAGGAAGATCCCGTAGCTACGGCCCAGGTGGAAGCATTGTGCTGGGACCAGAATGAAGGAAAGTACCAGGCTGAGGCCTAGCGCTCCCGCAAGTACCCAGTCGAGAAGCCCGTCCGGTTCTAGCTGTGGAAGAGAAGGAGAGAGAAGGAGAGAGAGAGAAGAGTAACTGCAAGTGTAGTGTTGGGGGAGACAGAAAATGTTTAAGCTGTTCAAATATACAAATAAAATTCACAAGTCTAATTATCTTTGTCTAACTTTGTCCAAATTAATGTTGATGAATACTCTTATTTGTTCAACTTCGTTCTTTTCACAGTTTTAATCTGCCTTTACTTTGCACCCTCTTTTCAGCAGTGCTTTAACTTAATCTCAGTAATATCTTGCTGTGTTCAGCAATTTTTCTTTTTTTGGTAATTTACCGACCACTACTGCCTGTTTGGGGTAATCGGTTATTAAATACACCGTACAGTATATTATTTTAATATTATTTATATCATATTTTATATTGTTTATTTTAATCTTGTTGATAGCCGTGCCAGTTTTTTTGTTTTCTAGGTGTTTTTAAATGACTATTTTTTACTGTTTGTTTGTAGATGATCAGTCTTTTATTAGGTCTATGTAAAATTATCTGCTGGTTCCTGAAAATAAATAATAATGAAAAAAAATCTACTTCATTGTTAATTAGTGTTTTTTTTTTTTTTTTTTTTTTTTAATTGTGACTTCCATTTAAGGTCTTTCCTCTTCTTGGTCTTTGAACTTGGGATTGATTTAGATTCAGAGACAACTTCTATTTTTTCATGTAATGTTGTTGAAGCTGACACCCTGGGATCCTTCAAGAAGCTGCTTGATGAGATTCTGGGATCAAAAACCTACTAACAACCAAACAAGCAAGATGGGCTGAATGGCCTCCTCTCGTTTGTAAACTTTCTTATGTTCTTAAATAAAATAACATTTAAAGTCAGAGTGCTTTCGGTGTGTTTAATATATTTGTCTTATTTCAACATCTCACTTAATATATATATTTTTTTAAATGTATGAAAACCGAAATGCTTTAGCCATGTTATCAATTGAAAAAGACATGATGGCTGACATTCCTGACTATAATTATTAATTAGTAGCGTCAGTATTTTTTAAAGCCTTGTTTATAAAACAAGTAAACTGTAAAACACTATCATTTTATGAGTCACCTGCAAATGGCAATAATTTGAAATACTGAATAAATGGTGTCATAAAAATGAATGAAGAGGTCTCTAAACCCCTCGTACTGCATGCTTATTTTTTTATTTGTTTCTATTTGGTCACAGAAGCTTGCCAGGGCTACTTCCAGAAGATCTCAGTTGTTAATAATGAATTGCTTGGCACAGCCTTTAGTTATAGCAGAAAGTTACGCGAGGTTATGTCACAAACGTGATCTTCACTGCTGAAGTCTCATATGATATGGCTTTTGGAAAAATATAAATTTTTGAGTCAATTTGCACTGCTTTTTAGATCGACTTCCCCACCCTTTGAAGCCGTGCTGTGTTTTGGCCGCACACTTCCTATAACGTGAGGAATGTGTGTGCTACCTCACATTCTCATGACAGTGGAGAGAGAATCTGGAGTTTCTAAACTGCATGGAAACCAAGCCAATGAAGTGCCTACTTTCAGAATTAGAAAGTTGCTCCACTTTGCTGGTAGAACTGTGTGTTGCACGTAATCCAAGAACAATGAAAAGCTTAAAAGAAAAAAATATTTAGGAAGCTCTACCTTGACGACATTGGTTCCGTTAAACATCTGGAACAGGCAGCCCAGCCCCACCCCGAAGAGCATGTCTGAAACAGGGTTAAGAGAATCTGAACAGGCTCTACACAGGACTGCCCCCTGAAACAGGCTCTACACAGGACTGAGCCCTGAAACAGGCTCTACACAGGACTGAGCCCTGAAACAGGCTCTACACAGGACTGCCCCCTGAAACAGGCTCTACACAGGACTGCCCCTGAAACAGGCTCTACACAGGACTGCCCCCTGAAACAGGCTCTACACAGGACTGAGCCCTGAAACAGGCTCTACACAGGTCTGATCCCTGAAACAAGCTCTACACAGGACTGCCCCTGAAACAGGATCTACACAGGACTGCCCCCTGAAACAGGCTCTACACAGGACTGCCCCCTGAAACAGGCTCTACACAGGACTGAGCCCTGAAACAGGCTCTACACAGGACTGCCCCCTGAAACAACTCTACACAGGACTGTCCCCTGAAACAGGCTCTACACAGGACTGTCCCCTGAAACAGGCTCTACACAGGACTGACCCCTGAAACAGGCTCTACACAGGACTGCCCCCTGAAACAGGCTCTACACAGGACTGAGCCCTGAAACAGGCTCTACACAGGACTGAGCCCTGAAACAGGCTCTACACAGGACTGCCCCCTGAAACAGGCTCTACACAGGACTGACCCTGAAACAGGCTCTACACAGGACTGACCCCTGAAACAGGCTCACAGGACTGACCCCTGAAACAGGCTCTACACAGGCCTGCCCCCTGAAACAGAGGCTCTACACAGGACTGACCCCTGAAACAGGCTCCAGGACTGACCCCTGAAACAGGCTCTACACAGGACAGACCCCTGAAACAGGCTCTACACAGGACTGACCCCTGAAACAGGCTCTACACAGGACAGACCCCTGAAACAGGCTCCAGGACTGCCCCCTGAAACAGGCTCTACACAGGACTGCCCCCTGAAACAGGCTCTACACAGGACTGCCCCCTGAAACAGGCTCTACACAGGACTGACCCCTGAAACAGGCTCTACACAGGACTGCCCCCTGAAACAGGCTCTACACAGGACTGACCCCTGAAACAGGCTCTACACAGGACTGACCCCTGAAACAGGCTCTACACTGGACTGACCCCTGAAACAGGCTCTACACTGGACTGACCCCTGAAACAGGCTCTACACAGGACTGACCCCTGAAACAGGCTCTACACAGGACTGCCCCCTGAAACAGGCTCTACACAGGACTGCCCCCTGAAACAGGCTCTACACAGGACTGACCCCTGAAACAGGCTCTACACAGGACTGACCCCTGAAACAGGCTCCATGACTGACCCCTGAAACAGGCTCTACACAGGACTGCCCCCTGAAACAGGCTCTACACAGGACTGCCCCCTGAAACAGGCTCCATGACTGACCCCTGAAACAGGCTCCAGGACTGCCCCTGAAACAGGCTCCAGGACTGCCCCCTGAAACAGGCTCCAGGACTGCCCCCTGAAACAGGCTCCAGGACTGCCCCCTGAAACAGGCTCCACACAGGACTGACCCCTGAAACAGGCTCTACACAGGACTGCCCCCTGAAACAGGCTCTACACAGGACTGCCCCCTGAAACAGGCTCTACACAGGACTGCCCCCTGAAACAGGCTCTACACAGGACTTTTTGTTATTAATTTAGTCATCGCCAATGGATTTTTTACCCCATTTATTCCCCAATTTGGAATCGCCAATTGTATGTATTAATCTCGGTCCACAGCTGCAACCCCCGCGCCGACTTCGCAAAACGGCAGCAAGCACACGCTTCCCCCGAAACGTGCACTGCCATCTTTTTTCACACTGCAGGTCCACAGAGAAGCCATCAGACCTATATTGCCAGAGGACAACACAGATCTGAATGGCTCCACAGCAGACCCATGAGGCCCTGTCAGCCACAGGAGTTGCTGGTGCGCGGTGAACCGAGGATTACCTTGCCGACCTGAGCCCTCCCTACCTGGGCGGCGCGACCAGTGTCGCCGCCCCCTGGGATCTCACGGTCACGGTCGGCAAATGACATAGCCTGGATTGGAACCAGCTATCTCCAGGCTATAGGGTGCATCCTGCACCACGCGGAGAGCCTTTACTGGATGGCGCCTTTACTGGATGCTTATACAGCATTCTTGAACTGAGGATTTCAGCCCCTGGTTTCTTTTAGGGGGGTTAAAAGTTTAAACATTTAAGAAATTCAAAATAAGCCAGTTGATGGTTAGTGGCGTATATTTTTCAGATTTACAGGACTCAAAACTAGCTAGGAAGCTACTTCCATGATGTCACCACAAAGCTCAATAGCTAAAACTCCAAAAAACTACTCAAAGCTTCACAAAATTCAAATATAACAATATTTTTAACAAAAAGGTATGCTCTTCATTCAATTAAATAAATGATTTAAAATATGTTGTATGACTGGCTTCATTAAATATGTGGTATGGGACCTTTTATTGAAAGTTTTTTTTTTTCTTCAGTTCCTAAGTTGAAGAGTAAGTAGCAGAGTTTCAAAAATGATAGCGTTACTCGTCCCCACAAAGCTCTTTTTAAACTGCCTGCTCTAGTGCACCCTGCTACTTACTGTTTAAATCATTGACGTGTAAAACAATAGATATTTTTGTAAACTACAATATTCTCAAATAGCGACTGTTTGCTTTGTATCTTGTGTTGACAGACTAGTATTGATTGACCTTGCACACGGCAGGTTTTATTATTTAAAAAGATCATGGATTTTCAGTCATGGATTTGACTCTCGCTCAGCCCCCGCGGTGTCTCCCTGTGGGCAGCAGCTGCACATGAAAGGATACTGAAGATGATCCCTCCAAAGCAGGCAGCCATCGCCATGCGCGGGTACCCCTGCCGAGCCATGGTGATGTCAGAGAAGCAGTCTGCAGAACAAAAAACACACAGAATGAGGGACTGGCCTCACTACCCTGCGCTCAGCACACACAGAGTAAGGGGGCCTCACTGCCCTGCACTCAGCACACACAGAGTGAGGAGGCCTGGCCTCACTGCCCTGCGCTCAGCACACACAGAGTGAGGAGGCCTGGCCTCACTGCCCTGCGCTCAGCACACACAGAGTGAGGGGGCCTCACTGCCCTGCGCTCAGCTCACACAGAGTGAGGGGCCTCACTGCCCTTTACTCAGCACACACAGTGAGGGGCCTCACTGCCTCAGCACAGAGTGAGGGGCTCAGCGCACACACACAGAGTAAGGGGGCCTCACTGCCCTGCGCTCAACACACACAGAGTGAGGAGGCCTGGCCTCACTGCCCTGCGCTCAGCACACACAGAGTGAGGGGGCCTCACTGCCCTGCGCTCAGCACACACAGAGTGAGGGGGCCTCACTGCCCTGCGCTCAGCACACACAGAGTGAGGGGGCCTCACAGCCCTGCGCTCAGCACACACAGAGGGGACCTCACTGCCGTTTACTCAGCACACACAGAGTGAGGGGGCCTCACTGCCCTGCGCTCAGCACACACAGAGTGAGGGGGCCTCACTGCCCTGCGCTCAGCACACACAGAGTGAGGGGGCCTCACTGCCCTTTACTCAGCACACACAGAGTGAGGGGGCCTCACTGCCCTGCGCTCAGCACACACAGAGTGAGGGGGCCTCACTGCCCTTTACTCAGCACACACAGAGTGAGGGGGCCTCACTGCCCTGCGCTCAGCACACACAGAGTGAGGGGGCCTGGCCTCACTGCCCTGCGCTCAGCACACACAGAGCGAGTACCACTCCATGGCATGTCTGATTTACACAATGCTACCACTCCAGGGTCGCAGGATACTTGGTACTTGGTATTGGGGTTCTCATTGTGACACTTTGCTGTTCCTGCACTCAGGGGTCGCAGGATACTTGGTATTGGGTATTTGGTAAGCAGGCTCCTTACCCCCGATGCTGTTCCCCCAGGCCAGCAGGGTCAGTCCCAGGACCGTGTTGCTCAGGTCAAACACCACCCCGAAGGTCCGCAGGATGCTGACCACCTCGGTGGCCGCAGTGTTGATCCACATGGCACTGACCACAAACCCCAGCAACGAGAACGCCTGTAAGAGGGGCACAGGACAGGAAGGGCTTTGTATTTGTGATGGTAAAACAAACACAGAGCATTGTTCCCGTGCATGAACCCATACTGTTACTACAGGAGAGATTGTTTAGTTCTCTTTACATTAATGAAGGAGTAGCACGCAGTACTTCTATGTTATTACTGAGCTTTAAATTATATATATATATATATATATATATATATATATATATATATATATATATATATATATAGTCCTCTTATCTTTTTATGAGGTTTGCAAATCACTCTGAGCAGGTCCTTGTTCCGTTTCTGAATGATGATTTAGCGGATGTTAAGGAAGGTTATTCCGGCTGTTCTGAACCTACTGCTCTGACCAAACTCCTGGGAACTGCCCTGTCTACTGAGGTCCCTCCTATTAACAGAACTGAAATAAACTCAGAGACACTACTGGTAGCCATGCAGACAGGCTGTATAGAGGTGGAGGGAAGAAGAAAACTTCTGCCAACTTCAAATCCACTGGAAGAACCCTACTTAACCTTAACCTGCTCAGAGTGACTGCAAGCATGAAAAAAAAAAAAAACTGTAAAAAATAACATTAAAATGTCATTTGAATGTGTTTGCTCACAGCACACAGACAGGGGCCCGGGTTCAAGCCTCTATATTACATTGAGGACCAGCCTGTGTGTAACTGTGCTGGCATCTCATCTAATCACATGGGATCTTATCCTAGTTTAGGGAGGGAGTTGAATCCTTACACAGTGCAGCCTGGGGGGCTGCTGGTTGCTGGTGGTGAGGAAGGAGATGGCCGATAGAAAGACCCCGATGAGCAGGACAAGGGCCCACACTGGGAACTTGCCCTCAATGTTCAGGAGCCCGTCTGCAAGAGAGAGAAACCAGAGCGACGAATCAGAGCACACACGTGTTTCTTACTGAAAGAACATCTGCCCCATGCTTCATATTCTCATAGTTATAGTTGCATTAGGTAACTGAGGAAACATATCACTACCTCCTTGTGGTGGAGTGTCCCGCCCCATTATTATTATTTGTATTATTGTTTGCGGCGCGGATAACAGCGCCGCGTATTTATTATTATTTATATTTAAAAACCTCGTGAGGATGCATGACTGATCAGCTACTGATTATTTAACTAGCTGACAGTCATGCATCCTTACCAAACGATGCAGACTGTGGCGAGGGGTAATAAGATAATTAACAGCTAGTTAACCCCTCGGCCAGAGTATAAGAACCTGCAGCTGTCTGTTCTGCGTGGGTTGAGTGTACAGAGGAGAGTACGAGAGAGCGAGAGCGAGCGAGAGCGAGAGCGAGGAAACAACATTTAAAAACGACTGCTAAACAGTCTTTGTTTATTCGTTTGGCCCTTGTGCCTTTTTGTTTTGTGTTTTGTTTAAATCTTTTGTTTTGGTTTGTTAATAAATACGCTGAATGCCATAGCATTCAGCTTCACCCGCCATCCACTGTTTGTGATTCAGTTACTTCCTGGTCCGTGACATCACCACTGCGAGCCAGCCTGCCACATATGGTGTCCTGCGTGGGACAAACAACGCCTCAAGAGCCGGACCAGGAAAGGAAAAGGACGTTTTTGTTTGTTTTTTTCAAAAAGTATTTTTTTGTGTGTTTTTTGGAAAAAAAATAATAAAAATAAAAAAATGGGGAAGAGTAGCCGGAGGAGAAAGCAGCAGCAACAACAACAGCAGCAGGAGGCGCAGCAACAGCAGCGGGTCCTTACCACGCTGGACGTCTGCCTCACCTGCCTGAAGGGTGAGGAGTGGTGCCAGCGATTGGTGAGGTTGGGCACGTGGCACGGACCAACCCCTCCATGGCAGGAGAGGAAGGAGCCTGAGCATCCAGCAAGGGTGAGAGAGGACCCGCATCCTCCGAGGCGGAAGAATCCCGTCTCCTCTGAGGGGATCTGGGACTGGCTGGCGGAGCCTGAGAGGGATATAATGGTCGCCCTCCCTGCTGTGATCAACCTCCTGTGGGCAGAGATGGGGAGCGCTGGGAGGCCTGGGAACAGAAACACCAACCAGCATCCCTCCCAGACATCGCAGCCATGGTGCTCAACTACCTGGCTGCAGATATGGGAGGGGCCCGCTGCTGTTTCCAGCGCCAGAGGGAGAGGAGCCAGTGCTGCTGTCTCCAGCCAGAGGGAGGAGCCGTCGCTGCCTTCTCCAGCGCCAGAGGAGAGGAGCCGCCGCTGCCTTCTCCAGCGCCAGAGGGAGAGGAGCCGTCGCTGCCTTCTCCAGCCAGAGGGAGAGGAGCCGTCGCTGCCTTCTCCAGCCAGAGGAGAGGAGCCGCCGCTGCCTTCTCCAGCCAGAGGAGAGGAGCCGTCGCTGCCTTCTCCAGCGCCAGAGGGAGAGGAGCCGTCGCTGCCGTCTCCAGCGCCAGGGGGAGAGGAGCCCTCGCCTCTGTCTCTACCACCACCAGGAGCAGAGCAGCAGGAGCTGCCTCTGTCTCCACCACCACCAGGAGCAGAGCAGCAGGAGCTGCCTCTGTCTCCACCATCACCAGAAGCAGAGCAGCAAGAGCTGCCTCTGTCTCCACCACCACCAGGAGCAGAGCAGCAGGAGCTGCCTCTGTCTCCACCAGGAGCAGAGCAGCAGGAGCTGTCTCTGTCTCCACCACCACCAGGAGCAGAGCAGCAGGAGCTGCCTCTGTCTCCACCAGGAGCAGAGCAGCAAGAGCTGCCTCTGCCTCCGCCACTTCCACCAGCAGAGGGTGAATGCCTGCTGGTTCCGCCTCAACCGCCGTGGGAGGACTGCTTGCCCCTCCCACCTCCACCAGCAGAGGGTGAATGCCTGCTGGTTCCGTCTCAAGCACCCGTGGGAGGACTGCTTACGCTCCCAGCTCCACCAGCAGAGGGTGAATTCCTGCTGGTTCCGCCTCAACCGCTGTGGGAGGATTGCTTGACCCTCCCACCTCCACCAGCAGAGGGTGAATACCTGCTGGGTCCGCCTCAACCGCCGTGGGAGAACAGCTTGCCGCTCCCAGCTCCACCAGCAGAGGGTGAATGCCTGCTGGTTCCGCCTCAAGCGCCGTGGGAGGACTGCTTGCCGCTCCCAGCTCCACCAGCAGAGGGTGAATGCCTGCTGGTTCCACCTCCACTGTCATGGGAAGGACTGCTCCTGCCCTACCTCGCACCGCCCAAGGATGCCTGCCTCGCACCGCCCAAGGATGCCTGCCTCGCACCGCCCAAAGATGCCTGCCTCGCATCGCCCAAGGCTGCCTGTTGCTCCGCATCGCCTGGGGCTGCCTGTTGCTCCGCATCGCCTGGAGAGCCACCAGTTATAGGGCACGAGGGAGAAGTGGAGCTCCGCTGCCGCCTCCATGGCCAGGGGCTCCCCCCGAGTTCGCCTCGGAGGGTCCGCTACTGCTGCTGCTGCCGCCTCCCGAGGGTCCGCTACTGCTGCTGCTGCCGTCGCCTCCCGAGGGTCCGCTACTGCTGCTGCTGCCGTCGCCTCCCGAGGGTCCGCTGCTGCTGCTGCCGTCGCCTCGAGGGTCGCTGCTGCTGCCGTCGCCTCCCGAGGGTCCGCTGCTGCTGCCGTCGCCTCCCGAGGGTCCGCTGCTGCTGCCGTCGCCTCCCGAGGGTCCGCTGCTGCTGCCGTCGCCTCGAGGGTCGCTGCTGCTGCCGTCTCCTCCCGAGGGTCCTGTTTTGCCTGGGGTCGCTACCAGTCCTGCCATGCGGCAGGAAATACTGTGGCTGGAGCCCCATGAAGGGAGCTGCCGGCCCACGGAAAAGGGGGAGGTCAGGAGACCAGCTTCCCCAGCCGCACTTTCGCGGCAGGAAATATTATGGCTGGAACCCCATGAAGGGCAGCTGCCGGCCATGAAGAAGGGGGAGGTCAGGAGACCAGCTCCCCCGCAGCAATTTCGCTGCAGGAAATACTGTGGCGGAGCCCCACGGAGGGAGCTGCCGGCCATGAAGAAGGGGGCAGGTCTGGAGACCACCCCAAAATTTTTCTGGCCAGAGGAGCCGGCCTGTGCGTGGTCCACTAGGACGCTACAGTTGTTGGGGTGGGAGAAGGACATCCCGCCGTGGCCGCCCGGAGACACCTTGCTTCCCCTGTTCCTGGGCCAGGACTGCTAGCCGGGACTTTAGGGAATAAGGGGAGGTGGCGAAAAGGCCATGTGCTGCGCACAAGGGGGCATGTGTGGGAGTGTCCGCCCCATTATTATTATTTGTATTATTGTTTGCGCGGATAACAGCGCAGCGTATTTATTATTATTTATATTTAAAACCTCGTGAGGATGCATGACTGATCAGCTACTGATTATTTAACTAGCTGACAGTCATGCATCCTTACCAAACGATGCAGACTGTGGCCGAGGGTAATAAGATAATTAACAGCTAGTTAACCCCTCGGCCAGAGTATAAGAACCTGCAGCTGTCTGTTCTGCGTGGGTTGAGTGTACAGAGGAGAGTACGGAGAGCGAGAGCGAGAGCGAGAGCGAGGAAACAACATTTAAAAACGACTGCTAAACAGTCTTTGTTTATTCGTTTGGCCCTTGTGCCTTTTTGTTTTGTGTTTTGTTTAAATCTTTTGTTTTTGGTTTGTTAATAAATACGCTGAATGCCATAGCATTCAGCTTCACCCGCCCATCCACTGTTTGTGATTCAGTTACTTCCTGGTCCGTGACATCACCACTGCGAGCCAGCCTGCCACACTCCTCTACACAAGTCCAGTTCATGCTGCTTCTGGTATTTGCGCTCCTGTGCAGAGTTCAGTGCATAGTCTAATAGACTAGCTCTGGATTAGTGCTCTATTGCAAGGCAGCAAGGAGTAACAGGAGTGCTGAATCAAGATTAGACTTGCAAGGGATAGACTGCAATTATAGACCTCTGCATTATTAAAATAACAATTCAATAAACTAGATAAAGATGAGACAGAGAGAGAGAGAGAGTCGGTTATGCCATGTATGTGCTTTGGCAACACAATTCTTTTTATTGTCATGCCAATAAAGCCAATTTGAATTTGAATTTGAGAGACAGAGAGAGAGAGAGAGAGAGAGAGAGAGAGAGGCACACCCACAGAGACAGAGAGAGACAGGAAGACAGAGAGAGACAGAGAGACACACACACAGAGACAGAGACAAAGAGAGAGAGAGAGAGAGAGAGAGAGAGAGAGAGAGAGAGAGAGAGAGACACACACACAGAGATGCGGTGACTGACATTGTCCTGATTTGAAGGTGAGCACACACACAGACGCAGTGACTGACATTGTCCTGATTTGAAGGTGAGCACGCACACACACACACAGACGCGGTGACTGACATTGTCCTAATTTGAAGGTGAGCACACACACACACACACACACAGTGACTGACATTGTCCTGATTTGAAGGTGAGCACACACACACACACACTGACTGACATTGTCCTGATTTGAAGGTGAGCACACACACACACACACAGTGACTGACATTGTCCTGATTTGAAGGTGAGCACACACACACACACACACACACAGATGCGGTGACTGACATTGTTCTGATTTGAAGGTGAGCACACACACACACTGACTGACATTGTCCTGATTTGAAGGTGAGCACACACACACACACACAGTGACTGACATTGTCCTGATTTGAAGGTGAGCACACACACACACACACACAGTGACTGACATTGTCCTGATTTGAAGGTGAGCACACACACACACACACACACACACACAGACACAGTGACTGACATTGTCCTGATTTGATGGTGAGCACACACACAGACGCAGTGACTGACATTGTCCTGATTTGATGGTGAGCACGCACACACACGCAGTGACTGACATTGTCCTGATTTGAAGGTGAGCACACACACACAGTGACTGACATTATCCTGATTTGATGGTGAGCACACACAGACGCAGTGACTGACATTGTCCTGATTTGATGGTGAGCACACACACACACGCAGTGACTGACATTGTCCTGATTTGATGGTGAGCACACACACACACACAGTGACTGACATTGTCCTGATTTGAAGGTGAGCACACACACACACAGTGACTAACATTGTCCTGATTTGATGGTGAGCACACACACACACACAGACGCAGTGACTGACATTGTCCTGATTTGAAGGTGAGCACACACACACACACACACACAGTGACTGACATTGTCCTGATTTGAAGGTGAGCACACACACACACAGACGCAGTGACTGACATTGTCCTGATTTGATGGTGAGCACACACACACACACACACACACTGACTGACATTGTCCTGATTTGAAGGTGAGCACACACACACACACACAGTGACTGACATTGTCCTGATTTGAAGGTGAGCACACACACACACACACACACAGTGACTGACATTGTCCTGATTTGAAGGTGAGCACACACACACACACACACACACACAGTGACTGACATTGTCCTGATTTGATGGTGAGCACACACACACACACAGACACAGAGACTGACATTGTCCTGATTTGATGGTGAGCACACACACACACACACAGACGCAGTGACTGACATTGTCCTGATTTGAAGGTGAGCACACACACACACACACACACACAGTGACTGACATTGTCCTGATTTGAAGGTGAGCACACACACACACACACACACAGTGACTGACATTGTCCTGATTTGATGGTGAGCACACACACACACACACACACACACACACACACACACACAGTGACTGACATTGTCCTGATTTGAAGGTGAGCACACACACGAGGGGTCCTGTCAGCAGGTGTAGGCAGTTGAGCGGACGCTTCCAGTTGTGGTCGTCCTTGTCAGGGTCCACCACGGGCACAGTGAGCAGCAACACCACTTCCAGTGGCACCTAATGGAGGGAGGGGGCAGAGCACACGTGAGGGGCCAGCTCAGCTGCTGTGTGAAATCTCAATTCAAAGTGGAGCACTCTGCTTAACTGGCAGAGAATACAGTAATCTCTGCGCATAGGAACACCTCCTAAGAGAACGCTTCGGCTTAGGGAACACCCTTGTGGTGAAACAGAACTTCCCTTCCAATATAAATGCTCTGCCTGAAGAAACAGGAACTTCGCTTAAAAGAACACCATTTTGTAATAGCGATTTGTTGCGAACTCATTCAACACGGATACTGTACTGTTTGGTAACCTGGTAACTCATCATCAGCAAACTCAATTTCAAATGGTTTATTCAATCTTTTCAAAACTGTCATTGTGAGAGTAATCTAGAGCTGCTGCTGCATTTAATGTGTGTAGGGTGGTGTTGTGTTAATAACCACTGTGTTAAATTAATTATTATATTCATAATTACTGTTAGAGCCCCTGCTGCATTTGTACTGTGTGTATGTGTGTTTTGATAGCTAGTTTATTAACATACGTTTCCCTCGTGCTTTTCTCTTACTTATTCTGTTAATTTCATATGTTGATGCACGTGTGTCATGACAGAAGTAACACATATAATTGTACTTATTGATTCAGTGGTAACTGTACTGTGTTAAAACTAACTGGGAATGAAATGGTAGTAATTTTGGAGTGAACAGATTTGATAGAAAGAGCTATTTTTATTTTCTATTTTTAAACTTCCACAGCAGGCTTCCTCAGTAGCTCGGGTCAATGCGGACACTAGTGTATGCCACTTCTCCACCACACAGTAAGGCATGATTCAGCACAACTGTGAGAGAGACCCGGGGCTGAACGGCAGACACGGGGTGTTCAGGTCAGGATTGAAGTGTGCTCATGACAGCTCACTGCAGCAAGAGTCATTGTGCCTCATCTTTCATGAGCACAAGTGTGTCTGTGTGTGTGTGTGAGAGAGTGAGTGTGCGTGTTTGTGTGTGTCTGTTAGAGTGTCAGTGTGAGAGTGTGTGTGCGTGAGTGAGTCTGTGTGTGTGACAGTGTCTGTGTGAGAGTGTGAGTGAGTGTGTCTGTGCGAGTGCGTGTTTGTGTCTGTGTGAGTGAGTGAGTGAGTCTGTGTGAATGAGTGTGTGTGCAAGTGTCTGTGTGAGAGTGCCTGTGCGAGTGTGTGTGCGTGTGATTGAGTGAGTGCGTCTGTCTGTGTCTCTGCGTGTATGTGTGAGTGAGTGTGTGTGCGTGTGTCTGTGTCTGTACATGCGTCTGTCTGTGTCTGTGTGTGCGCGTGTGTGCGCGTGTCCTACCTTGACCACCTTGGCAGCTCTCCAGAACCAGCTCTTCCTCCTCCACTTCCTGCTGTCTATGGGGTTGATGGAGTTGATGAAGATCTGGCAGGTGGATTCAGTGAAGGGGAGCAGGGGCTGGTACTCACTCTCTGAAACAACAGGAACCAGTCAGATCCAGTGTACAGGACAAGCCATGCTGGTCCACACAACACAAACACATTCACAGCTGCTTCCACTTTCACACTCCACTGTACAGCCGTTTGGATAAAGTTGCTAAATCATTAACGTCGCAATTGCTTGAAGTAAAATTGGTATATGAAAGTGAGTGGTCTGTATCAGATACTGTATGATATAGTGTAGCTAAGGGTTAAAACAAAGTGGCAGTGAAATGGTTCATTCTCCTGGACAACACTCAGAACAGAGCTTGACTGGAAGAGTGTGGTCTATCGTGTGAAAGCTGCTTCAAGACAGCAAACAGTACCATCGTCCTGGTTGCTCCCGTTGAAGATGCTTGGGGTAGCGTCTTCGGAATCAGAGGGCAACTCTACAAACAGAAGAGCAAGCATCACAATTAATCTTCACAAACCACAGCGCAACTTTAAAATGAAATACAGACCCGGTATCTCCTCTCATTAACATGCTTTATAAGAAACAGATGTTCAGTTACTGACTTTACCAGAGAGGTCAACCACATGTGTGCAGAACTGACATCATCAATCCTTTTGCAACACAGCCACATTGAACCCAGCCCAGAAATAATGGATCACTCACTGGAATGTGTTTCACATTAAACACACTGAAATGAGTTTAGTGCTGGAAGTTTTTCAGAACAGTACAATGTTACCGATATTATCACTACCCCCTTTGTTCTGTTGAGAATCTTTTAGTTCTTTTCTTGCGGTTTCTATTACAATACAGATGGTTCTGTTTGGTGTTTGAGACACTTTTAAAAACATATTTTTATCTTGGTGTGAAATTTAAAAAAGGGGAGGAATAGGTAGATATTTCAAACACTTTAGAAATGAAAGTGGCTGCTGCTTCCTGGTCATGCATCACTTCCTGTGTGGTAGCAGTGTCACTCCAATGGTGTAGCAGCATGTCATGCCATGTCGTCATGTGACCTATTCAGTGGCGTGCCGTCTATGTATGCAATGCATGCGCTGGAATTCACAAACTTTTTTGCTAGATTTTTTATAATATGACATGTGCACTGGCCTGCATGTAAGCAATCTGCTCACCTTGCTGGGCTTCTTATATTGCTGGGCAAGCGTGCAATGCTACAAGTTGCATCATGTTGCCTAGGCAATGTGACATCGCGTGCATCTGACCTCCTGACTTTCCGGAAGATGTCTAGCTATTCAGATCACTGCTTTCTATCTGTTAGAACTGGGAAGATGGATTTCATAAAAATGTTTCTAATGCCCATCTTCCCAGTAAAAACACATAGAAAACAGTGATCTGAGTAGCTAGAAAGTGTTTCTGTGTCACCTTCCCTCTAACTTTTTTTAATGTCCATCTTCCCAGTAAGAGACAGAAACGTGTTTTGTAGTTTGTCATTTTCCCACTGCATGTATTAATAACAATACTTGTATTTCAAGATTCTCACATACAAATCAGCTTACTAAAACACACAAAAAACATTTTCCTAATAACATTTCGAATGAATAAAACCCATTTTAAACTTTGAGAAGTGCCATCTAGTGATTGTCATATTTATTGCAGGCTATCATCCCATCCCTTCCCAATCAACCTTCAGTATGACCCTGTATTGGTTTACTGAATCTATGAGTACAATAGAAGAAAATGTTTTTATCTGTCATCTAAAAAGTTATTGCATGCCAGTTACTGCAAAAAAAAAGTCACGGTACGCCACTGGTCCTATTGCACAGGAAGTGATTAGAATCCAGGAAAAACTGCTTCTTTAAATACATTTACAGTGTTGTACCTTAAATCTGTACATCCCAAATTTAAATAAACAAGCAAAATGTATTTAGCACTAGTAAAGGGGAGGCACTGATCATGCTCCTACTGTTATGAAAATACACTTTAAACCTCAGCTAGAACTCCTTAAAAGAGGGTTAAAGTAGGGAGACCAGACGTCCTGGTTTGACTGGGACCGTCGTGTCCCCTTTCATTATTATTATTATTATTATTATTATTATTATTATTATTATTATTATTATTATTTATTTCTTAGCAGACGCCCTTATCCAGGGCGACTTACAATTGTTACAAGATATGACATTATTTTTACATACAATTACTCATTTATACAGTTGGGTTTCTACTGGAGCAATTTAGGTAAAGTACCTTGCTCAAGGGTACAGCAGCAGTGTCCCCCACCTACGATTGAACCCACGACCCTCCGGTCAAGAGTTCAGAGCCCTAACCACTACTAAACACTGCTTTCTCTCCAAACCTTGTCCCAGTTTGCAATGCAGTCAGACAGCACTCTTAATTGGGTAAACAATAACAATGATATTAAATGGTTCCAGAATAATATTTTTCATATAGGGTACCATACTAAATTAAAAGTATCAATTATAGAAATGAATGGGTTAAAATAGCAATAAATAAATAAATACAGTAATAACGAAGTTAAACGTGGCCAGGGAAGGGGCAGTGGTTGTGCAGCTGTCAGAGGTTGCTCTTAGTTTAATGTGAAAACAGTAATAGTGATAAAAACGCTATTTAAATAAAATAAAAAGTATAGTTTTAAAATTATTTTGAATGTTCTGAGCCGTGTTTCAGGACAGTGTGCTGATAACTGTTCTGTGTTGAAGCTCTGTGTACCTGGCTCAGTGTAGCTGCTTTGAATGGGTCCCTGCAGCCGGTTCTTCTGTCGGTTGTATACGAGCGTGCTGACGATGACTGTGCCGACGTACAGAACGTACAGGCCCAGGTAACCTAGAACAACAAGGAACACTGGACACTAGACCACTTCCAACAATCAGCATAACACCGCCCAAAACTGTCCCGCCACTCTGACCTCATATCCTGTCCCCAATGAACACACAGATCACGCTCTCTATAAACCAGAAATGGAAAATGTCACAGGAACATATCAGGTCAGAGGTCAATGCCATGGTGACCAACACATTTATAAAGTCACCAACGCAAACGATTTCTAAGATATGGGCCTCTGACACTGTGGCAGCTGCAGTTTTATAAAATATCTGTACAAAAAGGATCGACTGAGAATTACAGAATACAGCTGTGAAATGATTATGAAGACAATCTCTTAATGCGTTAAACCTTTATCATGAGGAAAACAAAAAGCCACAGGATCACAATATGGTGCCCATCTTAGGTCACAGGTTAAAGTGAAGCATGCCGTTAGATTTTGTCTGCTGAGTTTACAGAACACACAAAATATGCTAGCTTAAAGTGGCTGTAGTGAAAAAGTAATATAAATATTACCTGCTGTGCACGTCATGGATGTGTATTTGATAACAGAATGTCTGGTACTACACTAAGCAAGAGAAAGTTCTCAGTTTGCTTTTGAGGAAATCTGTTACACTTGCACTTCCTGGTTCCTCCCATTCTTACCCAGCGCCTCGCCCAGCTTGATCTCCCGCAGGTAGAGGATGAGGAAGGTCCAGAAGACAGCCGCCATGTAAAAGATGACATCGCGGAGGAAGGGTCTGGAGGCCACAGTGAAGGGCTTGACCAGCGCCACACTGCCGGCCACCACCGTGGTGACAAACACGCCTGCACCTGGGATTCAGTTTGAAAAGCACGCAAGCCTAGTTATAATCAACATGTATAGCACCTGCTTTTATGAGTTAATATGAAGAGAAGTCAATACAGTTTCACACGATTATCTGCTGCTGTACATGGGAAGAGAAAGCCTGATAAACATTTGAACAGTTTAAAAGTTATTTCTTCTTTTAGTCAGAAGAGATACAAACAAGTGAACGTTTTCAATTCTGCTATCAGTGTTCTATTAACCATAACTTCAAAAACACCCAATCAGAACTTTAAGGCAAACCTCAGTGCCTCCCTCTGTGTGCTGATTAAGAGCTGTTTATCTTCATCAGTTAGGAAAGGGTATCCCCTCTCTGATAGGTGTAATGATTGACAACACAGAAGACAAAGTGTCCTGGTTGAGTGGCTGAGTCTTACCAAAGAGTGCTCCGATGGCGAGCCCTGCGGTCCGGGGGTCTGCAAATGCTGCCACTGCGCTGAACACATCTGGAGCCCCATTCCCAAACGCCAGGAACGTCACTCCCTGAGAGGAACACGTCAAGGAAACAGCGGGAGCTGGAAACACACCGACATGGGCACACTGACACACACGCACGCGCACGCACGCACACAGACACACATGCGTGACTTCGCAAAGCCTCGACACGAACCTGCGCTCCCCTGAGCAGGAACATGTCAAGGAAACAGCAGGAGCTGGAAACACACCGACATGCAGATCCTTGTACAGCAAGGCTGTAAATCTACATTTAGATTACACATTTATAATACATAACTCAGTCGGAATTTGAAGGTAAAACTAAAAGAAACTCATTCAAGTAAACACACCTTTAGGCTAGTGCCTTCTGCAATATACTAAGGAAGGCACTATCTGAACGGTTTGTCTGCTTGACTTCCAGTTTTACATGAAACATTTATACCTTTGTAAGAAAAAAAAAAAAAAAAATCATAAAACATTTTCAAACATATGTATTTCCAATAAACTTGATTAAATATTTAAAGTGGTATTAATATATGTTTGTATTATTTTGTACAGCAATTCCTTAAATTAACTACAATGTATGAAAATACTGCATGCTAAAATGAACTTTTTAGTAAAAATGCAATGCAAACCATAAAACAGTAAATACTATGCATTTCTGATTGTACTTTTTACATTTACTGTTTCTACACCTAAACTATCTCAGCGTTTTTGTACTGTATACGCACAGCTAATTGACTCATTACAGATGAATCAGTGTAGTTTCAATTATTATTATTTATTTATTTTTCCTATTTAGAGTGCTCAATTACTTTACCCCCGATTTCCTCCCCATGACTTCACACAGGACATGAACCTGCGCTCCCCTGACTGCATGACTTCACACAGCCAGGACATAAACCTGTGCTCCCCTGACTGCATGACTTCACACAGGACATGAACCTGTGCTCCCCTGACTGCATGACTTCACACAGGACATGAACCTGCGCTCCCCTGACTGCATGACTTCACACAGGACATGAACCTGCGCTCCCCTGACTGCATGACTTCACACAGCCAGGACATGAACCTGCGCTCCCCTGACTGCATGACTCACTCTCCACACCATGCATCTGTTACCAGGTAAACCACTCAGGGACACCTTTGTTTTTAATTCTTACTTCTAGAAAATCAGCAATTTCAATCATTTTAGATCATGCACTGCATTCAACTGAATAAAATCTAATCATTTTATGCATATCAAACATGCAGATTTAGACTGCATTTGTAAATTAGTTTCAGTTGTCCAATACAGGAAATTAATAATTGTTGTTTCGGGTTTGTGAGGAAATCTCCTCAAAACCCTCACAGACCCCAGTGAAGGATACAGCCACATTGTGGGTCAGCTTGAGACTGGTGGAGATAGCAGCCAAGTTTGGACAGAAGCTAAACAGAAACAAAACAGACAAGAATTACATTCCTCACTGTACAGAGGACAGCTAAGGAGTGGTAAGTACTTCATTCCCTGACCAACTTTACCACTGCACCCCATTACAATAACTATTTTGTTGCTTGCATTTTTCAGGATCATTAAAGGTGTAGAGCAACACATTTGTGCTACCTAACCACTTCTGATGCAGTTAGCAGATCAATAATGGACTTGAGAATGTTACTGAAATGAACCCTAAGAAACGGCTGGCAATTCCACCTTCACATATTACAGCTATCTTAACGAATGTAATCTTCTTTTGGCTTACATTCACTTGGTATATCAGTTTCTACTTGATCCCCCACATCCTGGCACCGTTGTGGCTCTACAGAGCTCACAGACATGTCTCTGGAACACCAGAGCACACCCACAAGCCTGCCTCCCTGCAACACTCTGCAGAGCTCACAGACATGTCTATAGAACACCAGAGCACACCCACGAGCCTGCCTCCCTGCAACACTCTGCAGAGCTCACAGACGGAGCATACCCACGAGCCTGCCTCCCTGTAACACTCTGCAGAGCTCACAGACAGAGCATACCCACAAGCCTGCCTCCCTGCAACACTCTGCAGAGCTCACAGATGGAGCATACCCACGAGCCTGCCTCCCTGCAACACTCTGCAGAGCTCACGGGCCCCACGAGCCTGCCTCCCTGCAACACTCTGCAGAGCTCACAGACATGTCTATAGAACACCAGAGCACACCCACGAGCCTGCCTCCCTGCAACACTCTGCAGAGCTCACAGACATGTCTATAGAACACCAGAGCACACCCACGAGCCTGCCTCCCTGCAACACTCTGCAGAGCTCACAGACGGAGCATACCCACGAGCCTGCCTCCCTGCAACACTCTGCAGAGCTCACAGACAGAGCATACCCACAAGCCTGCCTCCCTGCAACACTCTGCAGAGCTCACAGACAGAGCATACCCACAAGCCTGCCTCCCTGCAACACTCTGCAGAGCTCACAGACATGTCTATAGAACACCACAGCATACCCACGAGCCTGCCTCCCTGCAACACTCTGCAGAGCTCACAGACATGTCTATAGAACACCAGAGCATACCCACGAGCCTGCCTCCCTGCAGCACTCTGCAGAGCTCACAGACAGAGCATACCCACGAGCCTGCCTCCCTGCAACACTCTGCAGAGCTCACAGACATGTCTATAGAACACCAGAGCACCCCCACAAGCCTGCCTCCCTGCAACACTCTGCCCCTAGTAGACACAACACCTATTTATCTGTCCAACAGTATGGGGTGGTTCTTACTAGTGTATTTTGATAAGCAGGTTTATTTATATTCTATAGCTATAAGGACGCATGTAATTGTCCACTACATCCCCTTTGCCAGGTATGACATGCCAAGACATGTTACAGCCCTGGTTGGGACTCCTTTCAAGTTAAAAAGCTGAAGGGTATGTACAGTACTGTCATCCAGAGCTCTTAAACACTCCAGTGTTAAATGTACACTACCGTTCAAAAGTTTGGGGTCACTTAGAAATGTCCTTGTTTTCGAAAGAAAAGCAAACTTTTTGTCCATTAAAATAACATCAAATTGATCAGAAATACAGTGTAGACATTGTTAATGTTGTAAATGACTATTGTAGCTGGAAACGGCTGATTTGTAATGGAATATCTACATAGGCGTACAGAGGCTCATTATCAGCAACCATCAGTCCTGTGTTTCAATGGCACATTGTGTTTGCTAATCCAAGTTTATCATTTTAAAAGGCTAATTGATCATTAGAAAACCCTTTTGCAATTATGTTAGCACAGCTGAAAACTGTTGTGCTGATTAAAGAAGCAATAAAACTGGCCTTCTTTAGACTAGTTGAGTATCTGGAGCATCAGCAATTGTGGGTTCGATTACAGGCTCAAAATGGCCAGAAACAAAGAACTTTCTTCTGAAACTCGTCAGTCTATTCTTGTTCTGAGAAATGAAGGCTATTCCATGCGAGAAATTGCCAAGAAACTGAAGATCTCGTACAACGCTGTGTACTACTCCCTTCACAGAACAGCGCAAACTGGCTCTAACCAGAATAGAAAGAGGAGTGGGAGGCCACGGTGCACAACTGAGCAAGAGGACAAATAAATTAGAGTGTCTAGTTTGAGAAACAGACGCCTCACAGGTCCTGTTATGGACAGACGAATCTGAGGTGTTCGGATCACAAAGAAGAACATTCGTGAGATGCAGACCAAATTAAAAGATGCTGGAGGAGTGCTTGACGCCATCTGTCAAGCATGGTGGAGGCAATGTGATGGTCTGGGGGTGCTTTGGTGGTGGTAAAGTGGGAGATTTGTACAGGGTAAAAGGGATCTTGAAGAAGGAAGGCTATCACTCCATTTTGCAACGCCATGCCATACCCTGTGGACGGCGCTTGATTGGAGCCAATTTCCTCCTACAACAGGACAATGACCCAAAGCACAGCTCCAAACTATGCAAGAACTATTTAGGGAAGAAGCAGTCAGCTGGTATTCTGTCTATAATGGAGTGGCCAGCACAGTCACCGGATCTCAACCCTATTGAGCTGTTGTGGGAGCAGCTTGACCGTATGGTACGTAAGAAGTGCCCATCAAGCCAATCCAACTTGTGGGAGGTGCTTCAGGAAGCATGGGGTGAAATCTTTTCAGATTACCTCAACAAATTGACAACTAGAATGCCAAAGGTCTGCAAGGCTGTAATTGCCGCAAATGGAGGATTCTTTGACAAAAGCAAAGTTTGAAGGACACAATTATTATTTCAATTAAAAATCATTATTTCTAACCTTGTCAATGACTATATTTCCTATTCTTTTTGCTATATTTCCTATTCAAACTCATTTCATGTATGTTTTCATAGAAAACAAGGAAATTTCTAAGTGACCCCAAACTTTTGAACGGTAGTGTAGATACTAAAAGAAAGGTAGGTATGTACAGCACTGTATGTCTCTGGAAAGGTTGAGCTGGGACTGGAATCGGAGATACTGCTGCCCTCACTGAGGTATTTTCAGGACTCTAAATGGAGTTCCAGCAAAGCTACAAAAACAACAGCAAGTGCAACATTGCAATTTATGGAAAATGTAAACTAAATCCCTCCAGCTGCCCGTTCACAACTGACATCTCATTAGAAGATCCAGCCCATAGATTTGTATTCCTGTGAACATTCTTACCTTTTTATTTCTTTCTAATACATTTTGTTTGGGTATCTATTAAATCAATCAATCAATCAATCGACTGTGTGTGAAAAAGACGATCCCCCAAATAAATTGCATTCACAGAAAAACAGGCAGCTAACCGAAAGCAGATCAACTCCATTTCTTATGACACTTGAAAATGAAGCTTTTAATAAAGTTAAAGAAGTGTTTTTCTTTTCTGCCGAGCCCAGCTTTTTAACACCTATCACTTACAATTCTGACGCAGCGATTCCCAGAACCATGAATAAGTACAGGAGCCAAACAGCCTGCAAAAGAGGAAGAGAAACAACATGACTGCATACACAGCATGCTGGAGACCCGAGCGACACACAGTGTGCAGGGTTACAGAAAGAGGTCGTGCTTTCCACAGAACTGCTTTAGAGGAAAGGACTTACTTTTTCTCATTTGCAACACTTATTCCTTGCAACACATCTTGGATCTCACACTAGCCCTTGCACCCAGTGCTGGGTTACAGAACTACCTTCATTTAGGTATGATATTGAAATGCAGCCAGCACTTTGATGCTAAATAAATTGTTCCTCTCTTATTGTTCCACGAGTAATGCCTATTAGTAAAACTACAGGTGTGACAAGTGTGATCAGTTCATTCAGAAGGCCTGACTGTTCAAACTTCTAGCACATGATCATTTCAATACTATAATATATGCAAGGGCTAAATCCAACACCAGTTTATAATACAATAGAAATTGGGAAATTCTTCTTCTAAAACATTTGTCCAAGTGTCTTTTCAGGACAGCAGTAAACCAATTAAAAGCGAGCGACCAGCGCCTGGATACTCACATAGAGTGTAACAGCGAGTGGGAAGAGACTGTGAGGGAAGCTGCAGAACGCCCCCTGCAGGTAGTTGATGTAGCCGTCGCTGAACTCACAGTCCTTGGTGTGCTTGATGAACCAGCATTGCTTCGACGGCTTCTGCTTCATCACATCGCGGCACTGCAGGAGGGCAGACACATTTATAACAGAGCCCTCTAGTGGGGTGGAGGTGATTTACACTGGCACTGCAGGAAGCTGACCCGGTTATAAAAGAGCCCTCTAGTGGGGTGGAGGTGATTTACACTGGCATGCAGGAGGGTAGACACCGTTACAAGCCCTCTAGTGGGGTGAAAGAGATTTACACTGGCTGAGATATGAATCATAAACTCCTGTCACGCAGATAAAATGAAATGGGATAGGGAGAGCATCTGTTCCTTAGGGGTGAGCCGATACTCATATTTTCCCAGTAATTACATTTAAGAAGTATTTGGCGACAGGTATTAAATAAATCAACACACACCTATCCTCAATATATACTCTTACAGAAACGAGGTGCGACAGTCCTTAGTGTTACTGAACACCCTTTAGTGTTAACAACAAACGCATGACTTGCAGCGGTCAGCCATCTCCTCTGCTAAACGTATAGCCCACATATCTAACATAAGAACGATTGTTTTGTCTGACTAGATGTTTTCCTGAAGGTGATACTACTCGTGGAATTATGTTATGAATACAAAGTCATCACAAGCGACCACATTGGCATGACTCGGTACTACTGTAAAATGACCAGACCCTACGTAGAAGATATGCAAGAAATTTAATTTATTTAGAACACATACTATTTAGAACTGGAATGCGTAGGCCTGCTATTTCATGTGTTCTGATCGATTCAAATGAACGTGTAGTAATTCAAATTAGAATGTGTCTAAATAACAGGATTTTGACTGGATGGCCTTCCATAGATCTGCACTTTGGTGATTTTGCTGGTTTTAATTTGACACAGTTTAAAGAAAGATTATACACTGCAACTGTGCTGTGTTGAGGGCTGCACCAAAAAAAAAAAAAAGGTATCCCTATTATAGTTCCCTAAATGTGAAGACAATGGAGTCAGTTTGTGAAGTCAGAATGCAAAGACATTTGTGTGCAAGCATGATTTTGCTCAGCTCAAAACCAAGCAAGAAGTACCATGTAAGAAGAACGATCCCAATTGTTTTTTCGTGAAAATTAGCAATATGGGACATAGGCTATGTCTGATATAAAGGATACAAATGTGTAAGTTAATAAATACAGTTAATAAATGCAAAAGGGAAGAACAGAAGGCTTTTAACTTCCAAAATGAATGGTACAAGTTTCTTGTTCCCAGTGTTGTAACATTGTGGTTTTATTTGTATCTTTCCTGTAATTTCCGTCCTGTTACAATACCAAAGAGAATTAAGAAACTCCGAAATAAAAACAATTACGATAGACCTATTTGAAAGAACAAACAAATAAATAATATTTACATATAACGCAATACAGCAAGGTCCACATCACTTTATTTCAGTGGTCAGTGACTGTACAAATAGACGCGAATGGGGTCTTGAATCATGAAATTGAGCATAATAAAACAATCGTTTATAAGCATCCATTACATCTTTGTGAACCATTCAGATTGTTCAATTGTTAACAAAATGGCTGCAGAACTCAGCCATTACTTTTCAAATCTTGATGATGTCATACTTCGCACAGATACACAGCGGGAAGTATGACATCATCCTCACAGTGTTGTCGTTTGCAGAGTCACTCTGAAGAAGCTTTCGGAAGTTTTTTTCGTCTTCATTCCCCAAGATAAGCGATTAATAAAAAATATCAAAACAATCAATATTATGCTAAAAAATATATTTCAGCAATACGTTTAGCACAGGAGACACAAATGGTTTAGTGTGTACATAAATCTTTGAAAAAAATTAGTGTAGGCACAAATACTTGAACCACCACTGTATGAAATGTATTTGGTGGCATTTCTTCATGTTAGATAAATGACTGTATCAAAAGATATTGCACATACAGTGCCTTGCATAAGTATTCACCCCCCCATGGACTTTTCCACATTTTGTAGTGTTACAACCTGGAATTAAAATGGATTTAATTAGGATTTTTTGTCACTGATCTACACAAAATAGTCCATAATGTCGAAGTGAGGAAAAAAAAATCTACATATTTTTCAAAATTATTTACAAATAAAAAACTGAAAAGTCTTGATTGCATAAGTATTCACCCCCTTTGCTGCGACACCCCTAAATAAGCTCTGGTGCAACCAATTGCCTTCAGAAGTCACATAATTAGTTGAATGGAGTCCACCTGTGTGCAATTAAAGTGTCACATGATCTCAGATTAAATACACTTGTTTCTAGAAGGCCCCAGAGTTTGTTAGAGAGCATATCTAAACAAACAGCATCATGAAGACCAAGGAGCTATCAAAACAAGTCCGGGATAAAGTTCTGGAGAAGCACCAATCAGGGTTGGGTTATAAAAAAATATCCCAAACTTTGAACATCCCTGGAGCACCATTAAATCCATTATTAAAAAATGGAAAGAATATGGCACAACCGCGACTCTGCCTAGAGGAGGCCGTCCACCAAAACTCAGTGACCAGGTAAGGAGGTCAGAGAAGCAACCAAGAGGCCAATGGTAACTCTGAAGGAGCTGGAGAGATCTACAGCTGAGATGGGAGAAACCGTCCATGGGACAACTATAACCCGGACGCTCCACAAAGCTGGGCTTTATGGAAGAGTGGCAAGAAGAAAGCCATTGCTGAAAAAAACCCATATCAAATCCTGTTTGGATTTTGCCAAAAGGCATGAGGGAGACACAGCAAATATGTGGAAAAAGGTTCTCTGGTCTGATGAGACCAAAATTGAACTTTTTGGCCTTAGCGCAAAATGGTATGTATGGCGCAAAGCCAACACTGCTCATCACCCTGAGAACACCATCCCCACGGTGAAGCATGGTGGTGGCAGCATCATGTTATGGGGATGCTTTTCATCGGCAGGGACTGGGAAACTGGTCAGGATTGAGGGCAAGATGGATGGAGCCAAATACAGGGAAATTCTAGTGGAAAACCTCAGTCTGCAAGAGACCTGGGACTAGGGTGGAGGTTCACCTTCCAGCAGGACAATGACCCTAAACACACAGCCAAAGCTACACTGGAGTGGTTTAAAAACAAGAACCTGAATGTCTTAGAATGGCCCTGTCAAAGCCCAGACCTCAATCCGATTGAGAATCTGTGGCAAGACTTGAAAATTGCTGTTCACCAACGGTCCCCATCCAACTTGACAGAGCTGGAGCAATTTTGCCAAGAAGAATGGGCAAAAATTGCAGGATCCAGATGTGCAAAGCTGGTAGAGACTTACCCAAAAAGACTCACAGCTGTAATTTCTGCCAAAGGTGCTTCTACCAAGTATTGACTCAGGGGGGTGAATACTTATGCAACCAACAAAAGTCTTTTTTTTGTTTAATTAACTTTTCTGTCACAATAAAAAAATACTTTGCACCTTCAAAGTGTTAAGTATGTTGTGTAAATCAAATGGTAAAAATCCCAATTAAATCCATTTTAATTCCAGGTTGTAACACTACAAAATGTGGAAAAGTCCAAGGGGGGTGAATACTTATGCAAGGCACTGTAGATGACATCACATATCAAGAACACCCATTCTACTGCACTGAAGAGTCTTCTCTCTCTCTTTAATCCAATCAGTAACACCCATTCTACTGCACTGAAGAGTGTTCTCTCTCTCTTTAATCCAATCAGTAACACCCATTCTACTGCACTGGAGTGTTCTCTCTCTCTCTCTCTTTAATCCAATCAGTAACACCCATTCTACTTCACTGGTTCTTGATAGTATTTTTCTCCCGAGAACTGCTCTGAATGGCAGTACAGAATCACAGTGCATGCTGTAGAGTGTATGTCACCCAACGTGAACATTCAGCCAGCCAAGAAGCATAGTTACAACCCCTCAGTGAACTAGGCCTTTACAATTTACAAATATTACACTGACTGCAGTATAAAGTATCAACTGTACTGTGTGTACACTTATTGTGACAAGTTCACAAAGAAGCACAATCGAGGGACAACGCACACAATGAAAAGTAAAGCAATCAGAAACCGTGCGATTAAACACTACTAAGACAGGAGAACCATGGCCTGCGCAATTACCTGCAGATTGATACTTTCAACAGCCTGTGGTAAAGAACCTGCTAACCGAGTTTTACCACAACTGGAGAAGCAGTTCTCTTTGATGCAGGTGCAGAGCTGCAAGTGTAACATACATACATACATGTTTTTATTCAGATCACAATACGTTCACAAACAAGAGCACAAGACACTATCAAATACCTCAGTGCATGATAAAGTGGCGACTAGTTGACATATCTGACTATTTTCATTTCAACTCCTGGACTCAAATTAGTAGTCGTTCTATCCTGAACAGCTACACTGAAGTACAAACTGCAGATGGAGTTGTACAGCATGCATTATCTAATATGTTTTAGAGGCACACAGTATACAGTAGCTGTTGAGGGCCAGTGAAGGAACAAATGCTAAAAATATAGTGACTTAATTAGAAAAGTAAAGGGCAAGTACTGGATCTAGTGTCATTTACACAAATATACAATATATGTTAGAATAAACAAAATTCAGAAAATAATCACAATCTATCCCTGGATACATGGCACTTATGTGACTGCAATCAGTTTCGTGTAGGTGTCAAACCATTTACTTATTACTTAAAAGCCCTATTTTCTAATACTATAGATAACTACCTTCAAAATGACCCCCCATGTGTATTGCTGGGATGCTTTTGTGATGTTGACTGTGAGGTTGTCTAATTTATAACTTCCTCATAGGCAAGTGGTTTCCAGTAAACATGTAGTAATTATTGAAGAGAAATCAACACAGTGCCTGTTTTCTTCTTGTACATGAATCACTGGTCTTCAGTTTCTCAAGCTATTCGCTTAACAACTGAAGTGTGCAGAGATGTTTCCAACACTCACAAAGTCTCTTTACAATGTGAGAGCCATCACCAAGCCTTCACAGCATTTAGTCATGCAACGTCTCACTCAAAGATTCCTTATAGCAGGGGTTCACAAACTGGGGACGGGATGGTTTCAGGGGCTTGTAGCTCTTACAAAAATCTCTCCCAAATGACCCTGACAAAGTCATGTTACCCAGACCGAAGAATCGATTCATTTACACCAACGCTGCTGTGAGGTGCTTGGAGATATTTCAAATGCATCAGATTGTCTCTTCACTAACTCGAATGTGCAATTATACAACAAGGAGGAGGACAGTGCCTGAGCACAAAACAAGCAACAGAGACCAAGTCCGTATCAGGAACAAACGAGACCACAGCCAGAGAAGGGTGATAGAAAAGGCAGAAGACGGAGACAGGTGAGGCTCACCTATGAAACATTTATTTTATACCTTTTTAGAAGAGACCAGAACATTTCCAGTATATTTCCACTAAAACATTACATCAATACCCCTGCTCACCAGACATCCCCCCATTGGTCTTAACACCTCACATGTCCGAGCAATTGTTATTTTCACAGACTTACTCCTTTGTAGCAGCTATTCTACTGAGAACCTTTTAACCTCAAGGCCATACATCCTCGGGGCACAAACTCCCTAAAATTGCTCAGGTTCCAGTATCACACACACGGCACACAATACTGTGGGTCAGCTTGTCTTAAATGGCAGATTAGTTTTATAAAGCAATATTAATGTCTCTTATTGACAGGTTGTTGAAGGGTCTCTGTTACTACAGCAGTGTACAGTACCTGGGGGTGGATGGAAGATAGGTTGCACAGTATTAAGTTCAGACCACATTTCCTCTGCAGCTGGCCACACACTCAGTCTGTGAACTTTATATGTGGTCAGGTGGGTTCCTAATGCTTGCTTTGTATCCCTTTTAAAGTTATATTAAAAGTAGTAAGTACTTTAATTTCTCTTTTCCATCAGTACTGAGTTCTAATGCTTCTCTAAATCTGCCTTTGAGTTGGTCTGGAGAATCTTAACTCAAATTGAAGCCTTCCTCAATCCATTCAAATCACATGACAGTGTGACCTTTCAACCCTGCCAGCCCCAGTTCCTCTCAGTCTACAATACATTTCTCAGTTTAATGGTATCTTCTTCCACAATATGCTTGCTTTCCCCTAAACTTTGCCATTCATTCTCAGTACTTATTTTTGCAAGTACTCAAACACTGTGTTTAATGTTTGGGCAGCAGTGTGGAGTAGTGGTTAGGACTCTTGACCGGTGGGTCGTGGGTTCAATCCCCGGTGGGGGACACTGCTGCTGTACCCTTGAGCAAGGTACTTTACTAGATTGCTCCAGTAAAAACCTAACTGTATAAATGGGTAACTGTATGTAAAAATAATGTGATATCTTATAACAATTGTAAGTCACCCTGGATAAGGGTGTCTGTTAAGAAATAAATAAATAATAATGTTTGATAAGTCTGTGTTGAGGTTCTCTCAGAAACTGCTGCTCAATTCCAGCTGCCTGGAACAGACATATGTAACATAAGCTAGATCAGCCATAGTGACTTCATATTGGTAAACTAGAGCACCGCTGTGCATTGACAGCAAAGCAAAAGGAAACTTGAGTCAGTGGCAGGGCACTAGCTGTCACGCACTTTAGCTGAAGCTGCATAAGTTACATGCATGTATCTATGACAGGAAATTAAACCTTATTTGAGTCATTAAAAAATAAATAAAATAAATCACTGAGAAACATCAGAAAAGGGGTAGCAGTAAAAAATAAATAAAATAAAATTGAAGCTGCTCAGTCTTTAAAGAACAGTGTGCACTGCAGTATTTCAGCAGTATTGCTAGACACATAGTCCGTACTGTACTTTGTAAAATAGGCTGTACATGAATGACTCATGTAACACTGCAAACGGTTCTGGCTACAGCTTTACGCTGCTTATCTGCATACACAGTATTTGGACGGGGCAAGGGGGTGGTGTCTATATTACTATCACAGCAAAGGTGGCGACCCAAACAAAGTTGTTGGAACTGCCGACACGGACATTTTAATAAAGGAGATGTATTTAACTCTGGTCTTCATAACGCATTAAGGCGTACTATAGTAAGTAAAACGAATGCACTTACTTCATGTGTGCTTGAATTCTGTGATTCCCCTGGTATCGACATCCCTGTGTTGTTTCCATCCAGCCCATTCTCAGCGTGTTGTCGTCGGGAGGTTCTGACCGAATCCTCCTTTCGGTCTTTCACGGTAGACACACCGCTCGGTAACACCGTGAGCACCAAAAACACCGCAGTCCAGGATTTCACAGGCATGTTTAGTTTCATGCGGTACACTTTCCCGACCACCATTTACTTGACGTCCATTGCCCGTCGCATATTCATCTAAATGACACAAATTCGTTGGCAAAATAAACAAATGTCAAGTATCTTGTGCAATGCGTGTCGTGTCTTACTTCACTTTTTTCATCCCTGAACCGTTTCTCAGGCTTCTCTAAAACAGGTACAAACGCAAAGAAAAATAAATAAATCACGAGACCATAAAACTCATTTCACTTACTTGCCAGCCTATCCATTCAAAACATTTCCTTGCTGACATCAGTCATTTTAAAGGAAGTTACCGTGCTCCTTTTTCATAAACTACTTCCCCGTTTGAAAAGTGTTAAAATACACAAATTAGATCGATTAAACCACCGTTTTCTACATTAGTTGTGTTATATTTTACTATTCTGCGCTTAAATTATATAGTCATAGCCTGTATCACATGGTATTTATTCTTAGCCTAAAGTAAACGTTGTGCGTTAGTATTGTTGTGTACTTTAAACATGCTCTCGGAACAACAACCAAAAAGTTATACTGCACCGACGAGAATGCAGACAAACCAGCTACTTTATAGCGAAGGTCTTATTTACTGCGAAGGCCCGATGACAGAAAACATATTTACAATCAGCAGCTACATGCGTTTTGTGTCTTACCCGGCTAAATATGCTACCAATTGAGTGTCCTCTTAGGCTACAATTGTCTAGCTGGCCAGGTCAGTGACACAGACGTACTTACAAACCAGTCACTCTGGCGCTCTTAAAAAAACTCCTTCTTAAAGGTACAAGAGACTACTTTTGAGCAGTGTTTACAAAAGGCAAACAGCTCTGTACACAGCGGGCATTGACAGTGTTTGTTTGGTGCTATAGATTATGTTGGAATTGGTGAATGTTGGTTTAAATGTACAGCTTCTGCATTTTAAACTATGGTTTTAGTTACCCCATGCATGTCACATAAACAGGCAATTATATTACAATACATAAGAGTTTCCGATCTTCTATTGCCCATGTTCTATGATTGGGACATGATTTTAATATATTAACGATATGTGGATTATGCATTTATGAGACAACTTTCTTATTCAAATATATGTTGTAGTTGCATTATGCCTATAGCTTAACGTAATTTGGTTTACCGTAGCACTTATTTATTTTCATCCTTGAAATATAGAATGTTTTATTAAATTACTGTATATCTGGTATTTGTGTTTACTTTCCGTTGGATGCATTAAAGCAGAAGTCACAAAAGAAAATTCTAAAACTGCAGAAATGTTTTATTCCTTCAATAACCGCTCGCCGTCTGTCTGAATTGCACTTACTCAGCAGCGAGTGCGGTATCTTCGAACTGGCTCATGTGACTCCTAGCTCTTTAATTTAAACCTCTCCTTCTTCTTGCACTTTCATTGTCATATGACCAGCGATGGTAACAAAGATGGCTCCTCTCAGTGAGTTTGGTCGGTGGAAGTCTTACAGTACAGTGTTCGTGTGTCTGACGCTCTCGGCTCTTCTGACCCGTGTTCAGACGCAGATCAGCTCCGTAGTTCTGGACAAACAGACTGGTCAGCTGAAAGTGACGTCAGAGCTGGACCCCGACTTTATCGCCTGGGCGAATTTCACTGATCAGATTAAACAAACCGGGTACATTTTACGTTTTGTATTTGTTTGAATTTGCCGTTAATTGTGTTTTATTAGAATGACACATTACAGTAAAGCAAATGATCGCTTGTGTAACCTGTACAATAGGTACTGCTAGGTATAAATTGATGGTACAGTTACGAGTTATACATCAATAACATGTTTATGTCAACTCTAAATAGCTAAGCGTATACGTTACGTTAACACACATTATATAGTAGCCTTGGGGTTAAAATATATACATAAAATATTTTGCAATGTATCGTGTATTATTGAATACTAGGTGAAGTACCCGGCATTGCCCGGGGAAATTCAATATTTCATGCATGACAAATTGGGGAACAGTAGCATTATGGTTTCCTATAAGTTACCGGTCTTGGTGTCGCACAATGCGCTCGGACCCCTTTCCTTTTTTTACTTTAAAATTTTGTTCTTTTTATTTATTTATTTGGTTTTATGAGTTTCTTTAATTTGAGATACATGGCTACTGTTGTGATCCAGCAATGGGGGTTAATAAATAAAGTACCCTGGGGGCCAAAGTTTTGGATCTAAACATAGCCCTCGACCTTCCCCTGGATGAAAGAGGAGGCCATGCAAAGTCAGGTTGCGCTGGCTCCTGCAGGGTCCGAATGCATAAAGGAACAGACAGACACACTTTCTTCTTTATATATTAAGATATTGCAGTGTTGTGTGGAAAATGAAGACAGGCTCACACAGGTATTGCCAGTTCTTGAATGCAGCAATTTACTAAGCCAGGACTCTACACTGGGCAGGTAAAAGTGTGCTGCTTTACCAGTCAGTGCTAAAACTACAGCTGTTTTTGGTTTCTTTTCTTCCTTGCTTCTCTTTAGTCCTGCTTCTCTCTGGCTGTTTCTCTCCAATCTATCTCTCTGTTCTTCAGCTCTCTCTCTTGTCTCAGCACCAGCTCTCTTTCAGGCTGTGTGGTCCAGTGGCTAAAGAAAAGGGCTTGTAACATGTGGTCCCTGGTTCAAATCCCATCTCAGCCACTGACTCATTGTGTGACCCTGAGCAAGTCACTTGTGCTCCGTCTTTCGGGTGAGACGTAGTTGTAAGTGACTCTGCAGCTGATGCATAGTTCACACACCCTAGTCTCTGTAAGTCGCCTTGGATAAAGGCGTCTGCTAAATAAACAAATAATAATAATAAACTCTGCAGCACCTGTTTGTCTTAGCAGCCTGATACTCATTACTGTTAAATTCATTCATCTAACATTTTTTCAGGCCATGTGAACTACTTTGTGTTTGTAGCTCCAGACACATGGAGGCGCTACAGCTTCCAAAGAGCATCAGAAATGAACAAAGAGCCTATAATCCGAGATGTTTTTGAATAGTCTTTCCTCAATAGCGCTACAGCAGACCCTACTGGTCAAGCACCTGCTGAGTTGGGCAGAGACCTGCAGGGCTGGCCTTTGTCCTCCAGAGGCCGGTAGCTCGCTGACATCCGCTCTCGTTCCTGGCTGTGAAAGAGGAAGCTGGCTTGCTCGTGGGATTGGAGGATGTCCAGTGAAGCTTTAGTTCTCCTGAGCTGTGTGGGGAATTGCTGAACATAATTGCACATTCTAAACTGGGGAGAAAATCGGGGGGTAAAATAATTGGGCACTCTAAATTATAAAAATAGCTGAATATGTTAACTAGTCGCCACAAGTTCTAAAATGTCATTTATGTCTTAATGGATTGCAACTGCACTTCCGTCCAGCTGAAACCACACGTCTCGCAGTTACAGTCACAGGACGTGTGATGAGCTGACTACCATTTTATTTGATTATTCCAGTAGTTGACTATTCCGTGTTGTGTAAATGTGTGTAGTGTTTTGCTGGTATATGTTTTCTGGTAATTGAAGCCCTGACGGGGGAGGTGTGTTGATAACATTTGTATTTCAGTACAGGGTGGTTTCAAAGTCTGTGCATGAGGATAGTGTTTTAGTGAAATGCTTTGTGTATCCATGCAGGTGGGCGTACCTGGAGGTCACTACGAGTGGGAAATACAATGACAGTCTGCAGGCGTATGCTGCTGGACTGGTGGAAGCAGCACTCACCCAGCAGGTAGGTCTCTGATCCACATATGCTGTCAGGCAGGCAGGCAGGTAGGTCTGTCTCTCTGATCCACACAGTGCTGTCAGGCAGCTCTCTCTCTCTGATCCACACAGTGCTGTCGGGCAGGCAGCTCTCTCTGATCCACACAGTGCTGTCGGGCAGGCAGCTCTCTCTGATCCACACAGTGCTGTCGGGCAGGCAGCGCTCTCTCTGATCCACACAGTGCTGTCGGGCAGGCAGCTCTCTCTCTGATCCAAACAGTGCTGTCGGGCAGGCACCTGTCTCTCTGATCCACACAGTGCTGTCAGGCAGGCAGCTCTCTCTGATCCACACAGTGCTGTCGGGCAGGCAGCTGTCTCTCTGATCCACACAGTGCTGTCAGGCAGGCAGCTCTCTCTCTGATCCACACAGTGCTGTCAGGCAGGCAGCTTTCTCTCTCTGATCCACACAGTGCTGTCGGGCAGGCAGCTCTCTCTCTGATCCACACAGTGCTGTCGGGCAGGCAGCTCTCTCTCTGATCCACACAGTGCTGTCAGGTAGGCAGCTCTCTCTGATCCACACAGTGCTGTCGGGCAGGCAGCTCTCTCTCTGATCCACACAGTGCTGTCGGGCAGGCAGCTCTCTCTCTGATCCACACAGTGCTGTCAGGCAGGCAGCTTTCTCTCTCTGATCCACACAGTGCTGTCGGGCAGGCAGCTCTCTCTCTGATCCACACAGTGCTGTCAGGCAGGCAGCTCTCTCTCTGATCCACACAGTGCTGTCAGGCAGGCAGCTCTCTCTCTCTGTTCCACACAGTGCTGTCAGGCATCTCTCTCTGATCCACACAGTGCTGTCAGGCAGGCAGTACTATCTCTGATCCACACAGTGCTGTCAGGAAGGCAGCTCTCTCTCTGATCCACACAGTGCTGTCAGGCAGGCAGTTCTCCCTGAGCCACACAGTGCTGTCTGGCAGGCAGCTCTCTCTGAGCCACACAGTGCTGTCAAGCAGGCAGCTGTCTCTCTGATCCACACAGTGCTGTCAGGCAGGCAGCTCTCTCTCTCTGATCCACACAGTGCTGTCAGGCAGGCAGCTCTCTCTCTCTGATCCACACAGTGCTGTCGGGCAGGCAGCTCTCTCTCTGATCCACACAGTGCTGTCTGGCAGGCAGCTCTCTCTCTGATCCACACAGTGCTGTCTGGCAGGCAGCTCTCTCTCTGATCCAAACAGTGCTGTCGGGCAGGCACCTGTCTCTCTGATCCACACAGTGCTGTCGGGCAGGCAGCTCTCTCTCTGATCCACACAGTGCTGTCGGGCAGGCAGCTCTCTCTCTGATCCATGCAGTGCTGTCAGGCAGGCAGCTTTCTCTCTCTGATCCACACAGTGCTGTCGGGCAGGCAGCTCTCTCTCTGATCCACACAGTGCTGTCGGGCAGGCAGCTCTCTCTCTGATCCACACAGTGCTGTCAGGCAGGCAGCTCGCTCTGATCCACACAGTGCTGTCGGGCAGGCAGCTCTCTCTCTGATCCACACAGTGCTGTCGGGCAGGCAGCTCTCTCTCTGATCCACACAGTGCTGTCAGGCAGGCAGCTTTCTCTCTCTGATCCACACAGTGCTGTCGGGCAGGCAGCTCTCTCTCTGATCCACACAGTGCTGTCGGGCAGGCAGCTCTCTCTCTGATCCACACAGTGCTGTCAGGCAGGCAGCTCTCTCTCTGATCCACACAGTGCTGTCAGGCAGGCAGCTGTCTCTCTCTGTTCCACACAGTGCTGTCAGGCATCTCTCTCTGATCCACACAGTGCTGTCAGGCAGGCAGTACTATCTCTGATCCACACAGTGCTGTCAGGAAGGCAGCTCTCTCTCTCTCTCTGATCCACACAGTGCTGTCAGGCAGGCAGCTCTCTCTGAGCCACACAGTGCTGTCTGGCAGGCAGCTCTCTCTGAGCCACACAGTGCTGTCAAGCAGGCAGCTGTCTCTCTGATCCACACAGTGCTGTCAAGCAGGCTGCTGTCTCTGATCCACACAGTGCTGTCAGGCAGGCAGCTCTCTCTCTGATCCACACAGTGCTGTCAGGAAGGCAGCTCTCTCTCTCTGATCCACACAGTGCTGTCAGGCAGGCAGCTCTCTCTCTGATCCACACAGTGCTGTCAAGCAGGCAGCTGTCTCTCTGATCCACACAGTGCTGTCAGGCAGGCAGCTCTCTCTCTCTGATCCACACAGTGCTGTCAGGAAGGCAGCTCTCTCTCTCTGATCCACACAGTGCTGTCAGGCAGGCAGCTCTCTCTCTCTCTGATCCACACAGTGCTGTCAGGCAGGCAGCTCTCTCTCTGATCCACACAGTGCTGTCAAGCAGGCAGCTGTCTCTCTGATCCACACAGTTCTGTCAGGCAGGCAGCTCTCTCTCTCTCTGATCCACACAGTGCTGTCAGGCAGGCAGCTCTCTCTCTCTGATCCACACAGTGCTGTCGGGCAGGCAGCTCTCTCTCTGATCCACACAGTGCTGTCAGGCAGGCAGCTCTCTCTCTGATCCACACAGTGCTGTCGGGCAGGCAGCTCTCTCTCTCTGATCCACACAGTGCTGTCGGGCAGGCAGCTCTCTCTCGGATTCACACAGTGCTGTCAGTCACCTGACGGGATTGCAGTGCGCTTGTAAATATAAGAGATACAAAACAATTTGGATTGGTATGGTTGCTCAACTAAAGCAAATAAAGCAACATTAAAGTAGATTCAGATCCCATTTTAATGAGTTTTTTTCTTTTGTTACATTATTTGCAGTCATTCTGAGTGGTTCTGGGTTCCAATATCAACTCGTATGCATTTGAAGCTACTTGCAGGTGTCCTATTTTAAAATAAAAATTGGTTTGTTAAAACAGGTTGCTTTTCATGCTACACGTCTGAGTCCTATACTTTTAATATATGTGCATGGAAAGCTATGGAAGTAGCTACATTGATAGTTTATATCAAAAAGTGTTGAACTTTTCCAGTGTTCTTATACTGAAGTCCTATGGATTCTCTGGCAGTCTGATGTTTTCTAAAACATTTTTTTCCAAAGATACACCAAAAATCAAGAATTCTCTCCCGTACACATTCGTTTTGGTTTCTGATCCTTGTTGGTGTCTGTCTTTCATCATGTCCTTGGAACTTATTTTACAAATGTTGAGCTCAGCATGGTTCATAATGAAATGTTCTCTATTACAGTGTTGTTGACCCAGTGTAGAGCAGCACATGGATATGAGCAGCACGCAGTGCTATAAACTGAGTGTAGAGCAGCACATGGATATGAGCAGCACACAGTGCTATAGACTGAGAACAGAGCAGTACATGGATATGAGCAGTGCTATAGACTGAGTACAGAGCAGTACATGGATATGAGCAGCACACAGTGCTGTAGATTGAGTGGTGCTCTCTGATGTTCTCACGCCTCGCTCCCTGCAGCTTATCTACATGCACTGGATGAACACCATGGTGGGATACTGCGGACCCTACAAATATGACACCGGATACTGCCAGCGCCTGAAGGATTACATCATCCGCAACCTGCACTGGATGGAGGGGCAGATGGAGAGCGGCAAGGACCCCCAGTACTGGCACCAGGTAGGGGGCACAGAGACTGCCAGGGGTTTGGAGCTGTGGGTCAGGGGTGAATTCTGCCGCAGCGTTTTACAGTGGTCACAAATTAGCAGGCCAAACGTAGATGTTTGACTTTGTGTTTTCAGTGTATATTCTGTTTGTTTAGAAATACTGGGAGGCTTCTAGTCAAAACTCTGAGTCATTGAATGTATTGTAGTCATCAGACCTGGGGCCAGTTCTAATTGTAATGTGTAATGAATTGCAACTACAATGTAGTTGTGATTGTAGCTGAACCTTGTCTCACCTGTGTAATTGTAATGAACATATCACTGATCAATTCCAAGTCCATTGTAATGAGCATATCACTGATCAATTCCAGGTCCATTGTGTTGAGCATATCATTGATCAATTCCAGGTCCATTGTAATGAGCATATCACTGATCAATTCCAGGTCCATTGTAATGATGATATCTGCTGTAATTCTAAATCTAATTGAGACCAGGTCTGTTGGTAGTTTTAAATGTAGTTATTTAATATAGGGTTGTCCTTCGCTTTAAGTTCCTGGTGAGTTTCTGTTCAGGCAGGTGTCGGTCTGGTTTCACAGCACAGCTGGTAGTGCCCCAGGCTGCAGTGTGTGGATAATAGACATGGATGAGTGTGTGTGAAGCTGCCCAGTCTTCTCAGATCTCCCTCCCTCTCTCTCTCTCTCTCTCTGTCAGGTTCGCTTGGCACTGCTGCAGCTGCGTGGTTTGGAGGACAGCTACAACGACCAAATCCTCCTCCCTCTGGGCTCCTTCTCCTTGAACCCCTTTGGATTCCTGTGAGTGTGTTTCAGGCCTGGCCAGGCAAGGGGCAGCCTGCCCTCCGTGCCTGATAGTACCTGCTCCCCAGCCAGGTTAAAGCACGCCTGTCAGTACCTGCCTCCCAGCCAGGTTAAAGCACGCCTGTCAGTACCTGCCTCCCAGCCAGGTTAAAGCACGCCTGTCAGTACCTGCCTCCCAGCCAGGTTAAAGCACGCCTGTCAGTACCTGCCTCCCAGCCAGGTTAAAGCACGCCTGTCAGTACCTGCCTCCCAGCCAGGTTAAAGCACGCCTGTCAGTACCTGCCTCCCAGCCAGGTTAAAGCACGCCTGTCAGTACCTGCCTCCCAGCCAGGTTAAAGCACGCCTGTCAGTACCTGCCTCCCCAGCCAGGTTAAAGCACGCCTGTCAGTACCTGCCTCCCAGCCAGGTTAAAGCACGCCTGTCAGTACCTGCCTCCCAGCCAGGTTAAAGCACGCCTGTCAGTACCTGCCTCCCAGCCAGGTTAAAGCACGCCTGTCAGTACCTGCCTCCCAGCCAGGTTAAAGCACGCCTGTCAGTACCTGCCTCCCAGCCAGGTTAAAGCACGCCTGTCAGTACCTGCCTCCCAGCCAGGTTAAAGCACGCCTGTCAGTACCTGCCTCCCAGCCAGGTTAAAGCACGCCTGTCAGTACCTGCCTCCCAGCCAGGTTAAAGCACGCCTGTCAGTACCTGCCTCCCAGCCAGGTTAAAGCACGCCTGTCAGTACCTGCCTCCCAGCCAGGTTAAAGCACGCCTGTCAGTACCTGCTCCCCAGCCAGGTTAAAGCACGCCTGTCAGTACCTGCCTCCCAGCCAGGTTAAAGCACGCCTGTCAGTACCTGCCTCCCAGCCAGGTTAAAGCACGCCTGTCAGTACCTGCCTCCCAGCCAGGTTAAAGCACGCCTGTCAGTACCTGCCTCCCAGCCAGGTTAAAGCACGCCTGTCAGTACCTGCCTCCCAGCCAGGTTAAAGCATGCCTGTGAGTACCTGCCTCCCAGCCAGGTTAAAGCACGCCTGTCAGTACCTGCCCCCCAGCCAGGTTAAAGCACGCCTGTCAGTACCTGCCTCCCAGCCAGGTTAAAGCACGCCTGTCAGTACCTGCCTCCCAGCCAGGTTAAAGCATGCCTGTCAGTACCTGCCTCCCAGCCAGGTTAAAGCACGCCTGTCAGTACCTGCCTCCCAGCCAGGTTAAAGCACGCCTGTCAGTACCTGCCTCCCAGCCAGGTTAAAGCACGCCTGTGAGTATCTGCCTCCCAGCCAGGTTAAAGCACGCCTGTCAGTACCTGCCTCCCAGCCAGGTTAAAGCACGCCTGTCAGTACCTGCCTCCCAGCCAGGTTAAAACACGCCTGTCAGTACCTGCCTCCCAGCCAGGTTAAAGCACGCCTGTCAGTACCTGCCTCCCAGCCAGGTTAAAGGATCTGTTGGTGCCTTTCAAGCCACTTCGGTTCACTTCAGCACAGAAGGCTTCATCAGAGCCAGACGTGTTTGGAGTCCTAGTTTGTGTACATTCCCTGAGGTAGTTTTTAGCTGCTGGTACACACACTTTCTCATACTGACCACTTTCTGGCCAAACAGCCATTGTCCTACTACATACAGCATCTGTTTTAGCTTAGGGAAGCAAAACAAAATAATCAACAAAAAAAATGTTTTTGTTGACTGATACAAGATAAACATATACTACTAAATAGAGCTGTGTATTTGTGATTAAAGTTGAACTCATTATTCTTTTAACATCTGTCTTGACCGTCTTAGAATATCATAACTTGCTTCAAGCTGCTCCATTTGAGTTCTTGACTCTAGACGCGCTAGCTGAAGAAAGCGCAGTCATTGTGAAAGGGTTTATGTATGTTGGTGGTTTTGTGGTGGGACACACTACCCTGCTGGGGTCTAGGTTGAGACCACTGCACTTTCAATTTGGAAAGCTGGATTTGAAATAAAAAATGTAGCCCTAGTGACAGACTGGGTGACTGGGTGACCTCAACAGTTACAGTAATTGCAGCACTGGTTTATTTGTATCATGTTGCCAAATTTCCCCACAACTCTTCCAACGCCTCTAGCCACTCCTCTGTGCAGCACAGTGCAGTTCTGGGAGTTAATTGGGGACCAGCTATTTTGTGTTACAGTAGTAATTCTATAATATGCTGCCTGTTCTGCTCTTTCATTCACTGTAGAGGTCTCAAATGTGCAGTTTTGACAGAAACACATGTTGTAGACATCTGGTACTCCCCTAGGTTAAAATAAGCTCTCAGTTTGCTTTCATTGCCTACCAGGACGTCTGCTTTACTTCGTGATCACCTTGAGGTTAAAGCATGCTACTGGCTGCTTAACTGTCAGTCATTTAGGGATACAGCCGGTTGGTTACCGACAGGAAAGAAGGCCCTGAAGGGGTGGGGACAATTTCACTCTCTAGATGACGAAGGAAGTGCAAAACAATCTGAAAGCGTGGCTTGTAAGCCGGGATTTCTTTAACCCACTATTGTATCACAGATACAGATACAGATACAGATTTATTTGAAATGACATGCTTGCTAAAACACATGTTCCTTTCAAAACTGCAAATTTGAGACCAATGTAGTGGATTGATATGCATGGCGGGGGGAATGTATGGAATTATTTTGTTCTCTTTAACTGTGTGTATTTGGGGGTTTGTTGATTGATGATATCTGTAGTGTTTTAGGTCTCTCTCTCTCTCTCTCTCTCGCTCGCTCGCTCGCTCGCTCCGGTACAGGCTGTTCAATCTAGGTGGAGACCTGGAGGATCTTGAATCCGCCCTAAACAAGACAGACCAATCGCGAGCACTGGGCTCCGGCTCCTGCTCTGCCCTCATCAAGCTGTTGCCAGGCAACAAGGACCTGCTGGTGTCCCATGACACCTGGAATAACTACCAGTCCATGCTGCGCATCATGAAGAAGTACTCCTTCGCTTTCCAGGCCTCTCCTCAAGGTACCTGCGGCACACCCCTGCCTCCTCCTACCTTATCAATGGAGGCAGGTGTGGGAGAATATTTTTAAATATAACATTGAGGTAATATCAGCAGATTTAATGGGTATTCAGAAGATCCCAAAGTGTAAACTTTTCTTTGCTGGAATTAGTCTTCTTCCTCTCTGGAAAACACTGACAAACAGAACATAGACTGGACAACCCAAAGTGCCTTTATTAGTAAGTACCAGCACCCTCATTGCAAGGACTGTATAATAATGAAGTGAATGTCGTAGAATACTGGGCTGTTGGATCATAAATATAATGTATAACAGTGTAGTAAACCACACTGAATAATGAGGATGAAGCAGAGCTCTGGTTTCAAGTAGGGTTCTAAAGGCACTGTAGTGTGGATGCTAACCGTGTTAGACAACAGGGCCTAACTGTTGCATCTCTACACACTGTGTCCTCTCTTGTCCAAGGCTGCTGACCCCTGCCCTGCTGTCTTTCCTGTCTCTTTCCCAGCGGACTCCCGTATCCCTGGAGGGGTCCAGGCCTTCTCCTCCTACCCGGGCTCCATATTCTCAGGGGATGACTTCTACATTCTGAGCAGTGGATTGGTGAGTTGCCGGAGGCACAGATGTAATGTCATTCACAACGTATTGCGTTTCACCTTGCGCTTGCTTATAGCTGTGCTTGCTGTTTTTCTATGTTTATGTTTCAGGGGGGTTACAAAATACTGTAATAAATGGCATACCTTTTAGAGTATTTGATTGGGGTTCTGCATTGGAACCTCATACAACCGGTTCATTATACAACAGGCTTCGACACTTTGAGTTTATGAGTTGTTTCTGATGAGCTGAGCTCACGACACACCGTGATTGAGTGGGGCGGAGATACTGGCATCCAGTCACCAACAGGAAAGTGTCGGGTATGATTGACAACTGTTTTTATTTAATCTCTGCCCGGGCTGCATTTGGTCAGCTGCTGGTCAGAAGCAAAGAATACATTGACAATGTTGTATTCAGTATTAAAGCACCTGCAGCCTGTTAAATAATGAATAGGTTTCATGATGTTTCAATAAAGAACTCGATTTCTCTCAGAAACTCTGTTAAAAGGTTAGGGGATATATTACAGTATTTTTTTCAGCCCCTGAAAATAAACCTTGAAAAGGAGCAAACCTGCTGATGGTGAATCACACAGCCTCTGAAACAATGAACAGGTTTCAGTCCTGGGTCTCTCTCAGGCAGAGCCTTACTATTTTACTGATTTTATGTGGTTGTTTCTGTTTTATAAAATATCCATCCAGTCAGACCCTCCCCTCTCATCCCTTTGCTTCCTGTCCTCTAGGTTACCCTGGAAACGACGATCGGGAACAGTAACCCTGCCCTCTGGAAGTTCGTCACTCCTGAGGGGACGGTGATGGAGTGGTTGCGGAACGTGATAGCCAATCGGCTGGCAAAGACAGGAAAGGAGTGGGCGGGGCTATTCAGCAAGTTCAACAGCGGAACGTAAGTGGGAAACCCAGCCATGCTGTTCCCAAGGTGCTTCCTTGTTCTTGTTATGGGCTGTTCACACGTGGCTATTGCAGTCTGCACAGTTCTTCAGTTCACACGTGGCTATTGCAGTCTGCACAGTTCTTCAGTTCACACGTGGCTATTGCAGTCTGCACAGTTCTTCAGTTCACACGTGGCTATTGCAGTCTGCACAGTTCTTCAGTTCACACGTGGCTATTGCAGTCTGCACAGTTCTTCAGTTTACACGTGTCTATTGCAGTCTGCACAGTTCTTCAGTTCACACGTGGCTATTGCAGTCTGCACAGTTCTTCAGTTCACACGTGGCTATTGCAGTCTGCACAGTTCTTCAGTTCACACGTGGCTATTGCAGTCTGCACATCAAAGTCCACTTCAGGTTTATGAGTAAAGAAAATAGACATGTAGTTTGGGGAACAAATATTGCATAGGTTGTAGCTGACATAGACACTGCAGTCTCTACCTGTTACTTTCCTTAGATCTAGCTCTGCATCTCCTTAGCAAGACAGCATTATGTCGTTGGGTTTGATTGAATGCTAGATAGATTCAGAAATGAGGTCCGGTTTAAAAAATAAATACATAAATAAAATTCACTCAGGACCACCGACCATGAAAAGGTTATTTGATGCTAAATCTCTCATTGTATAAATAGATCTATTGATTTCTATATTTTTATTGTTGTTTCTAGTTGTGATTTAATCCATTTCACTAATTTTAATTTACATCAATCCTCACTTTTGTGAAGAATTTTATTCCAACTGAGTTCTCAATCACTTAACTAAACCCATAATTTAACTGGGCAGCAGTGTGGAGTAGTGGTTAGGGCTCTTGACCAGAGGGTTGTGGGTTCAATCCCAGGTGGGGGACACTGCTGCTGTACTTTACCTAGATTGCTCCAGTAAAAATCCAACTGTATAAATGGGTAATTGTATGTGAAAAAAAATAAATAATGTGATATCTGTATAATGTATAATGTGATATCTTGTAACAATTGTAAGTCGGCCTGGATAAGGGTGTCTGCTAAGAAATAAATAATAATAATAACAACTAATTTGCTATAGACCATTTTAATTGTGCTCAACTCCGAAAAAGTGTTAATGTTACAGCTAACTTGAAATCTGCAACTGTTTAAGAGCTGAAAACAAGTAAAACGGTATAATTAAGTAAATGATTAGTTCAATTGCAGGTTCAGTTAAGTAACTGAGAACTCTGTTGGAATGAAACCCAGCAGACACAGGGGGTCCCCAGGGCCGGTTTGAGAAGCCCTGCTGTAGTGATACCCTTGGGGCTGGGTATAGGTATTTCTGTTCCTCACTGCTTTGTTTATTCCAGGTACAATAACCAGTGGATGATTGTTGATTACAATTACTTTACCCCTGGGAAGACAGACACCAAGGAGAACCTGTTTACTGTTTTGGAGCAGATTCCGTGAGTAGCCTATAGACAGAATTTCTACCCTGGGGATACCACTCACTGTGTGTGTGTGTGACACGTGACAGTATTCGTCTTTTTCCATTCTTGATTTAGGGGTCTTGTTATGGTTGCAGATAAAACTGAGGAGTTGTTTCGAAAGGGCTACTGGGCGAGCTATAACATACCGTGAGTACATTGTTTTGTGTTATATCTGATTCTCTGGCCTCTCTCACCTTTCACCTTTCATGTGACCAATGTGGTCTAGTGGTTAGAGCTGAAGGGCTGAGAGGGAGGCAGTGTGGTCTACTAGTTAGAGCTGAGGGACTGGGATGGAGGCAGTGTGGTCTAGTGGTTAGAGCTGAGGGACTGGGAAGGAGACAGTGTGGTCTACTGGTTAGAGTTGAGGGCTGGGAGGGAGGCAGTGTGGTCTAGTGGTTAGAGCTGAGGGACTAGGAAGGAGACAGTGTGGTCTAGTGGTTAGAGCCGAGGGACTGGGAAGGAGACAGTGTGGTCTACTGGTTAGAGCTGAGAGGGCTGGGAAGGAGACAGTGTGGTCTAGTGGTTAGAGCTGAGAGGCTGGGAGGGAGGCAGTGTGGTCTAGTGGTTAGAGTTGAGGGCTGGGAGGGAGGCAGTGTGGTCTAGTGGTTAGAGCTGAGGGGCTGGGAGGGAGGCAGTGTGGTCTAGTGGTTAGAGCTGAGAGGCTGGGAGGGAGGCAGTGTGGTCTAGTGGTTAGAGTTGAGGGCTGGGAGGGAGGCAGTGTGGTCTAGTGGTTAGAGCTGAGATGGCTGGGAGGGAGGCAGTGTGGTCTAGTGGTTAGAGCTGGGAGGGAGGCAGTGTGGTGTGGTGAAATGAGGTTTGGTCGTCTCAAGCTAGCCCTCCCATGGAAATGGGTCGCGTCACAACAAACAATCAAACAGTTGTTAAAAACAACCATGTAGTGACCCAGCCCCTATAAACTTCAATGTTCCATTTGACAGTTTAATAATTTCAGTTAAAACGGTATGAAGATGTTATCATTTTCAACTTAAAAAAACAAACAAACAGGATCATACAATAGAAGCATGCATTTGTACCTAGTATTTAGTATTCCTCATCGAAGACACCTCTCTAGATGTAAGGAGACATAGTGATTGATGGACACACGGCAGGCAGGCTCCGGCAGGTCACTTGTGTGGTGATGTGCATCTCTCTGCTCCTCTCTCCCAGGTACTTTGAGCCCATCTTCAATGCCAGTGGCGGGCCTGAACTGGTGCAGCAGTATGGAGATTGGTTCTCCTTCGACTTGAACCCGCGAGCACAGATCTTCCATCGCAACCACAGCCAGGTCATCGACATGGAGTCCATGATCCGCCTCATGAGGTCAGGGCCCTGGGCAGCACGGGCTACTGGAGTGGGAGGCTGTGAGGCCTAGTGCTCTGAGCTGAGCAAGTGGGAGGGGGCAGTGTTGTCTAGTCTAGTGGTTAGAGCTGAGGGACTGGGAGGGAGACAGTCTGGTCTAGTGGTTACCAACAGAACTGAAAAACCTATTAGACAGATGTGATTGTCCTAAACGTTTAAACAGATTTAGAATTTTGGTAATGTCTCCGGTAATCCATAACAAGAGTAGAGTTTAAATGAAATGACTACAGTGTCAATGTGTGCAAGACTATTGTTAATAAGGAATAGACTCTGAATACTGAATATTAAATACATGCCCTGGATATCTACTGCTGTACAGCCAGCGGGTATTTCACAAGTATATGTCTTGTATAGTTTAAACATTTAGAATTTGAGAATGCATGGCCTAGAGGTTAGAGCCAATGCTTGGTCACTAATTCCATCTCTTTCTCGGTTTTATTGTCAGGTACAATAACTTCATGGAGGACCCTCTGTCTGTGTACCAGGGCTGTGACCCCCCTCACAATGGGGAGAACGCCATCTCCGCCCGCTCAGACCTCAACCCGGCCAACGGGACGTACCCCTTCGGAGCCCTGAAGCAGAGACCGCACGGAGGCACTGACATGAAGGTGAGGAGCCAGGTTCAACAGCACTCCCTCCTCTGGGGGTTAGGGAGGTATTGCAGTTCAGTGTCCTGACTTTGAGAAACTCAGATATACACTAAATCAGACTTGGGACAATTCCAATTGGAATTGTGCAATTTGTAATGAATTGCAGTTACAATGTAATTGTGCAGGTTGTAATGAATGTAATTGTAGTTGAACCTGTAATTGTACATTTGAATGGATTGCAGTTCAACTGCGATCATTTTTGTATTTTCAATCACTTTTGGTGACTCCATTTGCTTGCAAAAATAAGTTCTATAGTTTGTTTCTGTATTTGCTTGGTTATTTAGAATAGATTTTAATGTGGGTAGCTGTTTGTAGGTGCAATTTCAGCAAACGATTCTGCTGTAATTCTTATTGTATTGACCCCAGGTGTCCACCAGGACTAGATATCCACGGCTAAAATCCCACCTGCTTTCCATGCACTCGCATGCACTATAAACACAAATGAAACCCTCCAGGCAGTGTTATTTTAAGGGAATTGCAGCTAACAGAGTAGTTTGCTCTGTTCTGCACGTCTGTTCGTTACACTGTGTAGGTCTCAAATGTGCAGTTCTGAAAGACATGTTTTAGCAAACATCTGCTACTCCATCAAGTTTAACAAATCTGTTTGAAAGACCTGCTTTTGGATTGTCTTTCACTTCCTGGTCATTTCACCTGGAGAGTGAGTGTCCCCACCCCTGTCAGTAACCAATCAGCTGCTTCCATTACTCTGCCAAGCTCTGCTGATGGTTCAGTGCTTTGACCTCAGAGACACTCCTGAGGTGAATAAGTAAAGCAGTAACAGAAATTCTGAGGCATAGAGTTGAGACCTTTCTGTAACATGTCCTGTTTAACAATGAAAATACATTTCAGAACCTCACACTTAAAGGGTACATAAGGACCTTTATATTTTATTGTGTTACATGTTCCCATGTGTTGCTACAACTGTTTACTTAAGGTGTGTGTATTGTTTTATTTTATTTTTTTTACATTTTGACCACTTTTTTAAACTTTGAAATTGCATTCCCTGCCTCAAGATGGCTTCACATGTACCTGCATGAACCTCTCAGAACTACATTTCCTATCATCCTCCTGCTCACTGGTAAATCCATCTAAGTTACATATGTGAGCAGGAGGATGATGGGAAATGTAGTTCTGAGAGGTCCATGCGGGTACATATGAAGCCATCTTGAGGCAGGGAATGCAATTTAAAAGTTTAAAAAAGTGGTCAAAATGTTAAAAAAACCCCACCTTACTTAAACAGTTGTAGCAACACATTGGAACACTCTGCGTGACAGTCCTTTCTGTCAAGTTCAAATTCTCCTCATAAATTTTATTGTTGATAATAAATCACTGTGCTTAGCGGTTTTCAATACATTGATACTCTTTTTCTGATTTCTCTCTCCCTCCAGGTCACTTCCTTCTCCCTGTATCGAGACTACCAGCTCCTGGCTGTCAGCGGGCCCACGTGGGACCAGGTGCCCCCCTTCCAGTGGAGCCGCTCCCCCTACAGCCAGCTGCTGCACATGGGGCACCCTGACACCTGGGCCTTCCCTGTGGTGAGGGTGTGCTGGGGCTGAGGGGAGGGCAGGAAACCTGGTCAACCTTTCCTTACCACACCTCAAAGCAATGCCTTGCTTTTATCTGCTTCATGAAACCAATATGAAAAACACCCATTCTTATTCCAATATCCTATTTAGATGTGTAACATGCATTTTGAATTGTGCAGTATGAGTTCTGATGCGCATTTTTAAACTAGCTTTTAAACACATTTCCACCTGCACCGTGAAACTAGTCTGTAAAACTCATCTTGTTACCAGTATCAAACTGGGTCGGTTCCATATGCAGTTTACAAACCAGTCTGCAGCCGGACATATCTCCAGTGTTTCCCTGGCAGTGTAACTTATTCTCAGTCCTCATGTTCAGCCCGCATGTTTTTCAGCATTCAGAAGTTTCAAACCCGGCTCTCGCGTCCCTCGTATCGGGTGCTCAGCAGATAACTTCCCCCGTCCGTGTGCTCTGGATATCTGCCAGCCCACACAGTCCCAATTCAAATCGATTCACGGGCAGGTTGAAATGTAACTGTAGTTAGAAACCAACTGGACTGATTTCAGATCCCTTTTTAAGAGATAGAAACTTCACAATGAGGGCTCTGGTTCTTCACAGGAGTGTAACCCGTGTCTGCTGTTCTCATCTCTCCTGGTTCAACGGCGCGCTTTAGCAGCAAACAGTTTAGTTTTGGGTGACTTTAATTATGTAAATATGTTTAATTTGGGCATGCTCCTGAAATTTGCTAAATTATTTTAGTACACAGTGCCTTGTGTATACATATGTGTCTATATACATATATGAAGAGTTAGATCATGTTCAATTTGTTGCATACTCAATGTATTAAATTCATGCATGGTCAGTACTGGCTAACCCCACCAGATGGCAGTGTGGGTCTGAAGATTCTACTTTGCTGTGTTGTGATGTTGACAAGGTTAGACTTCCCATTGATTTAAAACAGTGGTGAATGCAAGTCTAAGACACCATTTTAAATATTGGTGTATAATCCAATAGAGAATCATTACTGAGTTTTAAAGTGTTTTGATCAAACAAAAAGTAAAGCACTTTATTGAATGAATGTATTGTGTGTATGATATATTTAGATTACAGTCTATTTGTATAGCAGAGAATAAACAAAGGACTCTACTGAAGCCAGCTCTTAGTAGTCTTGTATTCTATTTAGAAACTAGAAATGTCCGGCAGGCTGAACAATAATACAAACATCTGACAAGAATGTTGTAGTTGAAAAACGTGCATCTTCTCACTAACACCCGCTGTGACACAAACATACAATACTGACGATTTAATTTGTTTTGATTTAAGAAATGTAGAATGAATACGATGTACACAATTAAATCACCCCCCCACGTATCATTTGCGTAGTTTGGTTCCAATTCTTATTTTGTGTTTCAACACATCCTTGAAACTTGTTTTTATGAAGTTTGAGCTCCACTTGGTTCACAGCCACTACCACAGGCTTCCTGTTAGTCTCCAGGAGGCCTGTTTCCATCGGCAACGGGAGACTAAAGGTATGAGAGTGGGACTGCTGAAACAATATGTTAGTAAGCTACTTGTTACAGTTAATGAAATAACAGCGCCTCTTTTAATAAAGCATGACCACAACACTTGTGCCAGTAACAGACTCCAGCCGCAGCACCCCATACAAACCTTGCTGTTTTCACAGCTCTATGTAGCTCTTTCAGGAACCTGTCTACATGCCTGGGCTTGCATTTTCATATGATTGGCTAAATAAAAATGTCTGTGTAATTATGAATGTGGTCAATAAATAATTTGAACTTTTACATAGATAAAATACAATATTAATAAAAATACAAAGCTTTGAAGTCTAGTGCACAAAGGTTATGACAAAAGTGCGCAGTTTGATTTGAGGGGGGGGAAGAGATGATTTTACAACCACCATATATTCCTTCTTGTGTTACAAAATAACAAACCCCCACTTAAACTGTACACAGCTCACAGGAAACTACGTGGGGGCTTCTTACTGGAACGCACACAAGGAAAATCTCAGTGGCACAACAATCCTGTGTGAATGTTGTTATGACAAGAGGTTACAACTAGGGAGTCAAGAACAAAATATCTTGATTTCATTTTGAGATTAAAAACTGTAATATGAGTTCATCTCTGTTTAATTGCATATTTTAAAAATGATTACAATAAATAAATCCATCATAATAAAGCTTCTAATAATACTGATGTTTTATTAAAAACCTTTTGTTTGGCAATTTCTAGATTCATTTCTGTTCTATCATGTTCTCTTTATTAAATAGAGCTATGAAGCTCACACTTCCCTACAGGAGTATAACATTGGTTAGACTGTTGTATTTAGCTTGATTCTTGGGCTTACAGTAGGGTAATAATAGGTTGACTGGTTGCCACCATAAAAAAAAAAAGAATAAATCATGTATTTGATAAGGTCTTTGTTTATTCATGAAACAATGCTGTTTGTGCACTATGTTTAAAAATTGCTTGTATTAAAAAAAATATATTAATGTTAATGTTGTAACATGGTAATGGGTTGCATTCGCAACTGCACTTCTGCCCAGCTGAAACGGCATGTTTCATCACCACAGCACATGGGCTTAGTGGACTAGCAGTTTCTGAGGTCGACTGCACCCTTTGTATTCGGCTAGTCCCAACAGTTCAGTGCTATCTCTAGCTGGACATACTGCTGTGAAACTTAAACTCAGCCTGATATTAGTTACAAGCAGCTGTCTTCTGATCCACTCAAAGTTGTTTAAACTGAAAGTACCTATTCACAAGCCCTCCACTGTGAGCATGCTTCTCTGTAATGTTTTGCTTCATTTTTTCCCTGCGTTGTTCTGAGTGAGATCAGTGTGTAGAGAAGTAAGGCGCGGGAAGAGAGTTATGATGTGCTAAGACAAGACAGACGTGAAAAACAGCGAACATTCGGAATTAAAAAACGTATCTGCCAAAAAACGGAACTGTGATAAATTCACAGTCCTAGGTGCAACATGTTTATTTGAGAAAGAACACCAAGTGAGTTGCCTGGCTTCATCTAACAGTGTGATGTCAAACGCTGTGCTTCGGCTATGTGAGACACACGCTGTCTGTCTGTCTTCTCATTTCCTCAGGGGATTACATCAGAGCCCTGTCCCCTGAACCCAGCTCACAAATACCTGTCTGCAATCCAGCCAGTTCCAACTGGATCCTCCCCCGCCCCTCCATGCTAGCAGCTTGTTGTGTGTATATGTATATATATATATATCTATATATACATATACACACACCCTGGCTGTGTAGCTACAGATAGTATACATTGTGTTGCAGGCTTGGCTTCAGGCCGATGCTGTGTCACCAGAATCCAGGGCTGTTGAAAGGTCAAAATAAATCAAATGGTGCTTTTGTTTACTTTGTGATAAGTATACTGTCAAGACCCTAAAGCAGATGAATCACAGGTGCACAATTTCCATAGATAATACCCTGTGTACAGAGGCACTGAAAATGAATCCTCATTGTTAGCATGATGTATATCTCTGCTGACTTGATTTTATTTAGAGAACTAATTGTTAACGGCAAAGTAGAGGAAACTGGGGGAGGTGTGGAGACTGCCTGTCTGTCTGGTACAATTACAAAAGCATATAGGTAGAACATGTTCTACTTTGCTGCTCAAGGATCTCGTTTTGTATCCACCCACTCTTGTCATTAAATGAGAATCATCTAATGACCAGGCTGCCAATGAGAGGAAAGTACCAGACACACCTCCCTGTTTGTGACATTCTCAGCAGCAGTGAGGGGTCACCCAGTCCACCGGGAGGCTTATGTTTGTGAACACAATGTCTTTAGATGATTTTCCAATATCCAGATCTTCCATGTTCAGGATGTGCAGAAACACGTAATCATGTCTGTGCACTGTGGGTAGAACAACTACTAATTGAGTCAAATAGCTGAGGTAGAAAAAAAAAAAAACAGGTCGACTAGTCGTCACTTTAAAGAAACATTAAGAAATCATGACTTTGACAATGTCCGCTGCTCTGTTTGTGGGCTTACTGTTTTGTAACACTTCCCAGTCTCTCTGTATGCCTGCCCTGCCTTGCACCACAAGTGAAGTCCAAGATAAAGAGAGACAGAGTTTCCATTGCAGTTTAGAAACTCTGGATTCTCTCTCCATTGTTGTGAGAATGAGACCTAGCACATGCATTATTATTATTATTTATTTCTTAGCAGATGCTCTTATCCAGGGTGATTTACAATTGTTACAAGATATCACATTATTATTATTTTACATACAATTATATTATTTTTTGCACATTATTTTTTTTTTACATACAATTACCCATTGATATAGTTGGGTTTTTACTGGAGCAATCTAGGTAAAGCACCTTGCTCAAGAGTACCGCAGCAGTGTCCCCCACCTGGGATTGAACCCACAACTCTCCGGTCAAGAATCCAGAGCCCTAACCACTACTCCACACTGCTGCTCCACTCCAGTTTACCTAGAAAATGTATAATTGCTTAATATTGTGTATCAACTATACAAGGTAATGATATAACAATTGTCAATTTTATATAATAATTTAAAATATTGTGTATAGTTCTGTATTCTGTTACATGTTAGTGATGCCTTTCACTTGAGACACTGGGTTATGCGGGTCTACAGTACCGTGCACTGAGCATGAAGCGCTTCATGCGACTCGGCATCGGCGAGCGAACCTTACTGAACAAAATGCTTCAAAAGGCTTCACTTTAATTTTACTCATTTTCAGACATCAGTTCAGAGAATAATGGCGCTGTCTTTGTTTTAAAATGTGCCGTATAAACGTAGGATGAGCAAGCATACCAAGTTAGTCTTATACTTCATAGTACTAAATTAATCCTCCTGAACAGGATCATCTCACGTCTGATTTGGTACACTGCAGTCAGGATCTTGTTTAGTCTGATTTAGCAGATGATCCACCTGTGGTGATTATCGTCTGGTACGCTACAATCGGGATTAACAAGTGTACTAACTGTAGTCTAAGCAAGTGGACTAAACCTGATTAATCCACTAGTTAGACGCATCAAGTGGACTAAGTTTGGTACGCTACAATCGATCCTCAGGGCCATATCTTGAAAAAATTATATGGGTTTATTTTCTGAAAATAACAATATAAAACAGAACAAAAGCGGATTGCTCCTTTTTTTGCCCTATAAAGCTAACTCTACGGTCCAGAAAGCTTTTTATTCTAAATCATATTTAGAACTTTTTTCTTTAAGGAGAAAAAATACAAAAACATTCCAAAATGAATAAGAATAAGAATAAGAATAATAATAATAATAATAATAATAATAATAATAATAATAATAATAACTACAGCACTCTCAAGGTGTTTGGTGCTATTCCAGTACACTGTGAGATAACTACAGCACTCTCAAGGTGTTTGGTGCTATTCCAGTACACTGTGAGATAACTACAACACTCTCAAGGTGTTTGGTGCTATTCCAGTACACTGTGAGATAACTACAGCACTCTCAAGGTGTTTGGTGGCCTGTCATGTTTTAAAACGAAAATACATGTTTTCTTTACTATGTGTTTCTTTCAGAAGTGCACATTACTGTGGAGTGAACGGACATGCACAACAGTGAGATTTACAGAATTATTTTGTTAGCTACAACTACTTTAAGCATAACTAAAACATCTTGTTCTAAGTCTCGAACATTGAAGTTGTCAGTGATAAATCAAATGTACTTGTTTTCAGGCCCATTTTAACACAGTAATGGATATACACAATACAAACTTTGAGGTTTATACTTGTCCTGAAACTACACATGTGTAAAGGATACCTTTCTTCAGATTCTAAATATGTTTGCAATAAATCCTTCATATCCATTTAAACAGGCTTGTGTGAAAGTGCCCCAATCAACAGAGACATTGAAAATACAAAAAAAGATTTAATATTTAAAAATGCAAGAAATTTGACAAAATATTTCAAGTACAGCAAACACAACAATATACCATATGCACAGTTAGTAAATGCGAGACATGAACATCAATAGCTTAAACAATACGCTGTTTAAAATTAGAGGTGTGCACAAATAGATACACAGTTTAAAAAGTACAGCTAGAATGAGTTATCTAGACAGGATGGTGTAACAGGCAGGGCAAGGTCCTCCCACGCTGCTGACAAAGGGAAGCCTTCTCTGGGTACCTGAAGTACTTGGTTTGTAATCTGGTCCCTGCATAGATGATCAGCGCTGCTCTTTTCCCTAGGGAAGGGCTGTCCTATTGGCGGTGTGTGTTCACTTTTTGGATTTCTTGGCCCCCAGTTTTAATATTTCTTCCCATTTAAAAAAAAAATACGCCCCCTTTTTGTCTGTATTGGTTTGCTCCATGGTGTAGAGAATGCAGTCCTTTTCTCTGGCCTGGCCCGCTCTTTGCTGTTTATGGGGGTTAAGCCGCAGTAAGGCTGGGCAGGCCCAGTTGTTCTTTGAGTCTCTGCAGTTGCCCCAGGGTTATGTTGTTGCCCCCACAGACCACGATGACCACGGAGTCCAGGTCCCGGCTCAGTTTGCCCTCGTCCTGCAGCTTGCGGATTGTATTGCAGTACACAGCCGCTAGGGCGGCGCCACATGCAGGCTCCACCAGGATCTTCTCATCATCTAGGGGAGAGGAGGGGGAGAGATCGTCAGCACATTGGGGGCAGTCTGTGCTTTTCTGTGATATGTTGGCGTCAATTTGTGTCATTTGACAATCTGAACCTGGATGAGTCAGTTTAAAGGCCACAGTCTATTGAATTTAGCTAAATTTAGATACAGAGTCATTTAAATCTTTAAAGGGGAAAACTTGGACAGAACTTACATCTCTAACAGCATGTCTGTTTCTTAAGGGTATTTTTGTTTGTAAAACTAAGTGAAATGATAGGTGTTATCCTATTCAATTAAACAGCCCCCCATGTTAGTTCACAATGGTGTCTGATATAATGATAACACTGAGTAATGTGGGAAAAGGTATTGGTCACTGATCTGTCCTCTCAACCATCCGTGTGAAGCAGGATGGACAGTCCATTGGCCCGCCATTCTTTCTTTAACACATACCCACAAACTTCTCGATAGCCCCCACAGCCTCCTGGTCGCTAACCAGCTCTGAGAAGACGGTGTGCTCTTTGGCCACTTTCAGGGTCTGTGCCCACACGCCTTCCCCAATGTTTTGGCAATGCTGAAAGAAAGACAGAAGCAGTCTTAATGCTTTTTATGCACATGTGATAAGTCATTCTCTCCAGCAGTAGACATACACACCTGACTGTAGCCAGTGACTTGGGCCCTTATCTTTCATGAGATTGAATCATGGAATTCCCAATTTCCCTCAATGTTCTCTTATTTAGGTCATTTTTTTGCACATGACTGGCTTGAGCAATTAACAATTTGGAAATCTCAATTGATAAGTGAATTGACGGTTCACAATACTCTTCATAGAAAAGAATAATATTGTCTACACAATGGATGTAAGACCCCTTTACCAGAAACACCTGATTGTCATTATTGACAGCATGTTAACATTAGAATAGGTCAAAATGTACAAACGAGAGCAGGTCATTGAGCCCATCAGGGCTTGTTTGGTTCCTAGTAGCCGATTAATCTCAACTTCATCACATTGAGTCTTAAAAGGTTCCAGGTCACCCATTCCATCCCCTCCCCTTCCCTGTGTTACAGGATTCCAGGTCACCCATTCCATCCCCTCCCCTTCCCTGTGTTACAGGATTCCAGGTCACCCATTCCATCCCCTCCCCTTCCCTGTGTTACAGGATTCCAGGTCACCCATTCCATCCCCTCCCCTTCCCTGTGTTAAGCCTGCCACCACTTTATTTCCCACTGGTCTTGGTTTCTGTGCTGCATTAGGTTTAATGTCAAACGGCCCTATTAAAGATTTTAAAAACATCAGTCAAGTCCCCCCCCCCCCCTTTATTTTTGTTTATTCTAAATAAATGCAGCTCCCTAAATCTTCACAGCTCATTCCTTTAGGCCCTGGGATTAGTCTGGTTGCTCTTCGTTGGATTCTCTCCAAGGTCCTTTTGATGCTGCGGTGACCAGAACACTGAGTACAGTCTCACCAGTGCATTCTACAACCTTATCACCCCCCTCCTTTGATTTGTACACTTTTGACTATGGAACCAATTCTGTTTGCCTTTTGAATTGCTTCCCCACACTGTCTGGTTGCTGACAGCGACGAGGTGTCATTCTCTTGGTGGGCTTGTTCTATCTGTTCTATCTGTTCTATCGCAGTGGTGTCTGTAACTCAGAGGCAGGCTCACCTGGTGATCTCTGGCAGTGTGATGAGCTCCCCTGCTTGCACGGCTGCATTGAGGCTGTGTGCTCCCTTGGTTTCCATGGCAATGATGGGCACGTCCTGCCAGCCCACAGCCCTCAGCCCCTGCACCACCCCGCACAGCAGGCCCCCTCCCCCCACCGACAGCACGATGGCGCCAGGCTTGCTGTCCAGGGCCTGCTGGAGCTCTGTCACGATGGAGGCATGTCCTTCCCTGGAGATCAGAGGGGAAGAGCAGTGAGACTGAGGATCACCGCAGGGCTACACATACTGCCACTAGAGACTGAGGATCACCGCAGGGGTACACATACTGCCACTAGAGACTGAGGATCACCGCAGGGCTACACATACTGCCACTAGAGACTGAGGATCACCGCAGGGCTACACATACTGCCACTAGAGACTGAGGATCACCGCAGGGCTACACATACTGCCACTAGGGCCCCCTTTAACAGGGAAAATAGATTTGTATTAATAAAAGCAGGATAATCACATATTATACAGTATAAGCCGTTATCAATTGTTTTCGGATTAAACAATAGATCATTAAAAAAATGTGACCAGAACTGGAAATTCAGAAAAAAAATGAGAAAACCACAATTCTTATTTTAAAACGTATTAAATTCATACATGCACAGTTTAAAATGTACAATAAAATCAATGAAATAATGAAGCCTAAAGAAGTGCTTACCAGATGAGCGGGTCATCAAAGGGAGGGATGTAGACCCAGCCTGGGTTATTCTCTGCCAGTCTCATAGCATGCTCAATGGTTTCATCTAGCATCTGCAATCAAACAGGACAGCAAAGGGGATTGTACACAGTGACTGCAGTCTAATGTTGCTCCCCTGCTTGTCCCTGTAGACCGCTTGCTATAAAAACTCCAGTTGTTGCATGAAGGGTTTCATGTATTTTGTGTTTAAATTCTATTCAATGCAGATGTAACAGAAATCTGTATTTGAGAGTGTGAATATTTGCTGATTGTCATGTGGATCTTGTGATAAGTAATTCACCTGTAACTAAACACACATTTAGCAATGAAAATACGACACTTAATACACCGATTTTGTCAATATCTTTTGTGTTTTCTCTGTGAAACGGTTGTTTCATTTTAGCATTACAGAAAATCTTACATTGTGTGGGTATTGCTGGGCACTATTCAAGCTTTATTAACCCAATTATGCATTTAAACATCAATATAGTTGAAACCAGCACAAAGCACAATTTGAAATGTCTAACATGTGTTAAACGATTAACATTCCTGGTAGGTCTTTGGAAGATTTGACAGTACGTTGGACGTATACTTGAAAGCTTCAGTATAACCCTTTATCTTCCAGGACAGTGCTGTATTTGTGAATGAAACTCACCTCCCCCACCACAGACACGGTGGCCCCCTCATCCTTCAGTCTCTGGATGGTGAAGGACGGGGTACTGGAAGGCACTAGGATGGTGGCAGGTACCCCCAGCTTACGGGCAGAGTAGGCGGCTGCCAGGCCAGCATTGCCCCCTGTAGGACAAAAAACAGAAATGCGTCAGCGTTACTGCCTGTTTAATTACATTACATAGTCACATGAGAAATGTGATTCAAGAAGTTGAACCATGTTTAAAAGTATAAGTGATACACATCCCTCGTGGGTGTTTAGGGAAGCATCCTGTTTATTTATGCACTAATTGCAGGGAAGAAGGTTATTTTAAAGATTCTCACCTGAGGAGCAGACAAACCGTTCACACCCTCTCTCCGCCCACTGAGAAGGAACACAAACAGTCTTTGGTTAGTACAGTGCCATGCTATTGACACCCTCCAAGGCTCCTCTGAGTGGCGTGGAAACATTCATTCAATGGATTAACATGACTGGGGTGGTAGTATCTTGGGTCATAGCCCAGACTATTTTCAGTTCTGAATCCATCTGCGCATTGCTGGATACAGTTTAAAATAAGTCTTTAAGACCTGAGCGACTGAAAGTGATCTGGTGAAGAGTGGCAAAAGATATCCCCCAGACTTCACCAGCTTTTATACTCTGGAAGCGCTGATCACTGGTCCTGTTATTGATACTGAGGGAGTGTCAGTTAAGAATGAATGTCTGATGATGTGGTCATTACCCCAGCAGTATATTGGCTATTATAAAACACATTTTTAAACTATTTGAAATGGATGTCACTATTTAAATAGAGTTTGAAGATTCTAATTTCCACATTCTGAAAGTCCTGTTTGCTTTTATAGATAGTATTTACCAGTGCGCTAATGAGTGTGCTACTCACAAAATTATTGTCGGAGACGAGTTCTGATATTGTTATCAAAACAGATTATTGTCATGAGTAGCAGTGCATTCAAACAGTTATTGATTGAGAATCTGTAAGCACAGGGAGCAACTACTAAACGTACAGTACAGTATGCCAGGGTGTAGATTTGGTTTCATTCCAGTTTATGTGCGCTAGAGTGCTTAAAGCATTGGATGCACCTATTAATGCAGTAGCTACAGTTAAGCCTGTTTTCTAACTCAGATGAAAAGAGTTTACTCAGCAAGTGGAATTTGTTTTAGAGACAAAGCCCTTGACAATTTAGAACGGCTCCTTGTCTTGAACCCGGGCAGCACTGGCACGATGTCTTTAGCCTGTATTACAAATAGCTGGAAGGCTGCCTGTGTCTAATGTCCTCCCTTGCTCTGAATGGTCTCCACGCCAACCTCTATTCAAAAAGCATCAATGTTCCACATTGTTGAATGCTGCTCTGGACTCCCATAACTTGTCCAAGCTAGTTTTAGCTGGAACACACCGGTCCCGACTGCCATTTGATTGATTTAACTCTATAATTAGGCAAAAAAACAACATATCCCCTCCTTCCCTCCCCCTCCTCTCTAACCACTAGACCACACTGCCTCCCTCCCAGCCCCTCTGCTCTAACCACTAGACCACACTGCCTCCCTCCCAGCCCCTCTGCTCTAACCACTAGACCACACTGCCTCCCTCCCAGCCCCTCTGCTCTAACCACTAGACCACACTGCCTCCCTCCCAACCACTCAGCTCTAACCACTAGACCACACTGCCTCCCTCCCAGCCCCTCTGCTCTAACCACTAGACCACACTGTCTCTCTCTCAGCCCCTCAGCTCTAACCACTAGACCACACTGCCTCCCTCCCAACCACGCAGCTCTAACCACTAGACCACACTGCCTCCCTCCCAGCCCCTCTGCTCTAACCACTAGACCACACTGCCTCTCTCCCAGCTCTCACTCCTTTCTAACAGTTTATTTAAAGGTGAAAGTGTTCTTGGTGTGGTCAGTGTTAGCGGCCACTCACCGTCTTGCAGAGGTGACCGATGCCGCGGATCTTGAAGGAGCCGGTTGGCTGGGCCGTGTCCAGTTTGAGGTAGACTGTGGTCCCGGCCTCTTTGGACATGGGGACACTGTCCCTGAGTGGGGAGACAGCATGCAGACTTGCCTTGGAGCTCATTGTACACAGGCGGCAGGACAGAAGAGTGTCTGGAGAGGAGACACAGAACATCAAGCTCATTGTGTATAGGCAGGACAGAAGAGTGTCTGGAGAGGAGACACAGAACATCAAGCTCATTGTGTATAGGCAGGACAGAAGAGTGTCTGGAGAGGAGACACAGAACATCAAGCTCATTGTGTATAGGCAGGACAGAGGAGTGTTTGGAGAGAAGAGACACAGCACATCAGGGCTGGTACTGTATGAGATTATCTAAATACTCAAGGAACAGCATCTATTAGAGCAACATAAACAGTGTAGGATACTAGGATAGATCAGAGCTACAGTAAACCCATACACAGAGTCATCATGCTAAACTGATACTGAGCCAGGCAGACTGGCTTCCAAGCAATTCCTCCTTCAGTGCCAGGAGATTCATATTTACACTTTATTTTTAAAACAAGACCATGTGAGTGATTTATGGATCTATTAATCACATTATATTTGCCATATGGAACTGTAATAACACTCTGTCCCCAAACTAAGGAATATTACATTAAAACACGTTCCAAAATAACAGGACAAATGCAGCGCTTCGGTAGATTAATTCATTTGAAACTTGCTAACGGAAAGAGTATTCTTATTGTATTTAGTGTATATGCTTATATATTTATAATCATATACTTATATTTAATTTAAAGCAGCTGTTTCTACTCCATGAACAGAATGTGATTCAAATAAGCTTGCGCGATTAATCTTTAAAACCAAATTCCATGTTTCATTATTAGCTGTGTTTTAAATAAAATAATATGCCATTATTTATTATGAACTGTACCATTTTTGCTTGTAAGTGAACTTTTGACAGCAAATACGATTGCAATCGCTGAAATGTAAAATGTGTCCTGCATTCAGACCCCTATTTTCTTTCTTTTTAAAAAAAATCTCAACCTATAAAAATTAAAACGCCGGTCGCGATTAATTCGTTTACCCTTCACAAATGTACTTGAAATACCTTGTCGTTTTGTGTTAAAAAGCACAATAATAATAATAATAATAATAATAATAATAATAATAATAATAATAATAATAATAATAATAAACTTACCAAGTTAAAATGGAAGTGTTTTTATTCAGCTCCTTGCAGCGAGTTGTCGGTTCTTGTTTGGCAGCTGTAGCTTGAAGGGTAGTAGATGTCTATCTCGATTTTCTTGGTGCTGGTATTATATAGCACGGGCCCTCGTCCGTCATCCAACGAGCATAAAGGGCAGTCGGCACAACTCCGACACAGCCTCGCCCCCCGCCTTCACGAGAGAGACGGACAGGTGGGTGACGAGCTGAAGCACTTGAAACCCCATCAGTAGAGGCACGAGCCGAATGATATTACGCTCAGTTATTTTTAAAGTAGAAAAACAAGTCTTTCCAACCGCCCCCTTGATTTGTGTAAATTCAATGCCAAACGTTTCGACTTGAAGTCTATTTCAACCGAAGACAGAAAGTAACGTGTCGTTAGGCTATTTGTGAGACTCCATGGAATACACAGGTATGTGTCGTGTATATTAGCAGATACACTGAACGTGTATTGTTGTTATATTGGGAACACTACAAAATAGTAATAATACAAAGAGGAAATAATCTTCTATTCCAAACGTCCCAAACTTAGCACGAATGAGTGACTGCAAATCCTTCGTTGACTAGATATAAGCAATTACATCCTTTAAAAAATAAATGACTTATTGGACATTGGGGCATCCCATCTCATAGTTTGACGATACTAACCGTGATTTTATTATCACTCTAGAATTATATAACACTCAGCACAGGCTTACTTACCAACAAAGCGAGTAACTGAACAGAAAGTTTTACTGTAAAAGATCATTAGTGATAGGTCGTAGCTATTTTAGTATTCTACAGGCTGTGTGGCATTCTTTTTCTTTATAGTTTAATTCTATAAATAATAATTTGTTTTGTTAATTCACGCACTCGACCAATGTCGAGGGGTATTTTATCCTAGAGGGGTATTTTATCCTATTACCAGTTTTGTCCTTTTTTCCAGAATATACACGTCTTTTTAACTTTGCAACATTAAATACCGGCACACTTTTGCAAATATCTTAGAAAAAAGCATAATAAAAAAGACACTAATGTATAATTATTTTAGACAAACAATAAAGCACTAATTAAGTTACTTTTCGATATTATGTAATACACACTGGGTAGATAATACTGTAAATATTGTATGTTGCAAACACATTTTACTCCTACACCTGATACAATATTAAACAATGACGTGGCCAATATTGTATTTGCATATGTGTCCAAATATAACATCATTGATACATTCTGTCATAGGAGTTGCAGCCTACTTGTTCTAGTGGTGTATTGTGATGTTTAAAATATGTGTAACGTTAATACTGGACATGTGTATCCCACTGTATTACCAAAAGAGTCGCTTCTATTTTGGACCTGCACTTCCAAAAGCGGGTTCGCGGCTGGTGCAGTGCCTGCCAGGCGAGGCTGTTGACTCAGTCCTTGGAAAACCGGCTCAAACCAGGTTGGAATATTGGGGGTTACAGTCCAAGCGCTCTCTGTTTCTGCCTGTCTGGCAAACACGTCCCCGGATTTCATTTGAAAAGGTTGTGTTGCATAAGAACAAAAAGGAGCTGTCAAGATGAATGGGTGAAGTGGACTCGGTAACCACCCCAAACCAGTTTCTCTGCCACCGGAGACTGTGACACGCAGGGCAGGCAGTTCCCACACTGCTTGTGCAGACCCTTATCAATGGGAGGTTGTGTAACCGCAGGCATTGTAATTGCTTTGGACACACTTTTAATGGTTATTTTTTTATTACATTGTAACTATTGGTTCCTGTTTTTCAATTAGCCCTTGTGTCTCCAATGGACGTACAGTATGAGACAGTTCAGGATAATTAAAAGTTGAATGCAAAGTTGAAATAAATTAGCCCAAAGCGTAAGATATAATGATTCATCACATTCCACAAAACGTTCAAATAATGTATTGATCATTACAGATAAACAGCTTGACCTTGAAGTAATGCAAGCAAAGACAGGTCAATAAGTCTAACAAACTTGGAGCTAAACACCACACATTACTTGGTCAAACATTTCCTTTTTTTGTTGAGAATAATAAATTATTCTATTCATATTTTAAAACAAATAATAAAATTACAAGTGCGCTTAAAGGGATCTTTGTTTTATATCCAATTGCTCTTAAAGTAAAACTAACAAAACATTGTTCTCCGTTCCCTTGGCTCAGAAACTGACTGGGCTGTATCTACAAAGTATAATTTCTTACTCTTTACTCGATTATTCTACCTTAATGACTAAACTTTGAACTGAAAGGAAAGGCGCATTCATACAGCAGTTTTGCAGAGGGACGCTAGAGTCATAAGAAGAAAAGGAGAATTACGCCGAAACACAAGCAGCAGAAAACGACACCTGCATCGGCCAGTGAGTGAGTAGCTTTAGCATAATCCATTTGGAAACAAAGATAGACTTAGCGAACCGGAATTCTCTACAGTATACAACCGATTGTCTGTAATTTTACTGTAAATCCATGTCATTAGACTGGTTTGCTGACCTGTCAATCTGCATTCCTTTGAATAACAGCTTCTAACCAGCGCTAGACCGTCTTACTCTTTGATGTTATGCAATATATTCGAGAAATACTGGAACAAGCTTTTGTCTACTAATACGTGATGCATTTTCAATACGGAACACTTGCATTATTTTACACCTGTATCACATAGTAGGTTTAGGAAAACAGCGTTACCTAGAGTAGACTCAGACACCAACAGCTACATATTTAACTACCTTTTCAATTTTAAACTTTAAAACAAAAGCTGCAAACATGGAATATCTAAGTGCAGTTCAGTAGTAGTAGGACCTGCATGCATAGCTGTGTAATTCTGTTAAGGGCAGGGGATATTAAACACCGTACAAAGATGTGACGCTTTTCAACTTTTTATTATTAGTTATTTTGATTATGTTAGGTACTGTTACATGTCCTTCATCAATCAATCAATCAATCAACACTTTATTTATATAGCGCCTTTCATACAAAATGTATATCAAAGCATGTATAAAATAAAACACAAGAAGTGTGTTTGTGGTTTAAAAAAAAGATAGATTTATGGAGTGGATTCTAGCTGTTAAGGTAATATATTTATTATGTAAGAGTCAATTATAATTTGTGTAACAGAAAGATACTTAATCAAACTGCTAATTGAATTAATAATGTGCTTAATTTGACCTTTTTAATTGTTCTCAGCTCCTAAAAAGTTGCTGATTTCAAGTTACTCTCAGAACTAAATTTCCCATTATCCTCCTGCTCACATATGTAACTGAGATGTATTTACCAGTGAGCAGGAGGATGATGGGAAATGTAGTTCTGAGAGGTCCATGCGGGTACATGGGAAGCCACCTTGAGGCAGAGAATGCAATTTAAAAGTTAAAAAGTGGTCAAAATGTAATAAATAAATAAATAAATAAATACATAAATAATACCCACACCTTACATAAACAGTTGTAGCAACACATGGGAACATGTAACACAATAAAATAAAAAGGTCAGTATGTACCCTTTAAGTGACTTGCTCAGGGTCACACAATGAGTCAGTAGCTAAGCCAGGATTTGAACCAGGAATCTCCTGATTTTAAGCCCTTTTCTTTAACCACTCGACCACACAGGCTTTTATTAATTCCATCAGGATACTTTATAAAGATAACACTAGTTCAATGGGCTTATCCAAGAGGAGTACTAGGTTTAATATTGAAAGGTATTAAGCAGGGCTGCCCATTGCCCCCCTTTCTTTTTGTTTTGGCTGCAAAGACCCTTTTCATTTTCATTAGATTTAATGGTTCATTTAAAGGAATTGAGATTAGTGGTTGAGAATGTATTATTGGCCAACTTGCTGATGACACCACACCTTTTCTAAATTTTAAGGAACAGGTTTCTGGAGCCTTGAGTTCCCTGAAAGGTTTTACTGAGGCGTCTGGTCAGTTAAATTTAGATAAACATGAACTTCCCTCAATTGAGAATTCGACATTGCTTCTGTTGAAAATGTGGTATGTGAGAAAGTCAAATGTTTGGGAATATACATATGTAAAAATATAAATAGTCAAATTGAAGATCATTTCTCTTCCAGAGTGAAGAAAGCTTAATAGATTTTCAATATTTGGTTTCAGAGAGATCTTACTTTACAGGGAAGGTTTTGACAGGGTTGGACAACGAGAACGTACACGCATGATTCCCATGGTACAGCCTCTCTGGTGCATTGTGGAGATATGGAGTTGTGATTCTCTCCCGTAGCCATGGCAGCCAGCACTCAGGCTTTTCACGTGTCGACCCCCCTGCTGGAGAGTCTGGAGCTGTCCAAGCTGGCTGAGACCACAGTCTACCTCAAGATGGACAACGCCCAGCCCTCGGGGTCCTTCAAGATCAGGGGCATCGGTCACTTGTGTCAGAAGGTGGGTGCTCTCCTGCCTGCATCCCTGCCAGCCTGTCTATCTGTCTCGGCACGGAGGCAGGATGGGCCGGGGTATTCCATGAGGGTTTCTTTATGTTCTTGCTAGGTTTTTATTCAACTGAAAATCACTTAAGATGTTCATGCACATTGTAAACATACAAATACTAAACCCAGTATTGAAATAAGGGATAATGACATTGCTGTGGTGTGTTACGAGGTAATAATGGAAGTCCCTTTTAATTATTATCATTATTTTTATTAAATACATTAAAACTCATCTCCTTCAATTAAATGCTGCCAATAGTAACACTCTAGAAAGTCTTTGTCCAATGTCATTTAGCTTTGTGTTTGTGTTCTTGTTTACCAAAAGTCTTTCCTCCAATTATCTACACCAATATAATTGCTTACCATTGTGATGCCATTTCTAGTTATAAAGCAGCCAATTGTGCTGAGCTCAGGGCTTCTTAAATTGCCTGCCTGAAAATAACTGTCTGTCATCAAAGCATGTTGAGCACAGACAACTGCCCAGCACCTACTGCACTCCACTCCACTCACAGACACACACACTGACCCACTCCACTCACATACACACACACTGACCCACTCCACTCACAGACACGGACACACAGACACTGACCCACTCCACTCACAGACCCACTCCACTCACAGACACACACACATACACATTGACCCACTCCTCTCACAAAAGGGGGCATTGTACAAAGAAAAAAAAACCCTCACCATTTAGGTTTTCATTTTATTACTCTCGTCATAACAGAAAATAGGATCACACAAAGAAATGGCCATCACTATACGCAACATTGACCTTGCAAGTTGGGCCAGTGTTTGGAACACACACTGAAGAGTTTAGGGGAGGAATGCAATACAAAGCTTCTCAGGGGACCCACAGAGCGTATATTTCATTTTCACTGTTATGAAATTGCCAGTCATCCCTGCTCCAGAAGCGTTTGCTTAGTTTCGTTGACTCTGATTTGTGCTAATGTCCGGATATCTTGGGTAAGATCGTCTGTGAACCAGCAGTTTGTGTAACTATTTAGTCAGTGTTACTCTTCAAATAAATAAGTACGTGCATAACTTTTTTTTCACATTTGTATATTCCAGGTTGCCAGGACCGGATGTAAAGGATTTGTGTGTTCCTCAGGTAGGTTTGTGTTGCTTCATTCAGAGAACAATTGAACATAAAAAACAGGGGAAAATAACTGTGCACTGTGACAAGGATGGCTGTAGGGGTGATGTCAGACCAGGAAGTAATACCACACCACAAGACAACTGCGGGGTAAATATGAGACGCTACGGCTCTCAGCTTTATTTTAAACAAAATAAACACTTTCAAATAAACAAAACGGCACAAGGGGCAAAATAAAGCAGCACAAAATATAAAGAAATAAGCCCAACAAGTACCTTTGGGTTTGAACAGGTAGCATTTGATTTATGTCATTCCATTGTGTTTTGTTTCGTTTCGTTATCTCTGTTAGTTACTCTCCTACTCTCTTCTCTTGCGAAAGCCGTGGGTCTCCGTTTACATACGAGGATCTCCAGATTAAGATCAATCAATCAATCCGGAGAAGGCCGCATTCCACACAGGTTTAAATTAGTCTGTGTGACTGTCAGCCAGTTCAATAATTACTGAGCGACAGTCACACGTTCTCATGAGAGGCACAACCAACAAATAATATAATACAAATGATCAGACGGCATTACGTTCGTCCTGTATTTAAATAATAAATCATAACACCGGCTTGTCTGCCGTCACATATTTACACAAAACAAATAATAATAATAATAATAATAATAATAATAATAATAATAATAATAATAATAACCAAGCACATAGCAGACCGGAGTTTACACAAATCAGGCAGTGCTGCAACGCTGAGTCATGTGACTGAATAATCAGAACTTTTCCATGACTCGTTGAGTACGGTATATGTGTGAATGCTGTACCTGTAATATAGAACTAGGATTTGTCTATCTGGGTTGAGTGCGTCAAACGTCAGGAGATGTAGTCTATTCAGCAGAGGAGTTCAGAGAGCTCAAGGCTCAAGACTTGCCTGAAGTGTCTGGCATGGGCTGGGTTGCAACATGTCTGCTGTGCTTGAGGAGTACAATGCAGATAAAACATTTTTAATACAGTACAGCCTGCCATATCCGATTCCATTTGATCCAGGGTCCATCGGATATGTGAAAGCATCTCAGCGGGAGTTATTATACTACATTGTAGTTGCTTTATTAACACCGGGGCATTATAAATGAACAAATTCAGGTACAGAAGTGTATCTAAAACACCAAAGTACAGTACTGCACATATACTATACAAAGAAAACCAGTGAAAATGATTGCAAAAAAAAAATAAATGCAGTATTAAAAACAAAGCACTGTAATACAGTATTTGGCAATTTACAAAACAGCATTCCAAAAAGGTGCAGTAATTCTGTCAATCCCTCGCGTTCTCGTTCTGTTTTAACTTAGCTGATATCTAAAAGGTGAAACTACATTATTTTCAACTGCCTCGTGTCTGCAGCAATACATCTCTTTTCTAGCACCTGTTTTTATTGAGTCTATTCTGTCCTGCTAAGAGCTGAATTTACTGTTCGAGACACATAATAAAATGTGCATCAATCAGTTTCCATCTGTACCATTCAGTTGGTAGCAGCATGTGTAAATGACACATGCCAGAGGCCCATCGGTTAATAGAGGGTGTTGTATCTTACAGGATATGAGTGGCTCTACTGTATAATGCCACATTGATTTTCAGCAGGTTTTACAGACCCTGATTAGCACTACCTTGGACTACCTTACCTAACATTCGGTAGTGCAAGATTAATGCTCATTGGGGTATGTTCATCACCCTTAAAAGTAGCCAATCACTTCTAGTGCTGTAGGTATTTCACATCAGTGGTGTAGCGATATGTGACTTACAGCAAGACTTAATAAGATTAAATAAATGACATAACACTGCACTCATCCTACTGTATAAACACTGTGGCTGATCTATCTGAAATGTCCAAAAAAATCTTCAGCACAGTTGTGATAAGCTATGGCCTGGGTGACCACACGGCCCCCAGGAGATAGATTTGAAAGTCTTGTGATCGCTGATCTGTGTTGCTGTGCAGGGGGGAACGCTGGCTTAGCCGCAGCCTTTGTTGCAAAGAAGCTGGGAGTTCCAGCTACCATCGTTGTCCCCGGCTCCTCCTCCGACCTCGTTATCCACAAGCTGAGGGACCACGGAGCCACGGTGCAGGTGTTCGGGAAGGTATGTTACACCCCACAACACTGAGGAAAACAAGAAACCAAAAACCATTTCAAAATAAAAAGCTCTACAACACCAAATCCACTATTCCAGGACATGCATTCATAATTATCAATCTGAACTGATTTAAGGCATTTAGTGAAAGTCCTGACTTTCTTGCACTGTCCCCAATGGGTATAAGAAATACCATATTTGCTCTAGGTGGTATTTCATGCTGATTTATTTCCTATGTTAACGGTTGAAATCTGGTAAACCAAACATACATTAAGAACATAAGAATATGTACAATGAGAGGAGGCCATTCAACCCATTTCAGTTTATCTCAAAACTTCATTCGGGTCTTAAAGGATCCAAGTGATTCTACATCAACATGACTAGGTAGCCCATTCCATCTCCTCACCACTGTGTGGGGAAGTGTCTCCTTCCCTCTGTCCTAAATCTATCTCCATTTAATTTCTAACTGTGTCCTCTGGTCAAACTATTGGTTCGGGTTAACTATGTCAACTCCTTTTCAGATTGTAGAGATTTCAATCATGTTCCCCCTGATTCGTCTTTATTCTAGATTCAGCCCCTCTTTGTAGCTCATTCCTTTACCCTGGGATTAGTCTGGTTGCTTTTCACTGGACTCTTTCCAGGGCCACAATGTCCTTTTACTCCTCTGGTGATCAGAACAGGAAGCACTGCTTTAAGTGCATTAAGAGAAGCTATTAGGTCATTTTATATCAATTCACACTGTGAGAAGAAGTTGTCATATTACTGCTGATTGGTACTTAATAATGTGTAGATTGCAAATGATGGGAAAAGCCTTGCATCCCATTCCATCAGTACATTCAAGGCTTAACAGGAGAAGGAACTGATTAGAGCAGAATGTGTTCCCTTGCAGAGACACACATATTGGGTTTAGAAGAAACGTTTCACCTCCAAACAGATGCAACATGGCTATTGAAAAGGTCTGAATAAAGATGAGTGCCACAAAATCACTGCTGCAAAACAGTGGGGTAGTTCTTTACAAGAGTGAGACAAACATCTGTACTAGCTAACAAGATTGCAGTCCTCCAAACAGCTTTATAGTGAAAGAGTGGGCTCGTCTGTAGCTAGGCTCTGATTGGCCCTTCTCTCTTCCCTGATTGGTTGGCATGGAGCACACCCTCTTGTTTGCTGAGACATCTGTTCTAAGAATCTTCAATCAACATTCCACCTCTAAATGAGCGCCAGGCCTCACGCTGGTCAAGTGCCAATGAAAACCAAGGAGTGCAGATGGAACATTGCTGCCTGAGTAACAATGACCTTTGAGAGGAAAAACAAGTATTCTCTGTAGCTGAATACTGAGCTGAGTCCTCTGCTTTTCAACAGGAGTTCTTCACAAGTTTGTGGACCCACAAAATATTCATTGTCTTCATCCACCCATTATACAAGTTTCCCATAGTAAAAGCATAGCAAAGTGTAATAAAGAACAACAAAAGCATGGCAAAGTATAGGTAAACATTGTAAAGCCCAGAAGAGTATGGTGAAGCATATACAAATGTGTCAAACCATAGCAAACTGTGGTAAATAAGGGATAATTGCAAATGTACTGTGCAAATTCAATGTGGTGATTAAGGGAAGTCATAGTGAGAAGTCTGGAATCACTTGATATTGTCATACTACAACTATTTACAAGCTCTTACTTGGTCTTGTATTGTTATTATTTTGCTGATGTTGTATTGTCTGTTGACTCCAGTAACCCCACTAGCCTGTCATGCAGGGCTCTAGGGCTCATTGAGTGGGTTGAAATCCACTTCACAAGTGACATAAGTTTGGGGGTCTCAGCCTGGTCTCCAGTGACCCCAGTCACAAAACAACACAGACCATCAGTCTCAGGATTGTGGCTTTTCCCTTAGTGGCCCATTTCTATCCATTTGTTTAAATAAAACCGGACCAAAATGATTTAACATGCACAAGCAATAGTGAAGGGATAACCCTTATAAGAATGTGACATCAACGGAAGGGGTCACAAGGTATAAAGCCTATTGGGTCTGACTAGCCCCTCCCCAACCCTATTTTTACTACAACAGAAACTACAAGCAACATGTATTTTAAAAAACTGGGTGGGGGTGGGGAGTGGGGAAGCTCTGTTTTGTATTACTTGATGACCCCGCTGTCAGAAATCATATCTTTTTTTTATCCAATGCTTTGCTGCAATCTTTAATGTTTGTGAAAGTAGATTTTGAACCCATAACTCTAGGGGGGAGTAATTCCTGGACATAGTGCTTTAGATTGCAAATATTGTGGAGGGTTATTATTTAAATCCCCTGAGAGGGTACATGATGAGGTGCCCATGCTCAGAGAACTGCTTTAATAATTACAACGAATATTGTTGAGGACAATTTTTAGTGCAATTTATTGAGAGTATCTGCTTCTATCTGCAACTGGGAAACTCAATGGTTTTCTTGTATTGCATGGTTTAAATGAAATGCATGGAGCTGCTATAGCCATTATAAAGTACAGTCACAGCAGCGATGTAATTCAGGCCCTTGTGTAAATGTGCAGTGTGTTCGTGTGTCTGGTTGCAGGTGTGGGATGATGCTAATGAGGAGGCGCACAGACTGGCTGAGTCCGAGGGCTTGCAGTACGTCCCCCCCTTTGACCATCCCCTCATCTGGTAAGCTGCTGGAGGGGCGTCTTAAGAACACTGATGATTCAACACAAAGACATATTACTCAATTTCTATGGAAATGGTTAATCAACAAAGTTATTCTTGAGAAATGCAATGTGTATCATGCTTGTCTTTGTGTAGAGTGTGGCAGTCTGTTTAAACTGAGCACTAGGGGTCCCCGGATGGCTCACCTGGTACAGGCGCGGCTGCGTGGTGTGCAGGGTAAGTCATGCAGTCTGGGGAGAGCAGGTTCACGTCCTGGCTGTGCTGATCTTCACAAGGGATTCCACAGTAGCATCGCCAGGCGTCCTGTGAGCTCAAAGCAGACACCTGTAAGGCTAGCCTTTGTCCACTTAGGTTAGTATCTCATCAACATCCAGTCTCGAGTTCTTGGATGTAAAGACTTGGGGATCAGAGGACACCCACTAACCTTCCGTTCTCCTGAGCTGTTGTGGAGATTGCTGTGAGGAAGTACATAATTGGACATCGGGAGATATGTATAGACTTTTGGCACCTATGGTACAGCTCACAGACACGTATATACAAACTGGAAACAAAAGAAAGACAAAAACAAAGCTAATAAAACAAAGTTGTCTATAGGCGGCCGAGCGCTATACCCACTAAAAAGGGTGATCGTGCCCCAGGAACCTACCCTAACACACCCTCTATATATTCCGGTAGGATTTGAAATCCCCTCACTAAACACTATTCAAATTGCTAAACCAAAACCCCATTTTCACACGTGGCCATGTAGTTCTTACAGATCATGTTGAATTGGCTGGTTAATTTTACTGGAAGATTCTAAATTCAAGTGCTTGTTGTCTGGACTGAAATGAAACGGTTGTAACCCTTTGCTTTCCAGTTCCTAACTCTTCCTGGTCACCAGCTCACCAGCAGTGGGTGCATTTCTCAGCATGTTGATTCTTTTGTGGCATATCTTAACTCTGGCTAAATAGTACCAGTTTAAAAAGGGTTAAACAAATGTATGTGTCCTCCACCCCTCCCCCAGGGAAGGTCATGCCAGCATTGTGAAGGAACTCAAGGCCTACCTGCCGACCAAGCCTGGGGCTATAGTAGTGGCAGTAGGGGAGGAGGGCTGCTCTGCGGGGTAGTGGAAGGCCTGAAGGAGGTGGGCTGGGAAGATGTGCCCATAGTTGCCATGGAAACCAAAGGGGCTGACTGCCTAAATGCAGCAATGAAAGCAGGGAAGTTGGTCACCCTTCCAGACATCACAAGGTGGGTGGCAGTGTACAACTAAACGGTTTATCAGTGGTTTCAGGAAATATTGGATTAGTACTGGAGCTAGTACTAGTGTCCTTAACCTCAGGCTTGTCAAGTGGATAACATTTTGGGGTACCACTGAACAACTCAATGAAGTGTTTGTCATACATTGGAAGCTGGTAGATTCTCAGTGGCATGGCTATTTATTCTGGCTTCCTCTTCAGGTTAGTATGTGGTGAACCAGTGTGTTAAGAAATCTATGGCAGCCACTCATGTTTACAGGCACTAACTGCAGTAAACTAAACTCTGCTTTACACTTATAAATTGGTACAAATCCACAAAGAAGCAGAGTCATGAGACCAAGTCACACAATGAAAAATGAAAGATTCAGAAACTGTAATTAAACTCTACATCGTTAAAACAATGCTTTTAGTAAGCAAGACAGAATGCACTCAAATAAACAAGCAGCAGCAAACCAAAGCTAACCATGTAGTGAATGGCTGAACATGTTGTGCTGTGTGTACATGTTTAAACTTCCCTAACTGTGTCACATGTAAAGAGTGCGTGCTACCAGGGATACATGCTGCAAAGCAGGGCTGACACAGGCAGCCTCTACCAGCGATACATGCAGCAAAGCAGGGCTGACACAGGCAGCCTCTATCAGGGATACATGCTGCAAAGCAGGGCTGACACAGGCAGCCTCTACCAGGGATACATGCAGCAAAGCAGGGCTGTTAAACATTTACCTAAAGTTTCACAGACTCTGACTGGCACTAATAAATTTAACGTTTATCATTTTGCAAAGCAGGGCTGACACAGGCAGCCTCTACCAGGGATACATGCTGCAAAGCAGGGCTGACACAGGCAGCCTCTACCAAGGATACATCCTGCAAAGCAGGGCTGACACAGGCAGCCTCTACCAGGGTACATGCTGCAAAGCAGGGCTGTTAAACATTTACGTAAAGTTTCACAGACTCTGACTGGCACTTATCTATTTAACGTTTATCATTTTCAATATTTCTTCTGTGTTTTTTACAGATATACTTAAATGCTGTACAGTACACACAGGGGGTCATGTATCAAGTGTTTGCGACGGCATTAAGGCCATAGCGCCGAGTTTATGCCCGCCTTAAAATTGCTCCGTATGTATAATGACAATGTTGGCAAGTTAAGGTAGCACCGTCAAATTAAGGTAGCACTGTCAAAATGCGCTCTGCCGCCCATTAGCCATGCACTTTAAAGCGTGTCAAGCCTTAATTATATGCATGGGCAAATTGTAGGTGGGACTCATTATTAAAATGAGATTTATGAAGCGGCAGAACAGCTGCGTCGACTCTAAAAGGTTCCACAAATAAGATTTCAAATTGGTCTTATTTGGGCGCAAAGAAAAAGTCAGAAAGCAGCTGACAGGAAAGAGCATTATGGCAGCAGTCATAACGCATTTCTTACGATGGAGAGTGCAGACTCCTAACCTTCCTAAACAACCCAGGAACAGAGGGAGAGTAATGAGAAGAAGGGAGAGTATTTAGGGTCCGCATGACCCTTTTGATTTCCCTGAGGATGCAATTATAGCTCGATACCGGCTATTTCATTATGTACACTTGTTTGTATTTGTTTTATAATAAACTTGGTTCATTTAAGTTATCCTTTTCATTTATATATATTTGTTTTATAATATATATTTGTTTTTATAATCCTCTATAATAATTGTCATTTCTGCCTCTCCAAATGACCTTCCTATTGTTCAATTGAGGTAGCCCATTTGGAGGGGAGGCGCTATTTTTCAGATTAGTCTGTTAATCTGTACCATCGGTAGCCCATTTTGGGGCGCAGCGCATTTAAGCATTTAAATGTGGTCATTTACGCCGTGCCTCATTAATTTTGGGCCAGTTTATACATTCGGGATGGGGTAAAATGTAGGGTGCAGGACAGCGCTACTTTACACTCCCGTCAATTGAGCGCTACTTTACACTCCGTCAATTGAGCGCTGCATTGAAAGCTGTTCACTGTTCAATAAGATTCAGAATCTTTCAATCATGTTACGACCCACTTTATCAACGCAGTTCTCCAATGAGGACCTGCATGTCATATTTATTAGAGACTCGGAAAGATCTCGACAGGTCAGTCTGTTTCGATATAAATTGGTTGGACATGAGCTCCCCAGGTTTATTAGAGAATATGCTCTACATTGTGTTCAGAGCATTGTTTACCTCCGCCTGCCTGCCAGGCACAGTTCACAGCATCTGATCACAGTGAAACGGTGAAAGCTATTACATAAAGCTGCACGAGTAACAGGCTTCATGGGTTTTCAATGAAGAACCTGACGGTGCTAAACAAATACGTCCCTCTAAAAGGAGAGTGGGTTATCATGGTATTTGGGGGAAAAAACTTCAAGCCCTTAAACATAATCATAACAATATAAACCGTGTTCCAAAGCATTTCGGAAACTGACTTACTCAGACCTTTGAAAACATTTGTCAGCCAGTCTAAGAAGTTTCTTTAGTTGAGTGCAGATTTAATGCAGAGTGTTTAAGTGATAAATATCAAGTGCTGCCATCGAGCACTGACCCTGTATCATTTCAATGTTGTCCTAAGCAGCATGGAGTACATCTGTGTGTCTCCCCTCCTGACTGCTCTGTGTGTGTGTGTGTCTCTCCTCCTGACTGCTCTGTGTGTGTGTGTCTCCCCTCCTGACTGCTCTCTGTGTGTCTCTCCTCCTGACTGCTCTGTGTGTGTGTGTCTCTCCTCCTGTCTGCTCTGTGTGTGTGTCTCCCCTCCTGACTGCTCTGTGTGTGTGTCTCTCCTCCTGACTGCTCTGTGTGTGTGTGTCTCTCCTCCTGTCTGCTCTGTGTGTGTGTCTCCCCTCCTGACTGCTCTGTGTGTGTGTCTCCTCTCCTGACTGCTCTCTGTGTTTGTGTCTCTCCCCTCCTGGCTGCTTTCTGTGTGTCTCTCCTCCTGACTGTTCTGTGTGTGTGTCTCTCCTCCTGACTGCTCTGTGTGTGTGTCTCTCCCCTCCTGACTGCTCTCTGTGTGTCTCCCCTCTTGACTGCTCTGTGTGTGTGTGTCTCCCCTCCTGACTGCTCTCTGTGTGTCTCCCCTCCTGACTGCTCTGTGTGTGTGTCTCCCCTCCTGACTGCTCTGTGTGTGTGTCTCTCCTCCTGACTGCTCTGTGTGTGTGTGTCTCTCCTCCTGTCTGCTCTGTGTGTGTGTCTCTCCTCCTGACTGCTCTGTGTGTGTGTCTCTCCCCTCCTGACTGCTCTCTGTGTGTCTGCCCTCCTGACTGCTCTGTATGTGTGTCTCCCCTCCTGACTGCTCTCTGTTTTTTTGTCTCTCCCCTCCTTGCTGCTCTCTGTGTGTCTCTCCTCCTGACTGCTCTGTGTGTGTGTCTCTCCTCCTGACTGCTCTGTGTGTGTGTCTCTCCTCCTGACTGCTCTGTGTGTGTGTCTCTCCTCCTGACTGCTCTCTGTGTGTCTCCCCTCCTGACTGCTCTGTGTGTGTGTCTCTCCCCTCCTGACTGCTCTCTGTGTGTCTCCCCTCCTGACTGCTCTGTGGGTGTGTGTCTCCCCACCTGACTGCTCTCTGTGTGTCTCCCCTCCTGACTGCTCTGTGTGTGTGTCTCTCCTCCTGACTGCTCTGTGTGTGTGTCTCTCCTCCTGACTGCTCTGTGTGTGTGTCTGTCCTCCTGACTGCTCTCTGTGTTTGTGTCTCTCCCCTCCTGGCTGCTCTCTGTGTGTCTCTCCTCCTGACTGCTCTGTGTGTTGTGTCTCTCCTCCTGACTGCTCTGTGTGTGTGTGTCTCTCCCCTCCTGGCTGCTCTCTGTGTGTCTTTCCTCCTTACTGCTCTGTGTGTGTGTCTCCCCTCCTGACTGCTGTGTGTTTGTGTGTCTCTCCTCCTGACTGCTCTGTGTGTGTGTGTGTGTCTCCCCTCCTGACTGCTCTGTGTGTGTGTGTATGTCTCCCCTCCTGACTGCTCTGTGTGTGTGTGTGTCTCCCCTCCTGACTGCTCTGTGTCTGTATCTCTCCCCTCCTGACTGCTCTCTCTGTGTGTGTGTCTCCTCCTGACTGCTCTGTGCGTGTCTCTCCTCCTCACTGCTCTGTGTGTATGTGTCTCCCCTCCTGACTGCTCTCTGTGTGTCTCTCCTCCTGACTGCTCTGTGTGTGTCTCCCCTCCTGACTGCTCTGTGTGTGTGTGTACTGCTCTGTGTGTGTGTGTATGTCTCCCCTCCTGACTGCTCTGTGTGTGTGTCTCCCCTCCTGACTGCTCTGTGTGTTTGTGTGTGTCTCCCCTCCTGACTGCTCTGTGTGTGTGTGTATGTCTCCCCTCCTGACTGCTCTGTGTGTGTGTGTGTCTCCCCTCCTGACTGCTCTGTGTCTGTATCTCTCCCCTCCTGGCTGCTCTCTGTGTGTCTTTCCTCCTTACTGCTCTGTGTGCGTGTCTCTCCTCCTCACTGCTCTGTGTGTATGTGTCTCCCCTCCTGACTGCTCTCTGTGTGTCTCTCCTCCTGACTGCTCTGTGTGTGTCTCCCCTCCTGACTGCTCTGTGTGTGTGTGTACTGCTCTGTGTGTGTGTGTATGTCTCCCCTCCTGACTGCTCTGTGTGTGTGTCTCCCCTCCTGACTGCTCTGTGTGTTTGTGTGTGTCTCCCCTCCTGACTGCTCTGTGTGTGTGTGTGTTGCCTCTCGACTGCTCTGTGTGTGTGTCTCTCCCCTCCTGACTGCTCTGTGTGTGTCTCCCCTCCTGACTGCTCTGTGTGTGTGTGTGTCTCCCCTCCTGACTGCTCTGTGTGTGTGTTTCTCCCCTCCTGACTGCTCTCTCTGTGTGTGTGTGTGTGTGTGTGTGTGTCTCCCCCTCCTGACTGCTCTGTGTCTCTCCTCAGATGAGGAGCGTGTGCTGGTGGAGCTGGCCTGTGGTGCAGCTCTGAGCGCGGTGTACAGCGGAGTGACCCGCCGGCTGCAGGAAGAGGGCCGGCTGCCAACTCCACTGGGCCCCCTGGTGGTCATCGTGTGTGGGGGGAGCAGCATCAGTCTGGCCCAGCTGCAGGAGTACCAGAGACAAATCCAGGGCTAGAGCCGGGGAGGCAGGGGAGAGAGGAAGACTGAGGGTAGACTGAGGGGGAGAGTGAGGCCAAGAGAGAGGGAGAAAGTGAGGGGGTTGGGGGAGAGACTGTGATAGGGAACAGGGCAGAAAGGTGTAGGGTTTGAGGGGGTTATGGGAGAGACTGTGATAGGGAACAGGGCGGAAAGGAGCTGAGTGGAGGGGGGGGCAGAGGGTTTGAAGGAATAATAAAGGAGATAAGTGATAGTGACTGTTAAGGAGAAACAGTCATTATAATGAATACAACTGTTTGTTATATGGGTAGAAAGTGGAAAACTCTAAATAATGAATATGAATGGTTTGTTATTTGGGTAGAGGATTTAACACTCTTAAAGATGTTAAGACACGCTTCACTTCCTGTGCTGTCAAGCACTGTATGTGGGATCACTGATATAAACATCTCCTCTTATAAAAACCTTGCATTCTCTGTTGGTGGTAAAGGAAATGGTCTTCACCTAAAAAGTGAGAGCACAGCAGTGTTTTAAACCCTGGCAGTCCCCTCTTTAGTGAAAGGCTGCAGGGATGCTGGTGCTCTTCCGCCATCCAGTGGCAGAATGGTTTAATAACAGTCAAACATATTCACTTCCTTGCAACACAGTGCCTTTCAACCTTTTCTAAAACTGGGATTGACCATCCCAGGCCAAAATAGACTGGGTACTCCAATGATATCTTTTAAAACTGAAACTAAACTCTTTATTTCATTTCCCATTTTTATTCCATATTTCCACTAAAATAATCAGTTAATGCACCAACGTAAAGTAAAATATTATCACTAAGAACAAAGAACAGCTTATAATGATCAGTTTATAATCATTTCATATAAAACATTTCAGATGGCAACTTCATATTTTCAGTGTTATTATGACTGCAATATTGAGGTCATGTGACTTTGTAAGTTTCTGCTCTATATAGTCGTTTTTTTAGCAATTGTAAGGGTTAGTAATACAAATAGCTTTTTTTAAAGGTCAAAGCTTGAAAAGTCACCTCGTAAACATAGTGCAGGTGAGGCAGGAATGTCACAGTCCAGGATACAAGACAGAGTGCTCAGTGACATCCTCCAAAACTGGACAGCACCACAGCGCATGGACATAACTGTCTATCTCATCTCCTGAACTGTTCTGTTACTGGACAGGACCACAGTGCATGGACATAACTATCTATCTCATCTCCTGAACATCACTTGCATGTCTGAGTGTCTGAGAGACCCATCTGAAACAACCTTCGGCTGAAAAGGTGTGCTCTGTGAAGAGCCTCATATTGGATCAGGTTCAGTTTCGCATTCCTAGAAACTGACAGAGTATTACAGCATATTGTACCCCAGAAAACAGAATCAGGTGGCAATCTAAGATCTCACCCCACGCTAACAGGGTCAGCAATATCCCCTTCATTGGATCCCAGGACAGAGTATATATTAGAAACACACTGATCCCCCCTCTGTATTTTAAAAGACTTAGCCGGACAGAGTATAATTAGAAACACACTGATCCCTCCTCTGTATTTTAAAACACTGAGCCAGGATTATATGAGAAATTATATTAGGGGGGGCAGAGGTATCAGTTTGGTGGAAAATGGGAGAGCATTGAGATGGTGCAGCTTGAGCTTTGTATTGTTATAAGATCTTAAACATGCTTTGATTGTAACAGAGATGCATGGGTGACTGAATCAGGCGTTTTTGAATCTGTTCACTTACATAGTGGTATATTCATCTGAACTGCAGCCCACCGTCTCATCAGAGAGAAGAAGGGAATTCCATTTTTCAATGTGTGTTTCTAGATGTTACTCCTGAAATTAGGCGATTCTGACCTATAGCAATGGCAAGGGGTTCGATAAAAGAGAGAATACAAGTTGTGCTCCCTGTCTGGTACCTCTGACGAGCTTAAAGGGCTGGAAAGCAATTTCATCAGTAACACCCAAAGCACGGGGGGAATGATATAAAACCTTAATCCATTCAAGAATATATTTCCCAAATCCCATTTTTAACAAGACCACAAATAAAAAAGATCAATTAACCATATCGAAAGCATCTCTGCATCTAAAGAGACTGCCACAGATGGACGATATTAAGAGGCTGTCAGACATGGAAGGACACTTTCTAACCTTGATGCAATAGTTTTACTTATTGTTGCACTATCAGTATTTATTAATGATAATAGACGGTAACTGGCACAAAGTGAATTATCTTTTATTTTTTCAACAGATTAAGGCTGTGTTCATAGACCGTGTCAGTATATTTAAAGTGTGTAAATGATTAACCATTTTAAAAATGACAGGATGAGAGACCAAAAGTGCTTTTAAAATCCAATTCGATATCTGTCCTGGCCAGGGCATTTTCCACGAGGCATGGCAAACACAGCTTTGTGTGACTCTTCAGATGAAAGAGAGTTGTCTGTTTTTTTTAGAGTCGTGTTCAGAGAGTAAAGGCATCTCTAAGTTATCTGAAAACTAATGTATTTGGGATGTCAGGATCTGATTCAGGTTTATATAGATTAGAATAAAATGACTTGATGTTTCTTTGTTTTTTTTGTGATCTGTAATAATGTTGTCATATTGAGCTTTAATAGCGGAAATTGTTGATTTTCCCCTGTTATGTTTAAGTTGATTAGCTAATAAACAACCTAATTTCTCTCTAAATTCAAATCATCTTTGTCTGATACTAGAGCATAGCAAAAATCAGCTTTGGATGATATTAAGTTGTTAAGATCCAACTTAGTCTAAGTAAACGCATGTGAATGCCATTGGTAGGAGAAGAGGAAAGAGATTGTCTAAATACTTTGTTTTGTATAATTTTCTTGTGGATAATCTTTCCTCTCAGCACTACTTTGTCAGTCTCCCATAGCAGAGAAGGTGAGCAATCAGGGTGTCATTAAACTGTGAAAAGAACGACACTCCTTTGAAAAAAAAGCATTGAATTCAGAGTCAGACTCAAGGGAGGTATTGACTCTCCATCTCGTAGACCTACATTGATCCATATTCAAAGATAAAACTGACAGGAGCATGATCAGAGAGCCGAATATAATGCATTACAGGGTGTGATATATTAGATAATAGAGTGAGATTAGCTACAACAAATAATCAATGAGAGAATAGGATTTATGAGATGGAGAAAAATATGATTAAACCTCATTAAGATAATATAAACTCCATATATCTCCCATGATTTAGATGAAGTGATAGTATTAGCTGTATTAAATCTATCAAGAAGTGGATCTAGAACTGCATTGAAGTCCCCTCTAATGATTATGTTTGAATCAGGAAAGTTTGACTAAATACTGAGTGAAAACAGTCAGGGGAGTCAGTGCTGAGCCCATATATATTTAAAACATTCAGGGTTGGATATGTGAGAGTTAAGAGAGAAGGAAATGTTTGTACGGATTAAGATTGCTGCCCCCTTGTGTTTTGAATTGAGAATGACGCTGATTCAAGTTCAATATTGAAGTGAACAGAGGTCACTCAACAGAACCACTCAGCATTATTGATGAAACCAAGGGACTGTCTGGAGCCTGGCTCCAGTTAGGCAGCAATGCCACTCTGGGGTTGTGTTCGGGGCTGATGTAGCTAATGATGTAGCCTACAGGGGTTCTGTGTTTGGTTCCATTGGGTTTATCAAGGGTTCATTTGGGAAGCAGGTTAGGTAACGGCCAATGGGAGTGGATTGGTTAGCTAGAGCAGGAAAGAGGTGATTAAAAATGTTCTCCTGTGCAAACATCTTTATAATATTGACCAGGGGTAAATCTGCTAGCTTGTATTTGAAAGTGTGTCTTATCTCTGCCTGTCCCAATGTCTGTCACACTTTAGTTTTTGCATGCTTAGGCTGTGCCTGTGGGCCTTATGGTTATTTTTTGCTGGGGAAAATAAAGTGTAAAAATTCTCTGATTAGCTAGTCTGCATCAAATCGATTCCTTGCACCCCTGCTTATAACTGTGACTTTGCATTTGCAGTGACGAAGGGTGAGTGGGATGCTAATGATATACCTCTTAAAAGTCTCAATGGACTTAGTGCAAGTAAATGAAGAACCACTAGATGGCAGTATTGCCCTGAGCTAAGATATCCAGATTCCTCTGGTAGGTGATTGTGTATAAATAGCTCAAATTGTATACCAGCTGGCAGAGGGAATTTTGTTTATTATCAATGGGTGGGTTGTGTTTATTTTTGTAAATACTTTTGTAAATAATTGTGTTTCCATAGTAATTAGAGTGGAGCGTCAGTGTCCTGGATTGAATCTACCCTTTTGGGATATGCATTGTACTGCGCCTGTATCAGGTTAAAGTAATCCACACCTTCTCTAGGTCGGGTATTAAACCACTAAAGATATTTAACGCAGGACCCTGAATAGGTTAGATGCGGGGGTGAGGCATTGTTTTCTGTAAAAGGAAAATAAAAGTGTTAATATTGCAAAACTAGCAACCTGCAAGCAGCAAGTTTAATTGAGTTGCATTACGAACCCTGCACACCACGTGGCTGTGCTTTTGCCAGGTGAGCCACTCAGGGACCCCCTTGTGTGTCTGTTTATCAGCACTGGAGACACAGTCCACATGCTGTAATACACTGTTACCGGTTGATTCATGGTGAATTTAACATTGGCTACTACATTGAAGTGCCTTTTGAAAGTATTGATTGTATAATGCTATCATTGGTGCTGGATTAGACAGTGTCAGTTTGCAACACTATCATCCCCCTGTGAAAGGCGTACTGAAGACCCCTGTACATATGGCACACTTTATAAATGTACATGCATCTAGAGAACTGCTTATCCAACTGTGATGCAATGGAAAGACTATTTTTGAACCCGCTCTTGAGTGTTTGTCAATGTGGGGTGTATGGAGGAGCCAGGCTGTCAGTCTTAGATTGCATCAGCCATGACTATTAAACCTTCCACAGTGCTAAAGTTAGAAATACTACAAGAAACTTAATACATTCAGTGACAACCGTTTGGAGTAGAAGTCACTCTCAATGTCGACATTCATCTTGAGAAGCGCTTCTTCAATTGAGATGCAGCCGGCCTGCTTAGGAGATTCTTCAGCACACGTTTTAACAACATAGCTGTTCATATTTAACTCTGTATGTTAAAGGGAGACTTACAGCTTCTACATTTTCTTAATCTTACAGTTCTTACTTGTTTAATATCCGATTGCATTCTCTTTCATCTTAGATCATTTTTTTACCGGACTTCAAACTATTCAAGCAGAAATGTCCATTTTCAACCATTTGTTCTGCTTCTGAAAAGCTGGAGTTTGTGGTTTGAAAAATGTCCACTAAGAGTGTGAAGAAATAGACCCCTGTTTGAGTCCAATTGAATACCAGCTGTATCTGGTATGAATTATCTTTGTATGGTCTGTATTTAAAAGTAAAGCTGTTAAGTATTGGTATACACTTGTTTTTAAATCTAGACTTAAAGCTTTTCAAATGTACTGTTCTTTTCCTTTACATTTCCAGACTTCTTTTCAGGTGTTTCTTCTGTAAAGTGCATCAGGACAGGCTGTATATAAATGTGATTGTTGTAAAAACACCTGGGCAAAAACATAACACCCAAAACTAAGTGCGGTATTGAAACTAGGACCAGAGGACACAGCTGAGGATGAAGTGGAGTCAGACTTAGGACAGAGGAAAGGAGACACTTCTTCACACAGTGTGATGGGGATGGAATGGGCTGCCTAGTTGTGCTGTTGAGGCAGAAATACTTTAAGAGCCAATTTGAAAAAGCTCTGATATCAATCAGCTACTTGGAACCGGATGAGTTTAGATGGGCCGAATGACCTCCTCTTGTTTATACATTTTTGAATGCTATGTTCTTATATTTAGTGACGTTAAGAAACATACAGATTTCTCCATGAAGGGAAGTATAGAATGGAGCCCATCCCATATGCTCCTATCCTCTCTGGAAGACCTGATTGGACCCCCCCCCCCCCTCCACATTGTTCTGGTTTTAGCTCAGTTGTGTGTGCTGGCAGGGACTCAGTCAATATGGCTGTGGTTTGTGTCTGTGCTGCTCAGCTGTCTACTTCCCTCACTTCAGCACACCCGGAGAGTCCTGCCTCCTCCTACCTCATTGTGTCCAACCTGAGCCCTCACCTCCAGCCATTGTTCCCGGTGAGAAAAAAAGCCACTCGTACAGGTGCTCAGGAGGGACAAAAGACAGTTCAGTCCTTATCAGCCACTTGATGGCTCCCTGGCCCTCTCCTGTATCTCAGAGCTGTCCAAAACAAAGGCTGCAGTGTGCTAACAAACACCACGCTCCATTTGTTTACTAAGCTTTAGATTAAGAACATGTACAAATTGCAGATTTCTTTCAGCTTCTGTACTTCACCTGGCTTTTCCCAGGGTATACCAGGGCTGCATTATAACTGGGGTTCAGATTTTATTTCTTACTCTAGATTTTAAAAAAAAACAGTTTAATCTGGACGTAGACACCCTGAAAAAATGAAAATAATACTGTCTCCTCTTGTCACCCAGAACTATTAACCATTCTATTATGCTGAATTTAGATGTATTAAAAGAAACTGAAATTCAATGACAAACGTTTTGACTAGAAGTCTTTTCTAATGTCTTCATCCTATGTAGGTCGTGGAGTTTTTTTATGAAAACAGTCAAGAAAGTTTTTAGTGGAAAAAGTTTTGTGGCATCCAAAGAATATTTAAAAAAGGGTGTTGAAATCATATAGTGAGCAAAACCTCCTCCGTTCTGGAAATGAGCAACTATATAATCAATAAATCATTTATAAAAAGCAATATACAGTACTGTATTCCAGCTTATTTGTAGGCTTTATATTTAAATGTAATTCTGTCTTTGTTCACTTTTCAAATTGAGTTTTCTTAAGTTGGCCTGTTTGTCATTTTTTAGTACTGAGTTGTCGTGCATTTTGTTTTTCAAAGAAGTCGTTGCTTTTGTCTTTGCTGTATACTCGTGCTCTCCTGCCCCCAGACCACATTGAACCCCATTCAGAAATCCCAAAAGGATTATAAAAAAAACAAAAAACCAAAAAACAACAACATTACAGACTGTGCAGGATCTTTCAGCCAATCAGAGTGCTTGCTTTGCCTTCGACAGGTCACAGAAAAACTGTGACATCAGCTGTGACACTTTCGGTTTTTGCCGTGATGTATTTTAATCATTCCCAACCTTTATTTAGTCCATTATTAATTTCATTGAAAAGAGAGAAATGGTTGGCCAAGAGAATACTGCTAAGTGGCAGAATGTAATGTCATTGTTTTGAATTGACTTTGCAGTTCAATTCTGAGCGTTGCTTCGGGTATTTTTTTTTTTTTAAAGATGGTGATGTCAACTTTGCTCATATGGAGAATACAGCATGGTAAAAACTCAAAATAGGGTTTCTCTGTGATGTGTCGTAGAATACAGAAGGTGAAACATGCGCTCTGCTCGGATGAATGATCCAGAACAGTCTATAATACCAGATATCTTTAAATATTCAAGATTGTTTACAGATATTTTTAAATGGTTTTTATATCATTTGTAAAGATATCTAAACTGGATATGGAGATATCTGCACATTAATTAAATATACTGTATCTTTAGAAATCATTTACAGATATAATTTATAAATTAGTTTTAAATATGTTTAAATGTGAATGATGCTACCCAGGCCAGTCAAATTGTGTATAAAGACAGTGTCTTGAACAGAAGAGCAAATCCTGAACTAGTTCAAAGTACCAAGTAGAGAAAATACAAGAATAACTCCACTGACAACACAAAGAGCACCGTATTTGAGTGATTGCAGTAAGAACGACTTTGATTGGAAACATCTTTAAAGGTGAGGGTCCCCTTAAGAGAATGCTGAAGATGCAGTGATCCATTATAAACTCAATTCAGCTCCGGAGTAGAACCTGGGCTGCACTGGCAAAGCTCTGAAATCACAGGCTTTAATCGTAATAAAATACAGGAAACCGTGCTTTATATCACTGCTGTTAAATATACCCTCGCATTTATTATTGGGGAACTCAAAATAAACGTTACTCTACATATTGTCACCACAGTGATATTAAAAGGACCTGACTGTACTGAAAGGAGTGTTCTTGATATTTTTGATGTATTGGTGGCACCAGATCAAAGGTAAGTGTCATTGGACCAGTTTGGGGTTTTGTGCCCAGGTCTGTGCTGCTTGTAAATAGAACTACTACAGTGTCCTTCCATTATCTAAATTCCCATTTTTTCCCTCTAAAAGCCCATTACAGCACTCCCCGATTTTGTAATAAATTTCCCGGGCCCTGGTCTCCTGGGGGAGAGCTCCACAATGCAGCCCCCATAAATCAGCCTCTCAGCCGGGCTCCCAGCAGCACTATCTGCGGAGCCACAGAGGTACTTCTGCAGAGAGCCGCAGGCTGGGCAATCCTATTATACTGTGAACAGGGAGAAAGAAAAAAGGTCAGATCATTAATTACAGCAAGTCCATAATACCGACGCCTCCACAGTTGCACATACGGACGGCTGCTTCAAACTCAAAGTCTTGTGATTTAACTCTTACGGCGCCGTCACATTTACTTGTTCGTTTTCCTCTTTCAAAGAGGCACGTTTCAGACTCTGAAAGGTGAGGGGCAATGCACTGGTTAGGCACAGTCCTGGCAGCACCCCTTCACAGCTCAGCAAGAAAGAGAGCACCTGAATCCTGACCTGAACACCCCCTGCCTGCCATTGAGTCCTGCCCCTCTCTCAAGCAGAGACTGACAATGGTGCCTATGTGTGCGGCTGCTTTGCCATGTGAAATACATTGTGGATACAACCTGTTCTCAGAGCATTGTAGTTATTCCAATGCCTCAAGCCTACCCTGAATTAGATGGATCTCCTATTAGGGTGGAGTGAGGGAGGGAGCAGTTCAGTAGGTTCAGTTCAAGTAAGCAATATCTGAGCCCAAGCCTGAATCAAAAAACAGCAAAACAAAACCACCAACAGCAAAACAAGAAAGAACTAGTGAGTAAGATGTTCTGCTTATGTAAGAGCGTGTTTTAGAAAGCCTTTATCACCAGGACGATCATAACCAGGTTTAAAAAAAACAAAAACAAAGCCCATCTATAACTTCAACCAATTAATCATGCATTCTGAGTTAAAGCTGATGAAGGCCCATCAAAAATGTGTCTACTTAGTGGTTCTCAAACAGTGTGTTACTTAGCCATGTTGTTGATGCTGAATCATTAGGATCCTTTCAGACCTGACTTGACTCTTTTAAGATCAATCAGCTACTGGGAACCACACAAGAACTGTTAGAGCGAAAGGCCTCCTCTCGTTCATCCATTTTCTTATGTTGTTATGTTCAGAGACAGCTAAGGGGACTCAAAATATTGTAAAAACTATTTTACCTGAGAAAAAATCCATTATTTATATAAGAAACATCTGTACAATTTATATATATATTTGAAAACCTCTGGACTATAATATATGGGAAAATTTAAATTTTTGCTGGGAAATAATGTTTCAGGAAAATATAAATAATAAACAAAGAGACTATGGAGCACCACGAATCATATAAGCCCATTCACAACTGTGCTACATTTGGAAATGCTAAATAAATCTGAAAAGAACTTAATACATTTAATGAGAAACGTTTAATCTACAAGTCTTTCTGAAATGTTTTGAACAAACTTTTCGATTAGAATGTCTTTGACATAGAGAAAGACTTCCAGTTGAAATGTTTATCATTGAATTTATTAGTGTATCTAAATGATAGAGGATCAAAATGAAATGTCTAGCTCTGTATGTTACATGGCTTTTTATTTCAGCTGAAAGTATAATGGATGCTTGACTCAGTAAAGAGCTCAGCTCAGGGCTGGCTCTGGTATTTCCACTGATCTGACAATCCAAAGGCATCTCTCTGTGAGGAATAAGAGGCGCGCCAGGCTGCTCCCCTGTGCTCATTGAGACTGCAGTATCCCTGGGGAGACAGCTGCGCAGGCCTGCGCGCCGGCTCTCATTACTCTTACATTAAAACTAGTCAAGAGGAAAATTGCTGCAGCCTTCACTCACTGTGAGACCACCTGGATTATCTCCTGGGGCTGAGTTGTTCTGACATATTCTAATACCCCTTACATGTGGTATTGAGTTTAGCGAAATATTCCAAAATGATTTCACTGAAATGATGCTTACAATTGTACAAAGGTAAAGAATAACACCGTTAAGAGCAACACTGCAGGATGAATGTGCTACACGGGAGTCAACGTGAATAGAAATCACTGGAGTCAACATGAATAGAAATCACTGGAGTCAAAGTGAATAGAAATCACTGGAGTCAAAGTGAATAGAAATCACTGGAGTCAACGTGAATAGAAATCACTGGAGTCAAAGTGAATAGAAATCACTGGAGTCAAAGTGAATAGAAATCACTGGAGTCAAAGTGAATAGAAATCACTGGAGTCAAAGTGAATTGAAATCACTGGAGTCAAAGTGAAAAGAAATCCCAGAAAAAGAATATCTGGGTTAGAACAAGAATACCAGCAACACTGCAGTAAAGTTAATAGAAATCACTGTTGTCAACGTGAATAGAAATCACTGGAATTAAAGTGAATAGAAATCACTGGAGACAAAGTTAATAGAAATCACTGGAGTCAACGTCAATAGAAATCATTGGAGTCAACGTGAATATAAATCACTGGAGTCAATGTCAATAGAAATCACTGGAGTCAAAGTGAATAGAAATCACTGGAGTCAAAATGAAAAGAAATCACTGGAGTCCAAGTGAATAAAAATCACTGGAGTCAAAGTGAATAGAAATCACTGGAGTCAAAGTTAAAAGAAATCCCAGAAAAAGAATATCTGGGTTACAAGAAGCATACCAGCAACACTGCAGTAAACGAAAAAGTAACCACCATGCCCTATAGTCACTGTGGGCTCTATCCAGGACCCTTTGTTTTGTGTCATAGTTGGCTGTGTACAAACCTTTTTTTCACATACATGGTGTTTAAGACAGCCGATAGGACCTCGTCTTTGTCCTGAGTGTTTGTGGGCATTCCTCAGTACATGCTACCGTGAGTCTATCTAGCTCCTGTTTTCTCTATTGAAGTGTCCATAGTAAAGTCCTTACACTACTTCAGGTAAAGGGGTGATGTAAAGTCCCGGTAGATTGTGGAATGTTGACTTGTTTGCATCATTTTAAAATAAAATGCTAATATTTAAAAAGTGTATTAGTGTAATCACCACTTGCACGTCACTCACATGTCTTTTTTATGTTTTTACATAAGCAACCCATTTTTATGAATATAAGGGTAATTACCTCTGCTTTATTTATCTGTCTCTGACTTCAAAGGTGCAAAACATTTACAGACTCATGTTATTATCCCATTGATGATGGTTTTCTACCTGCATTAATGTTATAAATATGGTTTCGATTTTTCTTTTGAAGTTAGGGATACCCTATTTAAACATCACCATAGCCTTTGCTTTGGCATACTTGTGCACACCAGATGGCAACAATGATCATGTATTGATTTTGTGTAATTGAATGGCCACTGTTACTTGATTAAGATGAATACTTTACTGAAATATTTAATAAAACCTCTTCTACAGTATGTACTGCTGTAATTTGTAATCCCTCACATGAAATCCCATACGATGAGATACAATACAGCCTCACCTATGAGATCTTACAACAATGTGTATATACTAGTAAACTGTATACAGTTTAGAGCAGTTTTGCCTCTTAACAACACCATAATTTCAATTCATCAATTCTCTCATGCTAGAATGAGATATGCATGCTGTCATTTGTAATTACAATGGCATTGTGTGTCTCAACCACCAGTTTTGAAATAAACACATACTTTTTATAGATCCATTTGTATTTAAAAAGATGATATCCAGTACAGCACTGGATAATAAAAATCTGTTTTCAAGCCATGCTTTCAGGTAGTGTTGCAGGGTTACCAGAAGGTAAAATTGTACCAACAGCTTCTTTCCTGCCAGTAACCAGCCAGCTGCCTCCACTAATGGCTTCTATACCTTCATCCAGTAACACACTTTGCCCCAGTAGATACTGTGTAAGTTAAATGACCTAGGAAGTGCAGATGTAACAGATTTCCGAAGAGTATGGCATGGAGATGTTCTTTACCAAATGTATTACCAGATATGGAAAAAATATTACAAAATACAATGTGTCTCTTTCAACACTCCACATTTGAGACCTGTTTAGCTAATGGAAGTGCAAAACCGGGAAGATTCATGGAATTATTTTATTATCTGCAAAGAAGAGGAATGAATAGGACAGCTTGATTCCAAGTTTAACGAAAACATGTTTTATTCACATTGAAACAACAAAACCAGTAACATGTATAGGAGGAGCTGGGTGAACTGGCCTGTCCCCTGTCCTTCACACGGGCCCAATTCCAGAGCACACTGGAACCGGACAATAAATAACAAGGATATATTTCATCTGTATTTTATACAAAGTAAGAAATCTACAAGTAACTGGTCTTCTGAAAAACAAAAATACAAACTTTCTTCTGCTGAACCAAAATGATACAAACTTTCTGTTGAAATAAAACCCCGGGTAACAGGACAGCTGGGGGAGGGGAGATGGGCGGGGCCTGTGTTGAATCCCGTACATGATTGGATCTCAGTTGAAAGGCATTTGGAATGATGAATCCATAAGGAAAGGTGTTTAGTGATATCATGAACTTATAGCCTGCATCATAGTGTGTTTGAGGTTGTGTATGTGTGTATAGCTCTGATGCATCAAAGTGTGTTTGCGGTTGTGTATGTGTGTGTAGCTCTGATGTTTTTTCCACAATAGCAAATTTAAACAATTTGGCTACGGCCTTCTTCAGCGTCAGTTGGACTGCTTGACTTTCTTACAAACTTGCTTGATCATGTTTTAACTGACACAACAAATACTTGACTGGCTCTGTGTACGAGGAGTGACTCAGACACAGTTTGAACAGGACAGCAGACAGCTCTCGTATGGGGACACTCTCCCTCTATTCCAAACACCCCCAGCAGGTGGCGGTACGGCACTTTCTCAGGACAGAGTGATGCGATACATCCCAGATGCTGCTGTATTTTTCTTTCTGAGAGAAAAGAAAACAATCGTGCCATTCACAGCCCAGGCATCAGCTGTTATAGGGTATTGTGAATAATAACTGTAATGTTCTTTTCTATTAAAAAGAACGAGCCACAGAAAGGAGGTCAGTTTTGGTTGCACAGCCCCTCTGTCACATTGTGGAATGAGGGACAATGGCACTGTGTTCCTGATAGAAATAGCAACGGGATACTAATGTTTTTGGCACTGGTATCTAAACTACGCTAACCTGGTAATAGAAGCCCCACCCCCCAACCCTGCTCCATTTGGTTTGGATGGCTCCTCCTGAGATGGAGTGGCCCAACACCTGACTGGTCATAGTGAGAGTGGCACACAATGCTGCTGAAGAAACACCTTCAATACACACACTCCTTTTCAACCTTTATTTTTCAGGGGCTCACACAATACCGTAAGAAACTGTAATCACTAGCCTTTTGGAATCATTTATTTTTGTGCATGATTGAAACTGTTGGTCATGTTCAATGGCTGACCAAATGCAGCCAGGGCAGAGATATCCAAGATAAGGGAAATCACAGCAAGTGAAACAGGTTTCAATCATACCTGATGCTTTCCTGTTGTTGACTGTGGATACCAGCATCTCCACCCCACTCAATCATGGCGTGTCGTCAGCTCCGCTGGTCATAAACTGAAAGTGGTGAAACCTGTTGTATAATTCACAGGTGTACTGGTGCTCCAATGCAGAACTCCAGTTAAACACCTACCCTTTATTTCCAGTATTTTGTGAACCCCTGAAAAATAACTGTTGAAAAGCAGCAAGTGTTTCCATGAATATACCCAGTGACACTATGGATCAGTTTCTGTACTGGTTTATTAGTAGTTAACCAAAACCGCTGTTGCTGTCGATCCCAGGGCTAATACACACAGCTTCACAGAGCTATCTTAGAGCTAACTCGCCACTGAACAAACACAGAAGTGCTAGCGTAGAGCTTGTTATAATGTTGGTTGATTAATACTGTAGTGATTCAAGATTGAACTTTATTTGTGTGCCTACAGAAAAGTGTGCAGAAAATGATGAGTTAGAGATTGTGTGGTTCATTATTACTTAAAATACAGTGTAGATTATGTATTTTTATTGATTGATTTTTTTAGGCTAGGAACACTAGCAACTCTTCCTTTCATCCTTCTGAGTAGCTAGAACCAAAATGACCACAACCATGTGTAACGGGCAGTGGTGTGTGTGATGCCGTGACCAATTCGGACCCCTGCCAGTGCGGTTACAATCTCTATAACCACACGAGCCTGGCTCTTTTGCATAGTGGTTAAGTCGCTTGCTTGTGGTGTGCCCCATTAAGCTCCCATCCTTCACTCTGTTACACATACAACGACTGGACTATCATAGGGCTGCTCTGCGCCTCCCACACTTGAATGACAGTGCAGAAAACAGCATCCGCATTCGGAGAACTTGTCGAATAGCATGTTGATAAAATAAACAGAAATCACACAGGCAACCAGGACCCAGCATGGCTGCATGAGCAGCTTGATTCCCTGTGAAAGCTACAGCGATGATGGAGTGCCACTGTGCAGGTGATCTCAGTCCTTGTCTCTCCACCTTCACACAGACTGTCCAGGACTGCTTCAGGATCCATATCGCTTTCTATTTTGGTATAGAGGTCCGGATGTGATATTTTTCTCAAACAAGTTCAGATAGTTCCTTGGCAATACCAGAATGGTGTGAGCTGGCCTCTACCACACAGCGGTTTCGCTCATTTCCTGGCCTGGGTGGGACAGGGGGGCATTGTAGCCCGAGAAGGGTGGGCTGGGGCCCCCGCTGAACACCTCCCCAGGGATGGGGTGCATGGGCCCGGGGAGGCCCGGCTCGGGGCTAGGGGTGTCTGGGTGTGAGATCATGTCCGTGTACCTTTGGTTTTCTGAGGGGTGGTGCCCTGAGAGAGGGCCCTCCAGTTGACCAGGTCCTGAGCCGGGAAGGTAGTTGGAGTCGGCTGGGGACTGAGCCTGCGAGGAGGGAGGGCCGTGAGGGAAGTAGTCATAGTTTCCAGGAGGCCCGTAGTAATCTCCTTGGTATTCTGAAAAGAGGAAACCAAGTTTTATTCAAAATGTTTGTCTTCCAGGATAAGAAATTAAAAAACGAAACCTCCAACCAATTGAAAAAAATATAACTTGATCATGTGTATCTAAAAGCTCTCTAAAAACATCCTTTACTGTTAATTTCAAAGTTTGAAAGATGATTAACTCGTATTTGTTATATAATATAATTAAAAAATATATATATAAATGAATCCTTGGTTGTCTAGAATGCAGGAGTAACAGTTGACATTTGTTTTAACCCTTTGCTGCCCGTGTCCAAAATACTCGATATTGAGAAAGGGTTTTAAAGGGTTAAAGGAAGTCATGAATGTCAATCTACAAGCTGTAGTTATTTATTAAAGAGCAAATCGTTTCACTTTTTACGGTGTTTGCAGTGTTTCTTGCTACAGTTACTCAAATCTTTTATTTTTCCAAAGCCAGTGTTAAGGTGCCTTTATCAGAGTTCAAGAGTTCTAGTTACCAGCTACTTTGGCACACTGTGTCGTGCTGGCAATGCACAGTGGTGCTCTAGGTGGTGCTGGCACTTCCTAACATAAGGACACCATGGCGAGCTGAGCTCATAATCAAAGCAACACAGGATTATCCAAAAATTGAAAAAAAAGTGTAATTACAATAAGAACTACTTAGAACAATCATAAAAAATGTAAGGGTTCAGTAAAAAAATGACAAAGATGTCATTTGAACCAAAGGAAAGAGTAGATGCTCCATGTCCAGTCATTCTGTGCCAATACCTGTTGGAGGATGCAGCGCGAAGTGTACAAGATAGAAACATGTAAAAGATAGCAATGAAACACAGACTCTTCTGCTCTGTGATCAATGGAGTGGAGTGTGTGTGCATGCTTGTGTCTGTGTGCATATAAAGAAAGGGTGTCAAGGTGACTGGGTGAAAAAGATCTCAAATACACGTCATTATCATGTGTACAGGTTCTCCCACGCAGGCAGAGTGCTGGTATTGAGGCCTTTTCTCTACCATGTGTACCTGAAGAGGAGAGCTGAAGCTGCTTATGAGTGGTGTAAACACTGACAGTAACATGTTTCTAATGTGCTCGTCTGTATGGCAACCCAGCTGGAAAGAATGGGGCTTGTAGTGCTGTTTGAGAAAGGATTGCATACTCAAATGTCACCAGTCTGGGCAATCTATTTATTAATGTATTTTAATGGATGATATATATATATATATATATATATATATATATATATATATATATATATATATATATATATATATATATATATATATATATATATATATATATATATATATATATATATATATATATATATATATATATATATATATATATATATATATATATATATATATATATATATATATATATATATATATATATATATATATATATATACATATATACATATATATATATATATATATATATATATATATATATATATATATATACTTCATAAATTCATATTAAATTGTTTAATAAATGATCATTGCTTGTAAAAATTGCTTTAATAATGCCCTAAAGTAAACTAAGGAACGTCAGTTATACCAATATAAACGCCATTATTCAATGAGCCCCTAGTGGCCATGCGGGTAATTTCAGGTAAGTGTACATTAAGCGTTCAAAAACAGTACTGTACGCCACATCTACACGTTTATAGGACGCCATACTTTTCATGGCTCATATAATACAGTAAAAACAATGAAGATACGTCTTTCTCTAACACGGAATTGCATTTCAATAGTAGCCTGTGGAGATTCGTGTGTGTGTGTGTGTGTGTGCGTGTGCGTGTGCGTGTGCCTGCGTGTGTGTGTGTGTGTGTGTGTGTGTGTGTTTGGGCGGGTGTGTGTCTATGAGAGCCCCTAGCTTTTGAAAGTGACCTTCCATATGCTGGAAGAGCTCGGAGGTAATTGGAACAAATGCTGCAACGCGTTACAAAGGGCTGCAGCTGGATCTTTGTGTTCCCGGAAAATAGAAGGGGGACAGAAAGAGAGAGAGAGGGGGAGCGAAGGGGAATGAATGGTGGTGGTGGTGGTGGCGGTGGTGTGGGGGGAGGGGGTCGTATAGGGCTTATGCTCAGAAAAGACGGCTTCATAACATTTTTTTTTTTTTTGGCATTTGCTTTACAGCAGGGTGCGAGATTTTGCCGGGGCTGGAACGGAATCTCTCACAGAGGGATTAAAGCCTGTCTGACAGAGAGGGAGTGAATTTTGAAAAGGGGCTCAAGCAGATGCCGCAGGAAGGCTGTCAAAGTCATAGTAACCGGCCTTAGCAATGGACAGGAGCAACAGCCCGTCCAGAGTTTGCAAGAGGAAAGCATTCAAAACTACTTCTGCAACGCGCACAGTATGTGACGAGAATCCTCCATGGAGGGAATTTCAGCTCCGGTCGCTTACCAGGAATTCCACCGCACCGACCCCCCTCTTTAGTCGCGTTCCTTATTTTTCTGACAACCATTGCCCACTTAAAATGAAAACAGATTCCCCCTCACAAATGAGGAATAATGAAAGCGAATATCAAACGAATGTGTCATAATAAAGTTAAAGGCCATCAATTAAACATGGCCGGTCACGCCCAAAGCTCGTTACCAATTACAACAACCTACATTTTTCTGTCACTCGGCTACAAAGTGTGATTAAGCCGAGTTCTTTTTAATTATGATGGCTGTGGAGCTGCCTATAATCATATATAATTTTGTGTTTAATAGCCGAACATTACAATAATATGTCGGTCAATAATAACAACAACAACAACAACAACAACAACAACAACAACAATAATAATAATAATAATAATAATAATAATAATAATAATAATAATAATAATAATAATAATAATCCGTTAAGTCGATGCATTTGAATATTGCAGGACCAAAATTGGGACATGCACAGAATTTTGTAGCAAAATTGTAAGCTCTGTAAAATTAATTTTGTGGTCATTTTAAATAATAAAATACGCTTATTTTGAAGAATATAAAAACACAGACACGACATTTAAAAGACAGTTTGGTGTCTTACAGTTTAATAGTAAGAAATAATTTGTATTTGTTTTCTTGTTGGTTGTCAGTGTCTATAATGACACTGTGTCTATAATGCTCGCGCATGATACTAGCACTGAGAGCTTTGTTAAGCTGTGCGGAAGACCACAATTTTAAGAGTTTCATCTCTATGCCGTCACGTATAAGATTTGGCACGTTTTTTTCATATTGTAAGTAACATTTTGAGATCTTGTTGTTCATGTTCTAGCGCTTAGTAATATTGAGTTTTGTTTGAAGTGAGTATCACTTTGAATAGAGCCCGATATTAGCTATCTATGATGTAAGAGCAAAATATATCTAACTCGGCAATACCAATCATAACATGAATCATTTGTACTGAGCAACTTTGGGCCTCCTGAAAACGGCACGTTCTATCCAAATGAGCCACAGCCCCGATTGATACGTCCTCATAGCCAAGCGCTATGGGGCTACGTTATAGTCTATATACAGAGTGGTGTTTATGGAGTCGCCTACCGTGGCATACAAATATTATATCGAGTAACATGTTCCAAAAAGGACAGTACAGTTATTAAATAACAAAGGTTTGTGTTTGATATAAGACCGAGAATTATATTTTGCACTACTCCAAAGAGCATGGTTGTTGTGATATGGAAATACAATTATTCATTTTTAAAATGAACAGGTATATTTTAATGCCAACGCGGTTTTCCATAACTACTGCTAATATTAACTGTTTATTTTTCATTTTTTTAAAAAGTTGCATTTAACACAAATTGTGTAGGAACGGATTACACACGGTCATCACCCCAGACTCTGGAGTGAAACCAATAACACCGCTGCTTGATTGGTCACCAAGCTGAACTGCGGGAAAGCCAGTATAAACCAACGGGGATGCCATTATGAAAAGTGTAGATGGGGCAGGCAAGCCACCTGATCCATGAAACGTCCCTTCTGAAGCCGTCAATTCCTCTCACTATCAAAGCTGTTCTCTAGTGTGGGGAATCCCGTGATTCAAACAGTCTCCACAGTGAATCATTTTGGGAGGCGAATCACCGGTTTCTCTCCCCTTAGAGAAATCCCTGCCAGTTTCATGACCTACACACGTTTTTCTCAATTGTATGTGGTATTGCCTATATTGAAGAGAAGTTTTTGTGTAGCACATGTTATGTAAGAGAGTGGTTCTGATGCATTACCTCCGTAGTAGTTATAAGGCCCAGACGCCATAATTTCGGATTCATCAAGCCGCGCGCCCAGCGGCCTCATGCGCCGCGGGCTCCTGAAGAAGGCGTGCCTCCGTGCCCCCAGCGCGCTCAACTGTTTCATTCGCCTCTCTTTGGACCGCCGGTTTTGGAACCACACCTGCAACAAAAACAAGATAACATCAGACATGAAAGCAAATACATTTATGCAGTAATCAGTTAAGCATTATTATTATTATTATTATTATTATTATTATTATTATTATTATTATTATTATTATTATTATTATTATTATTATTCAGTACAATTTTGTGTCTCTCCAAACCTTCATTCAGTTCCTTTCCAAAAATACATGGACCGGGTGCTGTCCCCATTGACCTGGTTTAAGTATTCTTCCCTTATCGACTCTATATAGAATCCAGATTGACTCCATAATATAGAGGTCACGCACGACATTGCCCATGCCGATAACTCCAGCAGCTAGAACACACATTGACGTGTTTCAGTGGGTACATGCACACGTGGAGATCAATCAGATGCATTTATACATGTGAACAACAATGTATCAAATTGAGAAATGGATAAAGACTTTTAATTGGCATTTTTCTAGGACCAGCTTCAGCAGCTTTTTAAACTTCAATCTCATGAACCGGCATGGCTATCTGAAAGCGGGAAAATAACAGCTCTGACCAGGGTATAGTACAGTATAAATGACATAATGGGAGATACTATTGACAGCTTATGATATCCATTGAGACAGGTAAAAAGGGAAATGTATTAAGTAGGCCTATACCACAATTATCCAGCTGCCTCCCTTTTCCCCAAATAAACCAATAAATGATGTTGACCTTATATTCATATATTCCGCTGAAAGGGTTTTAAAACAGTGCCATTTTATTATCGGTTCTAAACTGGAGAAAGGACCTAGCACATGGGTTTCTGGAAATTCTGAAGGGTATATCTGTTTAAACATATTATAGAGAGAGAACAGCAGTATCCGGGTTCACAACCAGTGATTAAGCGAACCGCTATGTCTTTGCATTTGGAGCCAGTAATTAGCGCTATTGGTTTTATATACAACCAAAATAAGAGCTCCAGAAAAAAAAAGAAAAAAAAAACACTAAGAACTGCACGATTGTACACAGAACGCCCACGGGATACGAGTTCTGTTCAGAGGATTTTGTGGCAGTTCTGTGATGGAGCTATTGAGTTTGTTTGTCCAGTATTTTGAGTAAAATTGCAGCTTACCGGAAATCAAGTATTTTGTTGAAAGTTGCCACATTCCAACCTCTTAAATGTCCTGTTAATTATATTTTAATTAGAGCAGGACTGCCTCCAGTAAAATCAAATACAAAAAGGAATGTATAAATTGGCAGTAAACTAAAATCAACAAAGCTCCAGAAGTTAAACAATTGGCGAAGTCAATAAAATGGAGCGACGTAAAATGTTATAAGTGCGTGTGTTTGTTTACATTTTCTTTATGATTTGCAAGATGAGCTTTTACCTCTATAGTAGGCCTTAGTTCAATAAAATCACAAACCGTTATCTGTTTAAAAGTTGTTTTAATGTCTGCAGTAAAGTCTTTGTTGTAAATAAAGGTTGAAATAAAGGCTTACAATGAATTGTCAAGAAAACCGAGCGTATAGTGTCCCGCTGTGTGAACCGAATATGCCACACTCTGAGACCAGAGCGAATTCGTGTAAAATCGATGTATTTATGTGACCCTTGTGGATAGCCAACTGTCAATACCTTTAGATTTATTTAGTAAACAATCCCGAAGTGTTCATTTATGCTACACAGTGTGGAGATTGAATCACACAACTCGATAAATCTTCCGTGGAGTTTTAGCACCATAGTGTTGGACAGCTCCTCGGCTGTGCGTCTGAAACCCCCTTCCCGGCTGAGCGAGTCCTGCTCAACAACAGTGAGCAGCGCGCCTAATTCAACTTTATAGCTGACATATATTAATGTAAAAAAGGGAAAACATTAAAAATGCATTTTCTAGATTGAAGAAATATTGGAAACATGCCAATACGGTCCAAATATGGATTGTGAATAAACTCCATTGCATGAAATCATATTTTCCTAAATGCTTTTGTCAGCTAAGATGTGAGCTGAACTGGGCTTAAGGACACTTTAGGAATTCGTAATTAGAAAACACATCACTGTTTGCAAACACACTAGGCGTGTCTTCATGATGACACACCTTGGTGTGAAGGGTGCTATATGGAATTAAAGTTATTATTATTATTATTATTATTATTATTATTATTATTATTATTATTATTATTATTATTATTATTATTATTATTATTATTATTATTATTATTATGATCATGATCATGATGATGATGATGATGATAAGGCCGTGGTTGTTATTAAACTCGGTGCTCTAAGGAAGCAGATGACGAAGCAAGCTTTTTGAAAAATGATTACGGTTTTATAGGAAGCCATTAAGGTGAACCAATCCTTTAAACACAGCCATTTATTCAAAGGATTCATATTTTGTTTACTAGATTTTAGCGCATTTTTTAAAGTAGAATATCTATTACACAGGAATGAAATGTACTTTGTTAGGAAACCAGAATCTACATCTGGGTAGAAAGAGTATATAAAACGTGGCAGCCTTACATGCTTTTAATATGCACGATACAGAAGAGGCCTCACCTTCTAGCCTATCGAATATGTATTTTTTAGAGCACCGAGAATAAGTATCCTTAACAACTTACAATTGACCGAATTCCTACCACAAACCAAAGCTAAAACTAGCAATGTATAATTTTTTTATTTTCAATCGACACTTTCATTTAAAGTCCATATACGGTACAGTTCATCTCTAGGCATGGACGTTGTTTAAAGGGTCTTCTTTCTTAATGTTTTGCCAGTTTCCTTTCTTTAATAACAAAGTCACGCCTTGTGTGTTTGCGACGGTCACGTGGGATTGATAAAGTAACGAGTTCCTGTTGACATTGTGACAAATGATGCATACACAGTTTTGTTGATCACGGACTCTCATTGCAAATTAAATGGGCATGGTTTCAAAATGCATACCCCCAATAACCCAAAAGGGACATCTTTATTGTTTATACCTTATAATAAGTGTGTCTTAATTACACTGTCCCAACACAGTAGTCACACCCATTGTTCAGTAGTTACAATGCGTAATTACAAAATTACAATGCAGTCCGTTTGTATACAGTATTTACACATGGTTGAGCGCGATCCATATAATTACTACCAGTGCTTAATTTGTAAAGAAAGAGGTGCCAGGGAGCGAGCAATGACAATAATACCGTTCTTAAGTTTATTTGAAAGAGTACTGTACGTACTAGTGTTAGATTTTATAATCACTTGTTCTATATCATATACAAAGTAGTAGTATGTGCAGAAACATATTGCAAAAGCAATTAATTTAGGGTAGATAGTTGTTAGCTTGGTTTGTTTTTATTCTCTATTAATTAAATTATATCCATTGAAAAAAGCAAAAGAGAACCAGGCCGTTATTATTGTTTATTCTCAGGGTAATGTTCCTGCGTGGGGGTGAAGGCAGGCAGGAACACGTTCAACACCAACCCTAAATAAAATGCTGTTCCTCTTATTAAACAGTAGCAATGATCGGAAGCAGTGGTATTTAAAAATAACAGAAGCCAGCTTTCACTTTAGTGAAGTAGGCTACAACATTTTTTTTTTCATTAAAAAACGTGTTTATTGAAATTAATGCTCAGCTTTCATATCGAAGCGTGTTGTGTATTACTCATTCAATCAAACAAATAGTGTAGGAATGTACTTGTATCGTTCAAGACGTTTTCCAAATCAAGTAAGCTTATTTGTGTATAAACAACGACAACAGAGTCGCAGTCCTTCTTTCGCAGCCAGTTTAATCTTTGTGGCACGTAGCTGAAATGGTAAGTAAAAAATGTCCCTGGCAGCTGACTGTCTCTGTTTAGCGCACGTAAGTTGAGAATTTTAAGAAAACTAATTTGAGAGCAAAATATTTTAGGACTTTTTTAACTTCCATAGGTGACGGGGCTATGCCTCGTCAAGCCTAGAGGTGCCAGGGCTGAGCCCCGGCAAGCACCGGCACAAATTAATCATTGTAAAGTTTATCATTCTGCAATGTATACTGTTCTATATTTATATTTACAGTGCAGGCACAGCACTTATGGCAGCTGTGTTGGTTCCCATACCTGGATGACTCTCATGTTGAGGCCGGTCTCCTGTGCCAGTTGCTCCCGGATGTGTCTGGTAGGTTTGGGGGTGGCTGTAAAGGCCGCCTTCAGCGTCTCCAGCTGCTTCGCTTTAATAGTAGTCCGCGGGCCTCTCCTCTTCGTGGTCGAGTTCGTCTCCTCGTTCTCATTATTGTTCGTTTCCTTGTCTGAAGAAGTGGAATTGTCCGTTTCCTTAGTGTCTTCGTTTGTGGGGTCTGGGAGGTCTGGTGATAAACTTCTGTCTGTACACGAAGACACTGTAAACAGACGAAAAAAATGTTCCTATATTTATTATAGGTCCTTATCCTTTCTATGTGTAACACTACCAGCATGAGATACTAGAAACGCACAAGTGGCAGTATTTTAGCCCTAGATATTGTTTTATGACTAAACGTTGGGACGAGTATTTTCATAACCGTTTTACTTGTCTACAGTAAGTGGTCAGTGTATGTGTCTGGTGCGTACGTGGCTTTGGATAAAAAATAAAAACAGGTAGAAAACACATTTCAGAAAGTCAAACGGCGAGTGTCAAAACGGACTCAAACATGCCAGTGATATGCCGCTTCATGAGCTAGTCGTTCTGTAATCATCAAGTAATTCATACAGAGGATACCCAAAGGTCTCTCCCTCTCTGTTTAACCCCGCAGCGATATCTGGCATACCAGGGAGTCTATCAGCACTATTAAGTAAACAAGAAATCTGAAATGAAAAAAATGACACTGGTAGGTAAATAATGCATCTAGAACTACTGATTGGGCAGTTCGAATAACAGAAAATGAAACATCTTAGTAGAAATATATTGCTTTTATCGGAGTAAGTGAGCTGGAAAAATAAAACAGCGAAGTACAGCACAAGGCTATTTATGTATCCTGCTATATACTGTAATAAACACGTATATATCTCATTGTGTGAAACTGGTTGCGTGACAGTGTTCTTTAAAGGAACAACGTATATCTGTGCTTTTTACTTTTATATTTTCTTATTTCCAAACAAAGGCGCAATGCAACTTTACCTGAATTTAAATTGACTTCCTTAATGGCGCAAGTGTTCACATAATCTTCTTTACACACAAACTTGTTTTCATCAATTATATACAATTCCTCCCCCGTGGAAAGCTGCTTGTTGCAGACCATACAGGTAAAACAGTTCAAGTGGAACACCTTGTTCCGCGCCTTCCGCACGAGGTCGCTCGGGGAGATACCCTGGAGGCAGCCGGCGCATTTCGTACCAAACCGTCTAAAAAAGAAAAACAGGAAAACACAGGGTAAAGAAGGGGAAAATAAACCTGCTACCTAATTATAGACACCACCGCTACTTAATTCTGAAAATAATATGATTAAAACAATTATCCTGGCCTGATAATTATAAAATGGGGGTTGTTTTTCCCCCACTCCATGAAAATAGACCATATTAGCAAGTATCTGACCGATTAGAGCTTTTATTTTCTGTCAGCAATAAACCTGAAGAAGGCCTGGAGAGGTTTTCAATTTACATTTAAATTGTCTCTGCCTCAGAAAAAAAGCCGTTTAGTGTTTCAGTCTGTGAGGCCGCTACACCTCTATTGTCTCTGTTTTTATGAAAATAATTCAATTTTTAACAGCTTTTTAAAAATCGTATCCACGATTTGATCATGTTTTTCTTCTGCAGTATTTTTACAGAAGTATTTTTTAAAACAATGCCTGTGTAATATGCACTTACTCATTTAGGTTATCTGGTTTCAAATAAAGCACTTTCCTATCAAAAGAAACAAAACACATTTGGATAACGTTATTTGCTGTGAAAGAAATAACACAAATTTGGCAACATTCGACATAATCTGCAGGCACAATGAATTGATATTGTATATTTCTTGGTGAAAGCGGATCAATGTCAAATTAATCTGGGTAGGAAAATTAATATATTTCAGTGCATTGCAAAGATATTTAGAAAAACAAATAACACATTAATGGGTACTGCATGTGTTTCCTTTCCTTTTAGGCCAAAGCTATTATTACAATTTTGAAGGGCCTACTACAATGATCCCGACGACAGCTGTTCACAAAATACGCATTACTGGCAATCACTATGAGGTGAAACGTTTTTGATATAAAAAGATTAAAACTGCGAACGTGTCGGGTTGTAAAGTAAATTGCAGAAAATAAGGTATTAAAAATGGAATTCAGATTTAAGCTCGGCAAGCAGTCTATTTCTGTTGTTTTTAAAAACAAATTACAACATGTTTGTGACAGGATGTTGCTTAAAATAATAATTTGTGTTTCTATGTAAATACTATTCTAAAGTTTATAATAACGTGCAGTTTAACAGGCCTCCCATGTCTGCACATAAATTGCACAGATATTAATATTTCAATAAATACGCCATTAATAATGCACAAATTAATATCCTAAGATTATTTAAAAGTGATAATGTAATGCACTGTCTATATGTGTTTCTCACGTATGCCATTGCTTGTTTATTTAATACACGATGTACCAACGCTGCTCTCAAGTACAATCCCAACTCTAAAGAACCGAACATTTTAAAAATATACCGGTATTTAAATCCTAAATTTATCACATTTTTACAATGCGATGTTCTTTTAATGAACTTTTTTTTCAAAGACCTTGTTAACTTAATGACGTTGATTTAGTAAAGGCATTAGAGGTCATATGTCATTTGTGTCTTATATCCTGTGGGTATAATTGGCTCATCTGCTGTTTAAAAAACCATTAGAGGTGTTTAAAAGAGTTTCTCCATATTAGGAACCCTGAATGCAAACCGGACTATTAAAGAATAGTTTGAATTAGCAAAAAAGGGGGAGTGGGGGCACGACACCATGAGCCCATTCAAATGCACCGTGTGCTGGGCCGAGCAGAAAGAAAGCACCAATTCCCCGGGCATCGCCAGCACACACCCAACAGATAGGCACATTAAGACCATTATTGTTACAAAAAGGTGTATTGTAAATTCAACGGCGGGTTTACAATGTAAATGATGACCTTAATAGGTGCCTACTAACAGCACATCTCTTAATGTGCTTTACAGATGGAAACGCTTTTGAATTAAGAGTATTGACCTTAAGCAGCAGTCCAAGGGAAAAAAATGAATTATTAGCAAAATAAATGTTTCCTTTACAGTTTCAGAAATGTATAATGTTTTCTAGAGAATGGCTAATAATGGTTTATAGGACGAATAAACCTGAATATATTGCAGTTAAAGTTTATACTACTACGACTACTACGACGACGACGACTACTACTACTACTACTACTACTACTACTACTACTACTACTACTACTACTACTAATAATAATAATAATAATAATAATAATAATAATAATAATAATAAAATCTCAACTCATTTTGGAAATTGCTTTGCCTTAGATTTCTCCGAAAATGGCAATAAGTGGTCAGTAAATTCCCTTTGCATATAAGAAAAACATACTACTACGACTACTACTACTACTACTACTACTACTACTACTACTACTACTACTACTACTACTACTACTAGTACTAATAATAATAATAATAATAATAATAATAATAATAATAACAACAATAATAATAATTATTATTATTATTATTATTATTATTATTATTATTATTATTATTATTATTATTATTATTATTATTATTATTAAACCTCCACATCCCACAATGTACAATTGATGCGTTCTTAAATGTAACCAATTACTTTCTGAGATTTATTGTTGTGTACATTAAACACAACATTTAATGTGTCACAGCAAAGAATTTGCAAAGAAAGTCCTAACATGGTTAGAATGTGCCTACATGTTTATCTGTATATTTAGTTGATTAATACATACAAAAGAATACATTCAAAACAACGTAAATTGGACGCTATGGATATTTAACAGCGTAAATGCATTAACATATATCAATATAAAGCTTTACAAAGATGATAATATGTGATTAATCTAATTAATATAACAAGATCCCGTTTGTTCTATTGAATGTTGTTGATCTATAAAACAACCAAATGGATAGAATATATAAATGGACAAGTATCCACCAATAACCAGGTATGTATTTAGGGTATGCAGAAGCTGACATGTAATTAAATAATTCATAGTTACTTGGAAGCATAACCGGGTGTATGTTTGATAAAAAGAATACTATATCCGCAACCAAACAAAGTGTCATTAAAATGGTGATGCAGTGGCGGATGTCAAGACTAACTGCAATGTTTTCGAGTCTGGTGGGCACCAGCTACAGAGTAATTTGGAAAGGTAGCCCATAGCTTCCAAATTACTCGCCTGCAAACAAAAATACCTCACCTGAAAAGTCATTTTTGCAATAAAGCTTGCCGTCCCTGGAAAAGCATTTCTCCGTTAGGTTGCACTTGCATTCACAGCACTGGACACACTTGACGTGCCAAGCTCGGTCAAGCACGTTCAATAGAAAGCGCTCCAAGATGGGCCTCTCGCAGCCCGCACAGTGCACCATTATCCCGCTGTCCTGAAGGCAAACAAATAAACCCACTGGCCCGCTCGTCACTGCTGCTGCTGCCGCCGCCGCTGTGCCTCCTCTGTTCCGCGTGGAACAAAGTGCTGGCTGCACCTGAAGCACCAAATAGAACAGGGCTACGCCTTACGGGTTCTCCGGTGCCGTCCGGTTTCTCCAAAGTGGCAAAAGTGGGGGAAATCCTCCTCGGTGTCCGATGCAAATGTGGGGTTTACTACTTTATTCCTGGTCCTTCATACTGATCCTCAGGGTTATCTTGGCGAGGCAGAGTAGATACTGTCTGCTTGATTGAAGTACTCGATGAAGATGGAGCTGATGAATGATCCTAGTGGCTGGTTAGGCGCAGGGATTGGAAGGTACTTTTTTCGCCTCACCTCAAGCACTTCCCATTTTCATCTTTGTGTACCCTGGCTTTGGTAATTCGCGCATCCTTATTCAGATCTGGTGACGTCCCAGGCCACGTCCTGGGACCGGTGGCCAATCAGGGCTGGGTCGTTATGGAAACCCTTTAATTTATAGTACATCTAAATTGGCTCCAACATAGCGGCTGGCACAGTTGAAAAAACAACTCATCATAATGTTGAGGGTTAAGAGTTTTCAACCTTGGTGCTGGTTAGGGAAAAGTAAGTATGACCATTTCCTTATGCTTGTTTTATGTCTATGTGTTAGTGTTTGGGTGTTGTTCAATTAAACCAAGTTGCGCATAATAAACTGATTCGAAGAAAACAAACGGCGGTTTTTCCTGATTGACTTACCTAGCGGTCAAGTCTATTTAGATGCAATGTAAAACTAAGAGCCATTGGCCATTAGAGGGATGATGGCTTTTCTGCATAAGTACAAAAGGCAGAAAAGCCCCAGCTCTTTGTAAAGCGATATACCTGAATCAGAAAAAGGGGCAACGAGAAGCAACACAGGATCAGCGCGTAAAGCCGAACCAAACAGCCCGGGGCTGTCCCTGGGAAAAGGATATATGTGGCAGCTTCTTTGGAGGTATAGGCTATCTGTTTTATAATTAATCGATATAAAGCGAAAAGCAATCGACTCCCCGTCGAGCCCATTGGCTTTGTTATACAGAGCCGCTTGAATACAAATAGTAAGAATGGACCCTTGGCTATATGGACCTACAATCCCCTCCCAACCCCCAGCTAAAAAAGACGGCTTAAAATGTAAAGTTGCTTTAGGAAACACTGAGGTTTAATTAATTGAACTACATCCGCTATTTTAAACGCGCGTCTCAATTCCATCTATTTTTTTCATAAACCGGTAACTGTGCTAAAGACTTGTCAATATGTTCCTTTTCATAGTAGTAATTAGTGATACACATCTCTGTTATACAGGAATACATGTTTAGGCTATTACAAGTAAAACATATACTTAAGCTAATGCGACCATCTATTGAATAGACCAGCCTATAGCAGAAACGTTTTTCTTTCTTCTGTGGAGCAATTCTTAGTTTTGAAATAGAATACAAGTCAAATACATTTATTGTACATGTATATGTATTTATTTAATTAATGTATACCTGAACACTGACGTCTAAATAGTGTATTGCAGCAGCAATTATCCTGGAACAATCAATGTATGTTAAAATGAGTTTTATGTGGAAAGCGGTCCCGGCATCACCTCCCGTTCTTTTTGTCATGCATGCGATATTTACAGAGGTATGCAAGAGGATTAGGTTTTACGGGACTCCCATTCCCAAATGGAAGGGGAGGTCTGACAAGGGTCTTGACAAAGTAGCTGCTAATGGAAGATAATTCAAATGTTTGGTTAGTCATTTCATTAGGGGCGTTAATGAAGAGAGCACCGCAATCCCCGGCTCTGCTCAACGGGCTCCTGGATCTGCAACGGGCAACATTTCTGTGAGCAATGCAACGCAGGGAAACCCCAAGCACTGCAAGCCAATGCGCGCTACCTATACATCTTCTTTTAGGGCAGATTCTAACTTTGTTTACGAGCTATTTACTCTAGAGAAGCAAAAGCAAAATATCCCAAACTTCAAGCCAGTTCTGTGCAAAAGCTTTGCCACACCTTACTGTATTCTGTGGTGAAATCGGGTCGCTTTGATTTGTGTATGGAAAAGCACACTGTAAACTGTCAATCCTTGTGAAATGCGTGAACGGAAATATGTGTTGATTTAACGTGGAATACTGTGTGTAAAATATTGTTGTTCTGTTAAGTTATAATATCACCACTATTATTATTATTATTATTATTATTATTATTATTATTATTATTATTATTATTAGTAGTAATAGTAGTAATATTATTGCTATTTAAAATCAGTGTATTAAGCATATTGTCAGAAGTGTCATTTTATGTGTATAATATCTATATACAACACATCTGTTAATGACGGGGTATAACATATAAATAACAGTTATAATAATTCCGCTATTTAATTACTTAGAGAAAATGATTAAAAAATCTAATTTCGATGTTGCAATTTTAAAATGTCACATGGCCTATAAGCCCATCCTTTGTAATGATAGTTAAAGGTTCACGATTCTTGAACAGCTCGAGCTGTACTGTTGGGTCACTGTAAAAGGAGGGACCCGACCAAACGCTTTAACGTGGTTATTACCAGACTGAAATATTTCCAATGGGTTTTAAGCTTGAATGACGAAGCCATTTCTCTACGCAATAAACTGAACACTGGCTCATTCAATATGGTAAAAGGGAGGCCCGAAAACCATATCTCAGCTCTTGCTTATAAACTTAAAGGCGGTTGAAAAAACATGAACAAAATACCGTATGTAGCAAAAAATAATAATAATAATAATAATAATAATAATAATAATAATAATAATAATAATAATAATAATAATAATAATAATAATAATAATAATAATAATAATAATATGAGTAGCGTTACAATAATATTACAATGTAACATTTGGCCTAATAGCATAACAATAGTGCAATCTTTTTTTTTTTAAGTAGAACAATCAACCAGTCGACAGGCCAAATTTCTTCAGTTTAATATAACATCTTTTCTTTTGAATATACATTTTCAAGGGATAGGTGCCATTTCCTCAGGCAAGTTTTCCAAGCCCGTCTCTTATCTGTCCCACAGCAGCAGTTTGGAAGCGGTGTAACCTTTACCCTTTCAGTCCAGTGGGGCTAATGAGTTGCCCTTGTCTGACCCGAGGCTTGACCATGCAAGCCGATGCTCAGGTGTTCCAGCCAAGTTCAGCACGGGCATCTCCACAGACCAAGCAGGTCCAATTTGGTATCAGCCGCGTCCATTTCGCACGTAGATCTAGAAACACATATCATAGTCACCCATTTGTATTATTTTAAATTGTACCAGAGACTCGAGTCAACATTGCATAGCCTATATGTCTTTTTCTGCAAATCCACCTGCAACATTATACATTTTTTTTCCTCAGGGAATATGACTGATTGCTTAAAAAATTGAAAATGAAAGGTTCATTTTAGTATGCAACTGCTCAATATCAAAATGTCATGAAGCGCCAAGTTTCATTGCTCCAGGCAAGATTATTATTATTATTATTATTATTATTATTATTATTATTATTATTATTATTATTATTTGGACACAATGTTAATGTGGCTAGCCCGAATAGTCTGCCGGGCAGGGCACGGTTTTTCAGCAGCAGGTTTGCCTATTTTTTGTTTGACTTTTCTTCAGAGAATGAAAACAAAGCCTTTAAAATGCAGTAATCCAGCCAGTCAGTCTTTCACAGCTTTTCTTACAGTTCAAAGATGCAGGTGCGAAATGTGTCCCATTTCGTTCTTTTCCTTTTTGCTCGCATCCTTGGCATTTTTAACCTTAAACAAACCCAGCATGTTTCTCTCGGTCTTGTGTGTTTTTTCCATGACTGGCTGGATTGCATATTGTATATTTAAATAGTTCACAGCATTCATTGCATCCCCCTTTGATTTCACCCAAGCAGAAAATACCAGCCAATAAAACCACCGTGTCGTCTCCTGCCTGCGAAAGAAACGTCTTTAATTGTGAACGCAGAGCTCCGACACAAGTGTTGTTTTTCACAAGGGGGTGTGAATGTGACCCGAACAGGCGGTCTCTGCATTATAGCTGAAATCTGTCAACTTTCTTAGCAAGACATCCCAGAGCATCAATACAGATGAGAGCAGTTTACTGACGTTGTTAGGTGACATGTTGCATAATCATATTCTTTCTTTCTTTCTTTCTTTCTTTCTTTCTTTCTTTCTTTCTTTCTTTCTATCTATCTATCTATCTATCTATCTATCTATCTATCTATCTATCTATCTATCTATCTATCTATCTATCTTTTCCACGTTTCCATAACAATTTGGTATTTGTACACATTATTAAAATGAATAGGTGTGCACACTTCGTTCAGCTGTGTATAGCCTTACTAATAACAAAATACACAAGACTTTCAATTTTTGAAATTCTGGAAAATTAAAATGCCCCCTCCTTCTCCTGTCACCTGTGTTTGCAGAGAAATCTCGACTGTGCCACACGGGCAGCTCAGAGCAGTCATGTATATATTAATTAATTTTCTCATTAAGAAGGCTGTTAAAAAAGGCCACCACAACAGTAAAGCATTTGCTCGCAGTTATAGACAGACGTTTCAGTGAAGAGTTCTTTGCAAAATAAAACGAATCGTATTATTATTATTAATAAATATATTATATTTAATAGTAGTAATAATAATAATAATAATAATAATAATAATAATAATAATAATAATAATAATAATAATAATAATAATAATAATAATAAGGTTTAGTTATTCCCAAACACAAATGTTATTATTTCATTTTTACTTTGTAGAAAATAAAAGGAATGTAACCAGTTGTTATTTTTTATAATACAACAGATTTGACTTATTTATTTTGTAATATTATGATAACAACTAGCCTATTTAATTATTTGTGCTAGTTCGAACGGTTTAAAATCTACCGTTCTACTCATTAATGATCTGCTATTTTGTCCTAATAAGGACACCATTAACGAGTGTGCAATTGTCTTCTCACTAAGCCTACTACAATCGTTGAATAAAATAAATAAATAAAATAAGATCAATCATAATTACGAGGTAGTTAAAACAATACTTGACACAAAAGCAGGATCCAAAACCAGAACAGTGTAAAATGTGCTAATGCGGCCGAGGAGGCTGTGCGCTGTTTCTAACAGCGCCTAGAATGATCCTGACCGATTTCAATTCTCATATCAGGGCGTGCTTCTAGATATTTGTTCTGTTGCGTTTTGAGTCTACAAATCCTATTGCTTTCAAGTTCTGTGAATGTATGTTCCTGATGTAGTATCACATCTTGTTATATTTGATGTATTTTATTATACGCTGCATAACAAATTATTTCCTCACGACTTGATCAGAGCTTACATACATTTTGAACTTGAAATAAGTGATTTCTAAGGGAAACGAAAACATTCCTAACCCGCTTTATAATTACGACCAAAGTGGAATCTCCCAGTCCAAATATGGACTATTTCAAATATTTAAGACGCGAACAGAGCTAGCTAGAGCTGCTGCTTCTATCAAGTATTTGTGTTTAAATAACCACCGTTATCCCGTATACCCTAACCATTCTGTCTGTACTGAAAAACATATATTTGGCTAAGCCTGTTTTATTAATGTATGCATGCTAATGAGTGTGTGTTGTGATACCGCCATTCGTGGCCTCGTTTGTCTTTGTTTGGAAGGTGTTAGAAAGTGAATCTGAATTATAAAAATCTGCAGCTTGTCCTCGTCGCGGGGATGCTGTGCACTTCCAGACTAAGAAGAAGCCTGAGGGCAGAGCTGTAACCGCGCTTCCGTTGAAGAGCCAGCAAGCACGTTCAGTCCTACACTCTGGCCCGGCCAGCCCTTTCTCTGGGGGACGGGGGACGGGGGGACGGGGACGGGGACGGACTGTAAATAAAAGAGAGGGAAAACTATTGGAAAATACATTGTTTCGCACTCAATGTAAAAAAGGCCTACCATTGTAGTATAATAATAATAATAATAATAATAATAATAATAATAATAATAATAATAATAATAATAATAATAACGTGTGCACACGTGATGGCGCAGTGTAAAGAGGATTTAGAAGTCGGTAAATGAATATAATTTGAACCCCGTGGTCTCAGCAGGTTGTTTATCAGGCCCTGAAGAGTTCACAGGGTAACGGATAAGACTCCTGCTTGGAGATAATTGCTCGAGCTGTTCTCACAGCGCAGTCTCACGGGGGGCAGCCTCTCTGAGCTCCAACAGGAATGAAATCCAGGCCTGTGCCAAGTGTGGGCGCCAAGACTCCATTCACCTGTCGAGGATGCAGATCACTATTTCTCTCCTATTTGCACAAGATTTTGCTCAATGATCGTGTAACTGATGCAGAATCTGTGTTTACATAATAGAAACACACCCGGAGAGTTTGATTCTGTGCCCCGTTTTACTTGAAACATCGGGTCTAGCTGAATATTAATTTGCATTGTAACTCATTGTATTTGTAAAAAAAAAAAAAAAAAGACAAAGTGACTTATCGAGAATCTTTAAAAGACCTTAAATGAAACTACCTATACAGTACACTACACACTGTATATAATCTTTGCTAATACATATTGATTCACGAGTTGATCTAATAATTGAAGATATTTTAAACAAATAACACCATGGATAACGGTGCAAGTTTTGAACATTTTAAAATGACAATATCGACCTTGTGCTTACTGACATGGGCTACACTGTGACGTCATTTAGTTTCTTCCCAAAGAGGAACAACAACAGACTGTTATACTGACACCTATTGTCCACGCATGGTATCTTATTGTGACTCGGTGGATGTTACAAGCATGTCATAGCTCTGATTCCGTCTTTAATTGAAAGTGTCATTGTTGTTGATTTATTCGAATTTCGTATTTTCATATTCAGTAGAATTGGTAAAGCCTTGTTACACAAACTTGTCATTTGTGAGTCAATTAAAATCACAACACAGAGGGTGTGTGGACAGTATTTTATACACCCCACGCAAACGTTTTAGTAGAAACAAAAACTGCAAGAACATATCTGTACAGCCTTGCTTCTGTTATTGCAGTGGTTACTTATAACCCACTAAAGCGATGTGCAACATATATCTGAAGGTTCATTTTGTTTGCGTTGCTGTAACTTGCGTCTTAAATATATTTTGAGTGTACAGGCTTTGGCCTAACCATAAAACAAACAAACAAACAAATAAACAAACAAACAAAAAACATTTATTTTGCACCTTTGCAAAAAATTAAATGTTTTAATAATAATAATAATAATAATAATAATAATAATAATAATAATAATAATAATAATAATAATAATAATATTTCTGCGCTTGCCTCCAAAACAGTGTAACTCGTGGAAACGTCCCAATATGTTAAATACTTCAAAATGCATTTTATACAATTGATTAAAACAACAACAACAACAACAACAACAACAACAACAACAAAACACCTTTTACATTATATTATATGCAACCATATGTGTACATTTTGTTTTGTTTTTGTATGTGTTTGCTGTACATTCTTAAACAAAAGTGCTTACAAACTGAACATTATTTTAGTAGTCTCGTTAATGTATTATTCGCAACTTTAAAACGTTAAGTTGTTGAACAAATCGGTTTCATAAAAAATGCACTCAGCTAGATACCAACATCATTACAGAGGCTGCAGAAACTAGCCGTGCCTTTAGTTGTCTCTTTAAATGATTGTACAGGATATTAAATATGTGTATAGTGCATGGATTCGTTTAAATAAACACAGCGGGTTTTTTGTTGTTTAAATAAACACAACGTTTTTTTAATAACATAAGAACAATGCATGTGTTAAATGAAGAAGAAGAAACAACTGTCAATTATGCCTTCTTTAGGTGTGTTAGTTCTAGAAATTGCTTCATTTTAAAGTCATCTGATCATCAACCAAGTATTTATGTTAGCCGTGCAAAGTTTTGTTTTGTGATTCTGCACTTTACATTTGTTGTATGATATATGTTCCTCTCACCCCAGTTTATCGATATATTCAATTGTAAGATTTTTATTTTTGCTATTAATACATTGCAAACACTACAGTCCCACAGGAACATGTACGAAAACGGCTTGATTATTAGAGGGAAAGTCTGATAAGAGTTAAAACAAACCGATCAGTCAATAGGGGCAATTGTGTAATTGCATCTAAGCACATTGTTTACAGGTCTACATTCACGCATGCAAAAAAAAAAATCCCATAAGATTTGCTTATATCGAGACATATGTGTGTGTTTTATTTGGTTATCCAAACACTAGTGCTGTAACTGGAAACATCCATATACTTAATCTTGAACAAGAGATTATACAAATGAGAGCACTGATTTGTTTAAAGTTAATTCAAAACCAAAGAAACAATGATGAAACTCAAGCTTATGTCAAGGTCTGACTTTCAGTTAATCCTATCATAAATCTGCCACTCCATAGCTAACAAGGGCTGCTTTTTTATAAGAAATTGTTTTAACTGTATTATTCCATGTACAGTACAGCATTGTCATGTGCCTTATTTTCTCATTCTCATTTTCAATCGTATCTCTCTGTCGCTATCTCAAAATGCATATCCCGAAAACATTTAAAATAAAACTAACACCACAAACCAACAACATCTGCAGCACCACATGTGGCTTCTTTAATATGTTTGTTTCAGCGAGTGCCAATGTGTTCCTTCTTTCAGTTTATGTATTTATATTCTCTTCATGTATGCAATAATAGCCTGTATGTATCACACGTGCCGCTCCTGTACTAATCATAGCTGCCGCAGACCACCTGCTAAACCTCAAGCCTTGTCCAAGGTGCTGAAATGAGAACCTCCCCGCGGGTCATCCACTCCCCGCACTCGTTTCATTATATCACATTGTGCCCAATAAACGCGCTCACAGCATTCGACAGGGCAGACGGTTTCCTAATGAGCATCTCCTGTCCGCTACTGTTTGAGTAAATGTGGTTCTAAATGTCGTCCCAGTCACGTTGACGTAACTGGGATATTTAATCAGCTCGCTATTTCCCCTGCCCATTGGGAGGCGAGTTGACGACAACCTCACACCTCAGCAGGTGTGAAGCAGATACAAACGAAATGAAGAAAGTTCATTAACACGAGTCTCCATCAGGTACGGTAAGCACTCGCGATTCTTCTGCTTGCTACAACATGGCACAGTCATTCTGCTATTCTACACCGAGTGCTCAAATCAGAGATCTAACACACCGATGTTAGCACGTGTATTGTGTCATCGTATGTGCACTGTTAGTAATCTGGTCATCTGGAGATTCGGCGTCATTTTTATATTGCGAACAACAGTGTAATTGATTTATTCACAGCCCATTATATAGATCTCTTTGTTTTTCAGTTCTATATAGAACCTAAACACAACCACATGGCTCTTTAGAACGCACAGGAACCATAGACTCTAGTGTATAATACAACTGTTTTTTCTTTAATAATTGGGATGTATATTGCTTATTCAAGTATTGATTAAAAGATTAACACATTGAAGTGTAAAACTTAGTTATTCATTTGCAACTGTGGGGATCTCCACGAGGATGTCTATTAGATACCTGAATCATTCATTCTTGTCGTTTTCTGGAAATGGGTGTTCAGTAACTTTGGGAATGAATTTTCTGGTATTTGTGTGAGGTTCTCTCTCTCTTCTCTTTCTCTCTCTCTATTCTCTTTATCTCTCTCCCTCTCTCTAGGATTGCTGTTGAGCATATTACATTTTTAGGGGAAATTCTCAACTGTCATTACCACTTTTTTCATTACAAAGGAGAAAAAACCCAATTCAAGTTTTCTGTTTTCATAAAAAATGGTGCAAGTTCATTGTGCTGGAGTAAAAACCTTTTGTGAATTTCCACTTCTGGGCCAGATTGGTCAAGATATTTAAAATAAAACGCTCGTCCAACTGCTAATGTTACATAGCTAGTAACGCAGCCCCTAGTCATACACTGGACTCCTTGAATGAACATTCAGGATTGCTTCCTACTAATTTTGCAACATATCTAGTTTCTCTATTGCAAAAATGATACAGATTGTATATTGGCATTAAGACATTGATAAAGTAGGGGTGCAGATGCAGTGTCTTATTATAAGAAGTTAGTGTGCATTTTAGCATCTTGCTAAAGTAAATAGTGTACTTTGATATTTTGCTGTGTATTTTGGTATATTGCTCTTGTGATAAAACTATGAATCCAATGGTTATTGTAATAGGAAAACTATACACTTTCTGGTCATCCATTAGTTTAAGAATCCATTTATACAATTATTATGAACAAGGAAAGACACCAGTAAAGCTTCATGTCAAGAATTAAGTTACGTAGTTTAATGCTTTCAATGTATTACTATAGCATTTCATTATTATCTTCAAGAGATTAGGGGCTATGAGAGGGCTTACATTTTCAGGGACAGTTTTAAGTAAGTTACAAAACTCAGTATAGTTACAAATATATATATATATATATATATATATATATATATATATATATATATATATATATATATATATATATATATATATATATATATATATATATATATATATATATATATATTGCTTGGGTATATCTAGTATGGGGTCCATTTTTGTTATCCCACTCAAGAGGATAACATGCTCACAGGGACAAGTTTGGAATGTCTTTGTTTTTATTCCAATCTAGTGGTGTGCTGCTGAAATTCAGGACAGAGCTGCTGTTTTACAATTTAAAATGTCTAAAATGATTTATGGTTTCTATTGTTTTAATTTGGACCCCAATTTCTTTGTGAACAATTTTAGTCAAGAAATGCCACTTACCAATGTGCCTGCTTCTGACTTATCCTTACAACCCCTTCATTAACACCAGTAATGATAGGAAACAACATAGACCTGCCTAATGAAAATGAACTCTTTAAATCAGTAGACATTGCCGAAATGGAAAGTTTCCTTTCAGACAATGAAAATAAAAATACAGTAAAGAAAACAGCCTGTAGCCCTGTTTTTAACACCAACAGAGAGGCTGCAACTTGACAGATTGAACTCAAGATTTTATGGGTTGCTAAGAGGCCATAAACAGGGTTTGAAATGAATCTGCATCGAAGCAGTCTTTTGGACAATGAAAGTAAATATCATTTTTAATTATGTCTCAATCCTAAAATTCTAGGTGATGGAAACCATAGTTGTACATACAATAAAGAAAACATAAAAACTTGTTGAAGCAAATGTCAAATAATATTTCTAAGCTTCTATTTAGTAGTGCTGTACCTTTTACCAACACCAGCCCTATCCCATTGCAACTGTCCTTGTGATGATGCCTCACAGTGCAGAAGCATTGTCAATGTGGTGCCACTATGTGCCATTAAACTTAATTTGGGAAGGGTACCTCTCCTTCACCCCCTCCCTCTCCCCCTCTGTCTTCTCAGAACAGGGATTAACTTTAAAAACAGGACAGTTTTACAAGCGCTGACATAATGAACTCTTCAGAGCTCCTCTAGCAGTACAATAGTGGCAGTCGAACAGACGGATTATGGCAGCTTTGTGTGCATGGACCCCCCAGTCCCCTCTCAGGGTATTACAGCTCCAATTTGTACTAGTTTAGGGAGACAATCAGCAGGGCTGACCCCCAAACAGCCCTGCGCCTGGCAACCGTGGCAACCCCACTCCCCACACTGGGACACATTCATCAAGGGCAATTTGCACCATTTTTGGGAAAAGCAAAATAATGCATGTAAGAAAATTTGTAAGAAACACCTCTAATACATTTGACTCCTAATAGAGCATTCACATTTCATTTTAAATAAAAGAAAGACTGCACATTGCACTGTGGTTATTACACCAGGGCCCCAAGACTGTCTCAATATCTTCAGCCACGTTATTAGGTTATTGCTTATTCTTAATTCAGATACTATACCCTTGAGAAGAGTAGATAGTGTGCTAAATACATTGTTCACTCTGTGATGCATTCATTAGTAATAACACCATATCTTACACACACGTGTTATAAAACTGCATTTAAAGCATTTTTTTGAGAAACAAACTAAATAAATCTGCGTGCCGCTTAGAACATGTTTTGTATCTACAACCTTGCAGACCAGTTTGCCATGCCTCTAATATGCAGTAATGCTAAAGAAACGTAGTACTAACTCTTTCACAAACATTTTGACATGATGACCTCAAGCTTTTAGAATTGCTGCACATTCCATTAGGTATTTTATAAGTGTTGATGAGCAACAACTGCAGTGCACATCTAAACCATTAAAAATATCTCTAAATAGCTTCCTGTTCATTTAGAGAAATCTCAAAATAACTTCCTGTTTATTTAAAGATATCTCTAACTGGACAGGAAGTTATTTAGAGATATCTCTAAATGACAGTTATGCATGTAAATTAATTTGAGCTATCTCTATTTTATTTTTAGACATCTCTAAATGACAGTAAGATATCTCTAAAATGGTTTATTTACAGATATCTCAAATTAATTTAAAGATATCACAAAATATTTCAAGATAATTATTTCAGATAGAATATAATTTCAGATATCTCTAAATGATAATTTGGTTTGCTATGCCGATTGAGAATATATATATATATATATATATATATATATATATATATATATATATATATATATATATATATATATATATATATATATATATATATACACACAGAGTTTTGTAACTTTACTGAGTTTTGTAACTTACTTAAAAGTGTCCCTGAAAATGTAAGCCCTCTCATAGCCCCTAATCTCTTGAAGATAATAATGAAATGCTATAGTAATACATTGAAAGCATTAAACTAAGTAACTTAATTCTTGACATGAAGCTTTACTGGTGTCTTTCCTTGTTCATAATAATTGTATAAATGGATTCTTAAACTAATGGATGACCAGAAAGTGTATAGTTTTCCTATTACAATAACCATTGGATTCATAGTTTTTTTACTTTACATTTAGTCAATTGATAAATATAATCTATTACCATGTCTATTTTTTAAAGCATTCTTACTTTACAGCATTTTTTCACACCTGCCTAAAACTTTTGCACAGTACTATATATATATATATATATATATATATATATATATATATATATATATATATATATATATATATATATATATATATATATATTTCAATACTCACTCTTACCGAGGGAAGACTTTAATAAAGAAATTCAGATGTGTTGTCTATGAACTGAACCATAGCACATAGATACATCTAACTGAAATGCAATGCCCGTTTCACCCGGGACTGTAGTACAACTGACATGTTTAGCAGTAAAACTGCATGGTTTAGTATATTTACGTGGTTTGGGTTGGATTTGGGCTGTTGCTATGTACTGAATAAATGTATTTTTGTCATCTGATTGGCTGATTTTGAATCCTGTATAAGACTGAAGATATAGTTTCAGGAAGCAAAAAGATTTGTTAAAACAGGCACTGTAGCTCAACACAATATTCATTGGGAAAGAGACACCCATTCAAGATGGAGGATGGATCTAGCAGCTTTATCACTGGCCTCCCTTCATTGTGATGGAAACCTCTTTTACTGTAATGAAGCAATAACTTTAGTCTGGTTAAGTGTACAAGAAATTAAATGAGTCCAGACTTGCCAGGCTGTTAATACTCACAAGGGAGACAGTTTTCTGAGTTACACACTCCAGCCTGAAATGTATAGTTTTCACCATACCTTTAAAAAGTCCATTTTTCATACATTGATGAGATTCTCGTTGGCGCTGTTGCCTCATTAGCTGAATCTCTGTCTGAATTGTAAGTATTGTAAAACATGGTACCTTTTTCAGACAGGTTACTAAATGTGGTAATGAATGACATTTTAAGTGAAAAGAATAACGGTAGACTATGGCTAATGCATAACATGGAAATCAGAAAGTGATTTAACAATGCACATCAAACCTTACCTGTCACATGAACATGCTTTTTATATCATCTTGCAAAAAAATGGAGAGAACAAGGGGGTTCGATTGCTGGATCTTTAAAGAATATTTTGCACTGCAGCCTGACCAAACCACATTTTTTTAAAATGTAAATTCTGCATGCAAAGTGACTATTTGTAACTGCAGAGGTAGCTAGTTACAGTGTCGTTAAAGTCATTTGTAAATGTAACAGATTATTTTTTAAAAGTAACTTCCCCAACACTGCATATAATAATGGATTCATTGCTTAATGCTATAGAAAAACCTATGAGCTGTTTGTTCCTGGTACCAAATCTCTTCTTGTGCTGTAGGTCACATGGTCTTATTGCAGAGGAAGTGATCTATATGTCATCAAATAATGAAAGGACCAACAAGATCCTCAACACAAGAAAAGCTGCTATTAACAATTAAATAAAGATTTTCTTTGCTGAAGTTAGTTTTAGACAAGAGGCTAGATTCTCAATTTTTTTTTTGTTGCTCCAAATCATCATTATTTTTTTCAGAATGGAAAAATAAATCCATTAAAGTTATCAAACCAGTTAATTTAATGTATTAGCTTTCCTTTAAAGACTTCTTGATCTAAATACTTCTTGTTATAACATTTGCTGAACACTAAGCTTCATTTAACGCAGAACTTAATAGCAACAGCTGGGTTCATAGACCCCAATTAGCACTAAACTTGGAATAACCTTTCTTTAGGAGGGACAGTCCAACATTAAACGCAGTCTGTGACACAGATCTACTAAAATGTTAGTCAAAATCCTCATGACTTTGCAATGTCGACGAGACACACAAAATCATTAGTTTTGCTGTGTTTCTTTAAACCCCCAGAAGACTGGGACCCTGTCTAGCTCAGCTGCAGCACAGTCCCCTGTGATCAGCAATGAGATTAAACCTGTTTCACTGTGATTCTTCTGCCTGTTAGGTGGTCTCGTCGAGTGACTGACAGCTTGACAGCTCCGGATTTGACGAGGTCGTTAATAGCGGGCTGTGATGAACAGCTGTCTCTCAGCATGAGGGGATGCTCTCCCATTTCCCACTGCCTCTGCCTTCCCACCAATCATATCATTGAACACAGGTGCCCTTCACTCCACTTAGGAAAGTTACCACCGTCACGCTTCCATGTAGATTTTCAAGACAAGGCATTGCAAAACATCTATTGATTTTGAAAGAGGTGTCAGTAAAAAAAATTCCTGTAAGACATAGTATTCTCTTTTTGGTATTTTGGTGTATGAATCCTGCAATAATCATAAAAGGAAATTGTTAGGAAACATATTCAGAGCTATAGATTCATACTGTAAAGAGTAAGCAGCTTGAATGGCATTTGAAATGTTTCTTCACACTTCCCTTACTGTTTATGGTGTTTGCAATGTTTTGAAGTGGTTCTGGGATCAACGTGAAGAGTGTGCAAGATATTTAATACACAGCCATGCCTCAGTGATTATAGCTCAGTTGCTTCATTGGGCCTGTAACTTATATACAGCATTTACATAACACATGTAGCCATCATGCAAGTGTGTGCTGTATATTGCAGGTCCAAATGTGTGTCCAACTGCAGTTTAGGCAATCAGACAGACAGACTGGTGTAACAGGGTGGAGGCTGGGCGTGAACCGATGACCCAGCGCACAGCAAGCGAGCGTCTTAACCACAGTGCAGAAGAGCCAGGCTCGCCTGCATTTGTAGATTTAGAGCTTTTAACCTCATCTCTTCTCATTGACTGGCAGACAGACAGGAACCATATCAGTACATATGCCTAAGTGTGAGTGTGTATGTGTGTGTGTGTGTGTGTGTGTGTGTATGTATGTTATGATTGTGTGTGTTAGTGTGAGTGTGTATGTGTGTGCGTATGAGTGTGTGTGTAAGTATATGTGAGAGTGTGAGTGTGTGTGTGTGTGTGTGTGTGTATGTATGTTATAAGTGTGTGTGTATGAGTGTGTGTAAGTGTATGTGAGAGTGTCTGTGTGTGTATGTGAGTGTGTGTGTGAGTGCGTGTGTGTGAGTGTGTGTGCATGTGTATGCCTGTGTGAGTGTGTGTGTGTATGTGAGTGTGTATGTAAGTGTGTGTGTGCATGTGTGAGCATGTGTGTATGTGAGTGTGTGTGTGTGTGAGTGTGTGTGTGTATGTGAGTGTGTGTGTGAGTGTGAGTGTGAGTGCGTGTGTGTGTATGTGACTGTGTGTATGTGAGTGTGTGTGTGTGTGCGTGTGTGTGTGTGTATGTGAGTGTGTGTGTGAGTGTGAGTGTGTGCGTATGTGATTGTGTGTGCGCGTGTTTGTGTGAGTGTGAGTGTGTTTGAGTGTGTGTGAGTGTGTTTGAGTGTGTGTATCTAGTGCTGTCCATCACTAGATCACTAGATTGCATTAGAACACTAATGACAGGTTCCTAACAGAGACTCTGATAATAAACAAACAATTAGCCCTCGCTGCCCCAGCCCACAGCACTGAACTCAATGCCACCAGGTCTTTCATTATCACCTCTCTCCTTTATACACATAGAGAGAGAGAGAGAGAGAGAGAGAGAGAGAGAGAGAGAGAGAGAGAGAGAGAGAGAGAGAGAGAGAGAGAGCATGTGTCGATACTCATATTTTCCGAGTAACTGCCTTTAAGAAATTTGAAGTTATTAGGTATTAATTAAATAGAATAAAACATATTAATTACTCAGCACAAAACAATTGCTGCCTCGGTTTACATTATTTACACAATTATTGAGTAGCAATCAGTGGCAATCTGACAGTGTTATTTAAAATATCATAATCAAAATAATCTAAAACTATTTTATATTTTATAAGTGATTTGTCTTAACTCTCTTTTATCGTTTTGATATGAAATCTTTTTTTTTTACTTTCCTTAGTTTCCTTAGAAATGCCTCATCTCTGCTGTGACTGTGATTGTAGTCCAGGTCAAGGTGTTATCTGTGATTGTAGTCCAGGTCAAGGTGTTATCTGTGATTGTAGTCCAGGGCAAGGTGTTATCTGTGATTGTAGTCCAGGGCAAGGTGTTATCTGTGATTGTAGTCCAGGTCAAGGTGTTATCTGTGATTGTAGTCCAGGGCAAGGTGTTATCTGTGATTGTAGTCCAGGGCAAGGTGTTATCTGTGATTGTAGTCCAGAGCAAGGTGTTATCTGTGATTAAAGTCCACAAAGAAATTCATATCCCAGTTTTCACATTGGTAGCCTGTATTTAAGGAAAGGAAAGTTGTGTTTACGTGACAAATCATTTGCATTTGATAGTTTTGCAACATATTTTCATTGTCACGGCCTTGGTATTGCAGTACAGCAGTAAAAACGTCAGCTTTTAAAACACGCAATCTGAAAGTTAATTGCCATTGATTGGTACTGAATTGTAAATGTGAGTGAAGGGCAGCTTTTTTGTTTTGAAATCAACACAGAAATACATAGTTGTGTGCTGATAAATACTTCTTAAAGACAATTACTCAGAACATACAAGTATCAGCACACCCCTAACATGCACAGAAATGCCCCCAAACAATTTGTGTCGAGCAGAATTAGGACTAATCCCCCTTTTTACATATCATTCAAAAAGGAAAAGTGTAATCTTCATAAAAGTGATAAAAACTCCTTTAATTCCCATATATTACCAAACCTGAAACTCAACCTTACATTGCATTTCTATCATTCTGCTGCAATGTTCAAATTCAAGAGTGTGATTTAAATAACCCTCAGTGTGAAAACACTGCGCCAAACACTGGGATCTGCCTCGGTTTACCAGTATAATTCATACTGGGAATGTAACAAAATAATACATTTGATTGTTACATTCCCTCCTGGCTGATTACCTAACCATAGTTAAAAATCCAGATCAGCTCCTAAGCAAAAGCCACAATTAGTGACCGCAAAGTTAAGATTGACACATGCTTCACAAGAGGCCCATAGAGGCCTGGCTCTGGAAATCAGAAATGCATTTAATCCTTCCTGTACAAAATACAGAGAGAAATGAGAAAACATCTCTCAATGGTGGTGGTTTTCTTCATGAAAGAGGATGAGGAGAAAATATGAATCTTTTTGGGGGGTAAAGAAAGAGGTAGCATCTGTGTGCAGTATATTGCAGTCTGCCACCTCATTCAAAGTGCAGACACAGCTCTGTTTGTACCGTTATATATATATATATATATATATATATATATATATATATATATATATATATATATACAGTACTGTGCAAAAGTTTTAGGCAGGTGTGAAAAAATGCTGTAAAGTAAGAATGCTTTCAAAGATAGACATGTTAATAGATTATATTTATCAATTAACTAAATGCAAAGTGAGTGAACAGAAGAAAAATCTAAATCAAATCCATATTTGGTGTGACCACCCTTTGCCTTCAAAACAGCATCAAGCATCAATTCTTCTAGGTACACTTGCACACAGTTTTTGAAGGAACTCGGCAGGTAGGTTGGCGCAAACAACCTGGAGAACTAACCACAGTTCTTCTGTGGATTTAGGCAGCCTCAGTTGCTTCTCCATCTTCATGTAATCCCAGACAAACTCGATGATGTTGAGATCAGGGCTCTGTGGGGGCCATACCATCACTTCCAGGACTCCTTGTTCTTCTTTACGCTGAAGATAGTTCTTAATGACTTTCGCTGTATGTTTGGGGTCGTTGTCATGCTGCAGAATAAATTTGGGGCCAATCAGATGCCTCCCTGATGGTATTGCATGATGGATAAGTATCTGCCTGTACTTCTCAGCATTGAGGAGACCATTAATTCTGACCAAATCCCCAACTCCATTTGCAGAAATGCAGCCCCAAACTTGCAAGGAACCTCCACCATGCTTCACTGTTGCCTGCAGACACTCATTCGTGTATGCTGTCCAGCCCTTCGGCGAACAAACTGCCTTCTGCTACAGCCAAATATTTCAAATTTTGACTCATCAGTCCAGAGCACCTGCTGCCATTTTTCTGCACCCCAGTTCCTGTGTTTTCGTGCATAGTTGAGTCGCTGGCCTTGTTTCCACGCCGGAGGTATGGCTTTTTGGCCGCAAGTTTTCCATGAAGGCCACTTCTGACCAGACTTCTCCGGACAGTAGATGGGTGTACCAGGGTCCCACTGTTTTTGCCAGTTCTGAGCTGATGGCACTGATGGACATCTTCCGATTGCGAAGGGAAGTAAGCATGATGTGTCTTTCATCTGCTGCAGTAAGTTTCCTTGGCCGACCACTGCGCTCACGGTCCTCAACATTGCCCGTTTCTTTGTGCTTCTTCAAAAGAGCTTGGACAGCACATCTGGAAACCCCTGTCTGCCTTGAAATTTCTGCCTGGGAGAGACCTTGCTGATGCAGTATAACTACCTTGTGTCTTGTTGCTGTGCTCAGTCTTGCCATGGTGTATGACTTTTGACAGTAAACTGTCTTCAGCAACCTCACCTTGTTAGCTGAGTTTGGCTGTTCCTCACCCAGTTTTATTCCTCCTACACAGCTGTTTCTGTTTCAGTTAATGATTGTGTTTCAACCTACATATTGAATTGATGATCATTAGCACCTGTTTGGTATAATTGTTTAATCATACACCTGACTATATGCCTACAAAATCCCCTGACTTTGTGCAAGTGTACCTAGAAGAAATGATGCTGTTTTGAAGGCAAAGGGTGGTCACACCAAATATGGATTTGATTTAGATTTTTCTTCTGTTCACTCACTTTGCATTTAGTTAATTGATAAATATAATCTACTAACATGTCTATTTTTGAAAGCATTCTTACTTTACAGCATTTTTTCACACCTGCCTAAAACTTTTGCACAGTACTGTATATATATATATATATATATATATATATATATATATATATATATATGGTGTGTGTCTGCATTTATATATCTAAATGTCACATTATTCTGTACATTTCCTACATTAACTGTACAGTATAAATGAATAAATGCTGTATGACCAATTGAATTAAATTGGAAGGAGAGAGAGAGGGAGCGATCAGATTGAACGGAGAGAGCAAGAGAGTGAGAGAGAGAGAGAGAGAGAGAGAGAGAGAGAGAGAGAGAGAGAGAGAGAGAGGGGGGAGAGAGAGGGTGATAGAGAGAGATTGAATGCTCAGAATGAAAGGAGAGAAAAACACTGAGAATGTGAGATGTAGAGAGATCAGATTGAATGTAGAGAAAAACTCAGAGAGAGGGTGAGAGAGAGAGAGAGAGAGATTCCGTGCGAGCAGTCACCAAAAAGATGTGCTCCTGAAGAATTTGTATTTATACTATTTCTTAGTGAAATGGAATGCTAAATTAATAACACAAAGATATGTAAACAAATATTGAATTAAAATACAAAAGAAAAAGAATTTAAACAAAAATAACAAGCACATGAAAACAGAAGAAATATAATCAAACCTACCCAGGATCCACAGAACGAAGGAAATAAACAAAAAAACACAGAGAGAGGAGGGAAAAATAGGAGAGAGAGGAGACAATTAGGAAAGAAAGAAAGAAAGAAAGAAAGAAGAGAAAGAAATCAAAGAAATAAGAAAATAGAGGTAAAAGGTAAGCCTCTTATAGCTGCTACAGTTAAAAATAAATAAAATAATAATAATAATATAATTAAAAAAAAAAAAATACAAACAAATAATATAAACAAAGTGTAGTTACTCTAAAAGTACAGTGGTTCTAACTGTTCAAATTCAAAAAAGCAGTGGCAGTTGGAAGCAACCATTTGAAATTGTAACGTTAAGTGTAGCAAGTTGTTGTGGTTGCCATGGAGAGGAAGCAGAGTGCAGGCAGCAGGGAGGTGCAGTACCCTGCAGAGCTGAGCAATGCACAGACCAGGAGGCAGCACAAGCTCAGTGTGCTGAGAGACAACCCTGAATGCCTGTACTCCGACTACACGAACACAGGAGGCAAGAGGATAAAAAACAACCTCATCTTCCACACTAAACACCCCCAAACCTGGCATGCTGCTATATGTAGCAAGCACAGAAACATTAAAAAAAGAGGGATCTGGCACGGAAGACAAATTACTGTGGGAGAGGACTCAGACCCAGACAGCACAGTCCTAACTATAAACATATACCACAATGGGACTGTGGTGATCCAGGGAAATGCGGCCAGCCTTGACCTCTTTCAGGAGTCCTTTCAACCCCTGAAAGAAGAGGTGGAGAGAGAAAAAACACACCCGGCAACCACCGACCCTGACGACCCCGGCCCTGAAAACACAGCACCAATCACAGATGACACACCTGACGCCAGCCAGCTGCCCAGCTGCACCCAGCACCTGCGGGAGAGCCTGGCTCAGCTGGAGCTGGAGTTTGCTGAATTCAGGGAGCTCACCCTGGCTAGCTTGTCCGACAACAGCCTCACCCAGCAGCTGCGAGACGAGGTGAGCCAGGTGAAGAGAGAGAGCAGGGTGGCCGTCAGTGAACTAATTACCGAGGTGAGAAACCTGCAGCTGGAGAACGAAGACCTGAGAGCCCAGCTGGCCAGTGTCATGGAGGACATAAAGCGCCGAGAGAGGACCCACACCAAGGAGCTGCAGGGGCTGAGGGAGCAGCTCCACAGACACACAGCCCCTCCCTGCACCACCACACACAACACAGCTATCACACCCCCCACCTCCCCCTGACACACACTCCACTCCCCCACTGACACACAGCCCCCGACACACAGCTCCCCTGACACACAGCTCCCCCTGACACACAGCCCCCTGACACACAGCCCTCACACACAGATCCCCCTGACACACAGCCCCCCTGACACACAGCTCCCTCCTGACACACAGCCCCCTGACACACAGCCCCTCACACACACA